>VZRV01007733.1:44172-170988 GCA_013398115.1 Falcunculus frontatus
CTTCCTTCCTTCCTTCCTTCCTTCCTTCCTTCCTTCCTTCCCTCCTTCCCTCCCTTTAGGCCATTTGTTCACAGAAGGATGGGGTTGTTGCTAGGCTTGCCAGTGAATGCCAGCTGATGTCCTCTTTGGTGGAAGAATATCACCCTTGAGAATAAGAGTACAACTCATATCCTTAGAAGTGGGAACACAGTAGCAGGGAAGCTGCACTAAACTGCGCAGCTTAAGGCTCTAACTTTGTGAGTTTTTACTTTAACAACACAAAAATCCTGCACACACACACAAAAAAAAAATAGTTGAGTGCAAAATTTTCCTGAACTTTTACTTCAAGGAAAGATAGAAGTGACATTTTTTACCAAGCCTTTCCAGGAGAAAAATAGCCAATTTTAACCTCTCCAGCCTTCATTCAGAGAAGATTTCCCTCCCTCTCCCCTACCTCCCCCAAGTACACATCCATGTATCTTTGTGAACTGAGTAGAAATTAAAGCAGAATTTGACTCTGTGTAATGAAATCTATTTTTTCCTCAAAAAAGCCTGTCACGTTACAAATGCAAACTCTTTCTAGTAAATTTTCCTTTCACTTTATTTCTTTCTTGTGCTTTTTACTTCCCCCTGCCCTTTTTACTCTCTCTCTTTCTCTCTTAAGCTGAATGAAAAGAGTTCTTTAACCAAACAAATGTAAATACGTAAGTGGTAGGGATTTTTTTAAAAGTATGTTTTTCAGTTCATCTAACAAAGACATATCTGTCTGCTCGAATGATTCCTTACTGAATATGAATGAGAAGCCCTTTAATGAGGTACGGTAATTAAGCTCTGGCAAGCCCCCCTAGCCCCCTGTCAGCAGCTTCCCAGGCAAACAGCCATTGAATCCGGTGATTGACAAACCAGACACTGGACATGTACTGTAGCTGATGGGGAACAATGGGCTGGGGGGCCATGGTATCTGACATACCCGGCTGTTGCAGCCCCATCAAAGGGCTGGGCTCCTGAGGTGTCCATCTTGCTGTCCTGAGGGGCTGGATCTGCAGGTTTACCTGCCGGACTCTCCTGGCTCCTCTTAAGGTGCCCATCCCAGCTGCGTGTGCGCCATACCCGCTCCACATGTGGCTGCGCAGGAGCAGGTTCTCTCCTGTGGCACTCGTGAGTCACAGTGCTCAGCTCATAAATCTTTTTAATTGTTAAAAGTCTTTAACTATAGAATAGGATTCATTATCCATTGTGTTTGCCAAAATGCTATTTAATAAGTTGCTTGTTTTATTAACCCTGACAGAAAAGAAAACAGGGTTATCTCCAGCTGTTGGAGACAGATATGGGATTTCTCTGAATAGTTTTGCTTAAGACATTGCAAAATGAGTGTGTTTAACAGGTGTGGATTAAGTGGCCTACAGTTGAATTGCATACCTTTTCCTGCTGTCCCATACCCTGGATAAACATACCCATGCTTGCAGAAACCATGTAGGAAGTATTGGTAAGGAAAAAATACACCAAGAAACAAGCACAACACAAAAACCTAGAAGTCCTGGTTTCTACCACCCTATAACTGTTGCTGCATGATCGCTCAGCAGCCCAGATGAGAAGGATTCATCTTTGTTTTAATTGATTGTAGCCATATGGATTGGCATTGTGAGGGAGTGCTTGATTTCCAGGCCAAGAGGTTAATGTCCTTCCTGTATGTCATCAATTCTATAACACATGCACATGCATTACACTGTCCTCATGGTCATTTAGAAACACAGGTAGTGAAGGCCTGGCTGCAGGCTTTGTAGAACAAACTGGAAGATTATTTCAACCATATGATGCCAACTTGCATTTTGAAAGCATATGCCGGGAGGAGAAATGTACTTTTCAGGGAAGAGATGGAAGAAAATGAATAATTTAAACATTTCCTATCTCCTAAATAACACCAAAAATATGTGCAAATATGTATCTAAGCAAACATTATCTGAATAAGCTGTGAGAGTCATTTTGTCAAAACTGGCAATCTCCTCTTATTAAAATTGAAAGCTCAACACTCTTCCTTCCTTCCTGGACTTTTTTTTCTTCAAAAAGCAGAGATAAATCCCAGTAGTACAATTAAAACACTAGCTAAATATTACTTTGTTGGGCTTAACGATAGATTACAATGTGTGCATAATGACCCAGTTCTAGTAATATCATCTGATTTAGTAAGGAAATCAGAGTTTGCCATATGTTCACCAATAAGGTCTTAGAAATTCTTCTTCTTGTTCTTGATGTCTCAGCCAACTGCTAGTGAGGATGCTATTCAGTCCTGAAATCATCTTGGTTTTGAGCACCAAGCACATTAAAGTCATAAGCATGTGGCTCATTTTATCATGCCACCTCTAGGAATGAGCAGGGGGTGATTCAATAACCTGCCACCGGCCTGCCCTGAACAACTTTATGCACGAAAGTGTTCCAGTTGCAGGCCTTTCTGGAAACGGATTTCCTGTTAACAGTCCCAGAAAGGTATATGCTGTGACTTTAGGGATATTTTTAAAGATGAAAATTAATCTTGACATTTCCCCTAAATATATTAGCACCCTAATGTCAAGATTATTTAGCTCGTATGACAAACCAGAGGGCAACATCCAAACCCAAAACAGGAAAAAAAAAACCCAGTGTGTAAAGCCAGACTCTGCTGTGCCATTTAGCTGTGTATTTTCTACCTCTGTTACGTATTTATTATTTGTAGACTCATGAACTGTGGTATGTTAATGAGCAATGTGTCCTTGCTGTGTATGAGTCAAGTCCAGACAGTGACTAAGGACTTGCTGTGTACCTATAGCTACCAAGGATCATAATGTGAGCTGCAGATGTTCCACATTACTCAAACTTTGATTGTCATCTCCTTTAGACAACCCCTTTTTCCTTACTATCTCCTCAATAAATTTTTTCACACCCACATGCATGTTAGAATCAGTTTTTTCAGTCTGCCACTTATTAAATGTCTGTCCTACCCACCCTGGGATCCCATTTTGAGACAGCAGGAACTGTAGGAGTTAGCATTGTTCCAGGTTAGCAACAAAGTAATCACATTGGAACATGAACTGTGGATCATGGGGTTTTTTGACGCCTAACACTGATGACATACATATTGAATCAGTATTTTCACTGTTCCATCAATATTCTTGCAAGTAGAAGACTTTTTTTTTTGCTTCTATTTTATGTGGTTCACTGATTTACAATTTTTTAAAAAATTAATTCAGGGGGATAATTTGACATATTTAAATTTATATTGAAATTCTCTTCTTCCAATAACTCCCTTTTTCTTGTACTGCCTGAATTCACAGAGCCAAAAATACTTTTTGGCAAATCCTAGTATAGTCTCTTAGATATAAGTGGATTTTTAGTAACTTATTCCAACACTGTGTCCAGAATTTCTTATGTAAATCTCTTCATATATGTGTAGCATTTCATGACAATTTATAGATCTGAACATTTATCTAAAATGTTTAATCTAATATTTGTTTTAATTTAACAGTACAAATGCCATGCTTCATTTGCTTCTAGGTGTAGAAATCTACCCTGAAAGAGGGTAGGTTTAGATTGGCTATAAATAACAAATCATTCATGATGAGGATGGTGAGACACTGGAAGAGGTTGCTCGGAGAAGTGGATGCCTTATCCCTGGAAGTGTTCAAAGTGAGACTGGATGAAGCTTTGAATGACCTGATCTAGCGAAAGATGTCCCTTCCATGGGAGAGGATGTGGCCTAGATGACCATTAAAAAGTCCCTTCCAACTAAAACTATTCTGTGATTTGCTCTTTGATTCAACGTGATGTAAAGTATAGACACTAAGCAGTGCGTAGTAATAAAATTTTGCATTTTACCAAAGTATTGTCCTTATTTAAGTATTAGAGGAAAAGAGAGCTGGAGGTACCAAAAGCACCTTGAAAGTGTCTTTCATCTGAACTTTTCTGTTGTTTCCAGTTTGAAATTGCATTACTCATTCCAGGGCTATCACCATCATTTATTCCAGAGCTATCAACAAGCAAGGAGAGTACCCACTGGTTATTTCAGGACTTTCCCCATCATGATACTCATATGAAATGCTTAGCTAATTTTTCACAGATTTCTCTAACAGGTTGCAGACAACATGAAGATTCTAATTAGAATGTAAGTAGAATTAGCTGCTATAGCTTTTGGAGTCCCAAAGTTTTTCATGTCAGTGTCCGCTGAATGAAGTACCACAAGATTGGGTGGACAGTTACTGCAGATATACTCTTTGTGAAGAGTATATCTGTACTCTACTTCTTGGACTTCCTGAAGGTCCATCATTGATAACCAGTGGAGACAGGATACTTCAGACTGGGAATACAGTCAATGTCTTTGTATGTTCCTTGAATCCTATGCCAGACTAAACCAGTCCAAAATCACCTATGCAGCATCATAAAACCAAGATGCTTCTATTGAAACCTCATGAAAATCAATCACTTCTAGAGATATTCTTAATGTGTCTTTTTTATTCCATGAGCATCTTAAACAAAAATAAGTTAATTTATTGATATTAACAAGTGCAAACTGATTAATTTTTATATGTTTTGTGTTATGAAGGAAAAACAAACCTGAACTCTAAAATTGCTGACCTTTAAAACAATACATGGGGAAGTGCTTTTTTAAAAAAGAGGTGACAATGATAATAGTAGTAATAATAATAATAGCCTTTAAAATATTTTGTAGTCAGATATAGGGAAAAAGTTAAAACTAAGCCTGCCAAATCCCATCCTTCCAGTAAGCTGGACCTTCTTTTCATGACAAGCTATAGGAATCTTTTTGTGTCTTTACAGTTCCACACATCTAGCCGTTGTCTAATTTTATTGTATAACTTTATTAATCGATTATTAATTATAGATTAATGTTAATACTGTCTAATATTAATGTTTTACTGAGCTGTTCTTTCTCAGGTCTCTGCATTTTTCATCCAAATACCAACCTCTTCCTGTTGGTTATCATTCTCTCTCCTTTCCTATAGATGGTTACGAGGTTTACTTCAAAGGCCATGAGTTAAATTAAAAGCCTTTATTGTTATATTAATGCTTTCATCTTTAGACCTGTGGTCAGTTATCAGGACTTAATCATGAAGGCATGATAATAAAAGGACAGTCTTTTCTTTGAAGATCTTGACAAATAAACCATATAGTGAAGGAAACTGTATATTTCAGGATGAGGGGAAATGTCCCCAAATTGTGCCAGGAGTGATTTCGATTGAGTATTACAAAAATTTTTTTCACTAAAAGGGTGGTCAGTCATTGTAATAGGCATTCCAGGGACGTAGTGGAATCACCACCCCTGCAAGTGTTCAAAAAGTATGTGGATGTGGCTCTGGGGGATATGGCTTAACAATGAAGACAGTCGTGCTGTGTAAATGGTTGGACTGAATTATCTTAGAGGCCTCTTCCAACCTTAATGATTCTATGAGTCTATGAAGGCAAGAGGAGCAAAGTAATGGTGATTTTTAGTATTATGATGGTGATTTGCGTTATTGTCCAAGTTCTGTAAGAGGTGGGGTTTGACTGAAGAATCTGTTGCATGTGGGACTGTCTTCCACCATAAGCAGCAGCCATACATCTATGGCACACCACGTCATGCTAGATCCCTGAATTGAGGCATGGCACGTGACACAGAGGCACTTCCACAGAGCTCAGGAGCCCTGCAGAATGAAACAAAGAAGAAGCTTCTGCCATAAAACTTAGACCAATATTTTTAGTTCTGGAAGTTGCTTGATTTGTACAGCCGAATAAAACTGGTACTTAGGCAATCTCTTTGCCCTTAAGGTAAGTGTTGTGACTGCAAGTAGTGTAAAGATAACTGTTGTATCCCTCTGGCCCACTGAAGGACGGTCTCCAGTCCATCAACTCGCTGCCCTCCAATGGGCAGACGACTCCCAGTCGGAGGGGCCGTCCATGGGCGAGGCCTCAGTTTAGGTTAACTCCCCCATTCTACACCCTTCTAGAATGTTCCCCTCAAGTTAGTTGCTCATTGGTTGTTTAGTTCATACATATGTACTTATCTCATTGTATAATCAATTAAGTTCTCGAAAGTTCTATGTCATTTGATTTGTTATTGGCTGGTTTTCTGTAACTCCTCCTATTCTCAGAGTTGATTGGTCCGCGACCCTCGGGATCCTCCCCCTTGATCCGTCCCTATTGGTCCCCTTTTTCTCTCTGCCCTCGTATATGAACCCCTTGCATACCCTGTCCCTCAGCTTTCCCCTGTGGATTCCCTTGAGCGTTCTCCTCTTCTGTTTCTCCTTACTCCTCCCGCTTCGGGCTTGGCTGGAAATGATATCATCAATAAAACTCCTCCGTGTCCCGGAGCTAACTACCCAGAGGAAGCCCTCTCTCGACTCTTTTGTTCCCGGGGCTTGTTCGGGGAAGCAGCCACGCTGCGCGCCTCCGAGAGCGCCCGTCGCTCCAATCGGCCAGTGACTGCCTGAACACCGGCCACACCGAGGATCGGACACCCCTTTTATTGACGTGTCGATCTCGGGAAGGGTCGCTGAAGCCAAGAGGGGCTCGACCTGCTCCCCTAGGGCGGCGACAGATAACCATGCTAGCTTTAAACTGGCTAGACAAGACACTGCTAGCAGCCTAATGAGGAATCAACATGGGTCAATTCACTGAGTATTTACCTTCCCTTAGATGCAGATGTGGCACAGCTGCATGCTGTTGCCACCCTGATTACTTAAATGATAAAAGTTGGCTAAGGCAGAAAGAAATTCTGGTTGTTGAGACATTTAGAGCAGAAACAGAGGAAATCTGCCAGGAGCTACTTGCTGACTTTCCCTGGGGGCATGGGTACATGGGATGTTTCCCATGAAGAAAACCTGAAAGAGTTGGTACCTCTTCTTCCACTAGACCTATCCCCGCCTCAACCACAAGCTGTCCTTTGCTTCTGTCAGCACTCTGGCCTTGGAATAGGCCAGAACATATTTTCCCTCATCCTTTTGAGAGGGGCTCATAACTTGAGAACCGCTACAAAATTCGTTTTCCCTTGCAGTGATTACCAGGGAGCAGCTGGTTTTCCAAGTTGCCAAGCTATTTTCTTTAGAACTTGCGTTTCTTGCTTGAGTTGACCCATCCCATATCACAGCATTGTGTGTGCATCCGCTGATAGGAAATTTCTATGATGGAAAATCTGTAATAGCCCAGATAAAAATCACTTCCTTTTCAGTTTCTTATTTAATGAGTCGTCTATGTTGAAATGCTTCAAAAAGGCTTTTCTTCTCTTGCGATTCACTGAAGTTGCTTTCTTGAAGGTAGATTATTATAGAAATTATAATCAAAAAGTTGGTAATTGCTTTTTTGTTTTATAGGGGACAGCACTGATTTTATCTTCCTCTGGCAGTGAAGTATTATTAAAAGTTCTTTGATTTAATTTTTTTCTTGCATTTTTAAAAATTTCCATAAATGTTCAATCAAACAGTCTGCTTTCTGCTGAAACAAGCATCTCACCAAACTCAATAAGGAAAACCCTGAAGGTGGATGTGCTTTTTTAATTTGTTCAGTACTGTGCCACAGTTTTCATTGGTTTCTGGAGCGTTGACTGGTGTCAGAGGGTAGGTCCTCATTTTAAAACCTTGAAATCCTTTGAACAGACAGCTGTTTTAGCTAATGTAAATTGATAGACAAATGTAAATTCCTCATGGGAGGCTTGGCAGAGCCTTGTCAGTAGTAACCAGATAATCAGATTGCAAATCCACTGCACGTAGGCAGCACAAAAAGTCTCTTCAGACCCAATCGTTTGTTTGCTGTTCCAAGGTATGTGTTCTGAGATCTTCGAGGGGATGTGCACAGTCTCAGCTTTTTCGCTCAAGTGGAACTTTGGAGTGTGGGTGATGAAGAGTGTTACAGAAAAGACACTGAGAATGTGGCAGAGAATTTGGTAGAACCGTTGGGTCTAAAAAATTTCCTCAACTTTCCTGGAAAGTAATTCAGAGGCTAATAAATTTCATGTCCGTCTTCCCTGAGCTTCTCACTTATTGTTATATCTCTGATGTTTTACAAATTCTATATCCAGCTCTATAGGAGCTGCTTCTCTCTCTCCCTCTCCCTCTCTTTTTTTACTTCTAAGTCAGTAAACTATAATGTATGAGTCTCTCCCTGAATAACGTTATTATATGATGCTGCTGGAGCCCTGAATAGCTTGGCTGTGGACTGCTGAACCCTTTGAATGTAATTGTTTTAACACCATGAAATGAAGTAATGCATAAAATTGATAATAAACGGATATCTCTCTGCCTCTGCATGCAAATGAGCACTTAGCACCAGGGCACAGATGCCACCATTGTTTCCCCCCTTGAAAATGACAAAGTAAGTGAAAATATCTACCAAGAGCTTAGAAAGTACGGTAGCTGCATTTTCATTATATTTTAGAATTTCACAGAGTTGGGAAAGCAAACTCTCCTGCGAACATTCAGAAAGGGGCTGGATAATGCCTGCCTGTAGTACACTGGAACATACAGCGAAGCAAGGTTTTGTTGATTTTTTGGGAAGATAAAGAATATAGTTGTTAGTGATTCTTTTCCACTTTCATGTTTTTAATTTTACAATCTCATTTTTGTTTTTGAAACAAAGACTGCATTTTTTATCTCAGTTTCTTGCCTCCTCCTCCACCTCCTCTAAAAAGTACAGCTAGAATCAATGCGTTATACCCATTAATCTGCAGTGCATATTAAACAGGCACATTTAGAATACCTTGGGTCTGGCTGCAGCTTTGGATTTAACCTTTGTTTTCTAATTTATACTTCTAGTTAATAAATATATCCAGGAACTAAAATGATTACTTTGTTTTAGAAATGTTGTACAGGCTTGGCTTTTTTCTCCTTCTGCTTTAACAAAAAGCTAAAAATCCATAAAAGAGGGGTATTATTTTAAGGATTAATCTTTCCATTTTCAAGCATTAGATGCATTGCTGTTCATTTCATACAGGGATCTTACTTAGAGAAAGAAGGTCTAAATTAGCTTGTCACATTTTTTACCTTTGCTCCTAGGTTAACAGTTTCAAGTTCCTTATTATAATGACTCAAACGTTCACAAAGGCTTAAATAGTAATAAATCATATTCATATTTGAAACCATCATAATTTTCATAGAGGTTTCCTAAGAGTGCTAAATTAACTTTGCACTCACCTTCTATCTCTATGAAAAAATTTATCACTTGAGTCAGAGTTGAAAGATTCCTTGAAGTCCAGACATATGACATTTGTTGATTCTGCCACGTCTAGATGTCTACCTCCTGTTAATAGAGAATGGCCTCAGCTTTCATTTTCCTTCTTTATTTTTTTCTGGCCTTTTTTGGCACATTGCTTGTTTCCTTGTTCCAGTACTCTGTAATTCCATGTTTAACACTTCCTTCCCTGTGTCATCTACTCACCTTGCATCCCAGAAGCTCTCTATGGTTTGGAGCCTCATCTTTCATCAGTAAGTTCTCAGGATAGTCCCCAGTCTGCATGGAGAGCACTTCCTCCTCTTTGTGGGGTATCCAAGGATGACTTTTTTTAAACATAGTTGATTTGAAAAGTCAAAATTAAATAAAAGTTTTATTTAATGTTAATTTAATTCAATCCAAGTGTAAGCTTTAAAAAAAAAAATCCAGTTCCAGCACCTGGCGCTTATCCCTCTCCACATGTCCCTCCTGTACCTCCTGTTTTAGATCTGGCAATGGTGTGGCAAGCCAGAACACTGTTTATCTGACAGAACTCCCCTTTTACTTTTGCATTTGGCTCATTAGAGATTTCGTGTCTGGTCACGAGCTGACCTGACTCACTTGAAATGTCACCATTCCCAGACCTCATGCAAGAGAAGTGACAGAAGAATGTAATCAGGCCTGGGGTAGCGAGGAGCCACTCTTGTCCACAGTAGCCTGCCTTTTCATCAGGGTGAGTAGAGTCATGTGGTACCTTAAATTCTCATTAGTTTGAGCTTTCTCTGTTTCAGTCTGCAGACCCTTTGCTGATGCTGTTGAACTGTTTAGTAATCTGTCCTTTCAGTTTGCTTCTTTCCTATATTTCAAATCAATGAAGTTTTATCTAAGGTGGTGTTTTTTTGTATTTTCTGTCATTTCTTTCCACTCTTATACTTGGCACTGATATGGTTGTGTTCATTTATAAACTGTCCAAGTATTTTAACTGGCATTCTCCCATTTTAAACTTTCCAAGTTTTTTAACTGGCATTCTTGAAAATCATAATTTTTAATATATGTATATCTGTTCTTCACTTTCTAATAATCACAGAGACCATTTCATGTTCTCTCCTACCTATTTCACCTTTCTTCTTCATAAATGCAACCATTTCCCATCATTTAGAATCATCATTAAAAGATCTTCCCCTCCAAATGCTTTCTCTTTATGAATCAACAAAATTATCATCAATGTAAAAAAATTGTCTTATCCATTAACTCCTTTCCTGACAGATGCATGGGTAGTTGAAATACCCTCCTTCCACTGAGGCCAGAGTCTTGGATTCCTCTGGTTGATACTCACGAAAAACTTTGCTCAGTGATCTCTGCTGTATTGCTTGTCCCAGCAGCACATAATTCTTCTCTATTGTGGTCATTGCCTACAGACTTTCAGCGACTCTCCCTGTCCACATTAGGGATAGTTTTTCCTTACTTAATCCTTCCGGAATTATAGTCTTCCATATTTATAAGCTGGTCATGAGAATAAAAACAACACTCCATTTTACTAACATTTTGATCCTCCCAATTATATCCCTTATTCTTGTACTAGTAGTATACAGGCATTTGCTCAGTGGGAATGTCCATCCCTCCACGTTTTTTTCACCTCTGTTATGATTAAGCTTGTTCTTGTGTTATTTAGGCCTTCTTAAGTGACTGTTTTAGTTCAGCTTTTTGCACACGTCCACAGTTTGATCCTCGTTTGCAGTTTCCACCTGGTAGGAAGTGATAAACAATAACAGACTCACCCATCTTTACAAGGACTCAGTGCTTGATGAGAAGTTTACGACCATAAAAGTGTTTACCAGAATTGCATATTTTCACTAAAGGATTATCAATATTCTGAAATGTCTTTACCTAGCAATGAATGGATAGATGACATTATTTCCTATTCAGAAGTCCAAAAAAGTATTTAGTTAAACTGCACTGGCTTTGAAGTCCTTGATTGAAACATTATAACATTATTTTAAAAATTATTTTTTAGTTTTGCCGTATCATAAGCATTTCTCTATATATAAGTATGTCATGTCCAGTACAGTCCTCTCAACGCAGAGTGAGAAATTTGTCTCATGAGAAACCTACAGAGAATAATAATTCTGGATCTAAAATTAGATCAGGCTTCTACATCCTTTCAATACCAAGAATTGCTGATCAAAGAAAAAAAAAGCATATTTAAAAGCTGTTTTCAGTGTAGAACTATTAATGGAAAACCAGGATCAAGCAAGAATAAGTGGCAACAAAAGTTATCTGATGAGAGTTTATTAAATATCCCAACTTATGGTTAAATACCAGTGATAGGAGAAAAACAGAAACCCAATATCTTCCAAAAAGGAATTCAAAATATATATACAGTAAACAGATACTAAAGTCATTTGATGAAGTGTTTCAGTAACACACAAGTAACCAATCTCTGAGCCATACAAATCTCCTATCCTATAGCATCCAGTGTAGTTATGAGTCAACTTAGCTGATTTATGTTGCATCATAAAAATCATGAGATGCTTTATGCATGACTTTGATATAAAACTCAGTAAAATGTGATACTTCTTCTTTGAAATTCTGTTGCTTTCTCAAACTTGACCCTCAATGTAAAGCTTTGGAGCTTAATGAAAACATCTGCTCTAAAACAGAGAATAACGTATACATATATATATTCTGCTCCTTCCCATCCCACCCCCACCTGCTCAGAAAACATATTGTCCCTTGAAAGTAAAACTATTGCTTTGTGATAAACCAATCTGGACAGCTTCTCAAACAATGGTCTAGGTGTCTATCCAAATCAGTCTAGTTAAATCAGGAGGCTGTTTCTCTTCTGAGTACCACAGTTGCGGATTTTGCAAGGGAATCCTCTCACATTATTGGGGTCAGCCTTTGCTTTAACCTAGAAATAGTATCACCAGTTCTGACAAAATAAGAACAAAATTATTTCAGGCTCAAATCACAACTGAAGAGTGATTAAGGTAAAAAAAGGACTTCGTCTGTGTGTTTTTTTTATTCAAGCCCTTGTTTGCAAAGTGGCACCAAATTGTTGCCGGAATTAAAGCTGTTGCAACAATATATTTATCAGTATAGAAGTAAAGAATGCTATATATCTGACAAAGTCCAAGTTTTGCAACTTTTCACGAAGTATTTACATAACAGTCAATTATGTGAGCTTTGCTTCATTATGAACTTCAGAATAAGATACATTCTTCTTTTTACCTTCTCACTGTCATCATTCAGCTTTTCCTTAGAGATTTTATTTGAGAAAGAAACACTGTTGGCAGTCATTGTACTTGTATGCCATCGGTGATAACAATCCTTTCTTTTGTCTGACTTGGGTGGATGTTTATAAGCTCTTTGGGTTCTCTTTTACTTTGCATGCACACAATACCACGTATGAGAGGCTTCCAACTCAGTAAAACTATAAATTAAGAACTCATCCTCAGCCATTACATGTTGTAAAAAGTAGCTCAATTTTAAGGAATTATGGTTTCTTTCAATGTGGCATAATCTTGGATTCACATGTGTTGAGGTGGTTAGGTGTATTCTCAGGCATACAAAATCCCATGATCAGCTTGTAAGTACATAGCCTGAAGGGTTCAAAAGCTGAGGTGTGTTATGAACTCTGCTGGCAGTTACTGCTATACTGAAAAAGAAAGTAGAAGGCTGAAAAATAATGTGCTCAGTCTTTATTCCCTATAAGGTCTTGACTTAGAAGCCTAATGAAACCTATATATTCACAAAGACTGGAAAACTGAGACCAAAAAGTAGCGGAGAACAAGAAATTAAACTTAGGAAAAGTGTCTTTCCCAGTCTTAGGTTCTGCAGATCTGGATGCAGAATGAGAATAATTAGAATACAAATAGTAACTCTTTGTCTTCTTGTAGCTACTGTTTCTCTTCTGTGTTTATGCCTTTATATATTCACTGTATGCCAGCAACTACCATCTGTAGGTTTTTAAAAGCTGTAGAGATACTTAACTTTTAATAATACTGACAAAATGATAGGGAGGATTTTCAAACAAACTTAAAGGAGTTGGTTTCCAAACCCTCCTGAGTATAGTTTCAGACCATATTAGTTTAAATCCATGTTACTTCAGATTTTTTTCAGGAGCTTAAAGTGTAGGCATTGTCTACTCTATCAGTGATCTAGAAGGTGTCAGTTCAGCTACCACCATTGCTTAGCTAGAAAACATGTTTCCATTTCTAAGAAGAGATTCTACTCTTTTTTGAGATTAGTGTTCAATAACTGCAGGGGCAATGGCATGTTTTAGTCTTCTCCAAGGTGCTGTGTATTATGCTGAGACAATTCTGGATTAATCCTAGCTGAAAGTACGCACTTAACTGAGGCACCAGGGAAAGGAGGCTAGTTCCCTTAACCTATGATCATATAGAGAGAGTCACACTGCATAACAATTATTCAGAAAAACTAAGATCTGAGTTACCTGTGGAAATACAGAGCTCTCTTTGCCCACTGCAGAAGTCTGGGGCAAATGGACTCTCCATTTGGACACCTAATTCAAGTGATACAGAGTTAGATAGGGTTTATCTAAGCCACAGAGCCCAGATGTCTCACTCCTATGGTCTCCATGCCATTTAGACACTCATTGTGAATCTGCCTCCTTGCCTGGTCAAAGAGCATGGACTTCCAAAGTTCATTGTCTTGCTTCTGGATGATGAGCCCAAACAACTGATACTCCTCTCTCATTACCATGACTCTTTTACATCACCTGTTTTATCTAATGCATTACCTTTGGTTCAAATCAATTTTGTTTAAATTACTCTTTACTGAAGTAGTAATTCTGACAGGTTTTTCCTTGGCCCCACTCCTCCACTATTGACAACAGTAGGAGAAGCAGTATTAGGTCAGGACTTAGCACTCATCATAGGCTTTTATGGCTAAAAAAGATCATTGTGATCATCTCCTCTGACCTGCTGTATATTACTAACCCATAGGACCTCACTAAGTAAAATGTGCAGAGAAGTTTCTACCCCGTTACAGTCGATAGGTGTTTTGTCATTCCCTTTAAAGAAAGTATGTTCAAGACTCAAGATTAATTTTAGTTTTAAGAATTTGAACGACAAATAAACTCTCAACTCTTTTGCAGAGCTAGTTTACTTGTTTCTGGAAATATTACTCCAGAAATCTAGCTTAAACATGAATTTTAGCCTGAAAATTCAAGATAAATTAAGTTCACGTGAAAACACTTTACGGTCCTGTAAATTCACTTTATCACACCAAACCTCCATCTAAATTCCATTCCTCCATCTAAATGTTGTGGATTTTATCACAACATACATGTTAATGAACATTTTCTTAGGTAAGGGCTTTTGATTGGGCCGTCTTTAACAGAAATAAGTTCATAGTGTTAACAACACACAATCTCTTTTGAATGTAGAACCAGTGGTCTTTACAGCCATAAGAGACTATAGGATGCACAGTTTTTAAAAAGCAGTGACATCTTTTGTTACTTAGAATGTAATATGTGGCTGAAAAAGAAGGTGCCATGTGCAGAAGCTGAGTCCTGAGACCTGGTAAAGAGTTTGTAAATGTTTATTATTGCAAACTGCTTTAGCTGGTCAGTTCCTCAGAGAAACAAAAAGTCTCAGATGGTAGATTTTTACCCGTATCCTGGATATACTGAAAAAAAAAAAAAGTAAGTAGTTTTCTAGTAATTCTTGTGACTTCTATAGTCATTTACACCGAGATTCCAGTTGCTGGATCTCATCTACCTTATATGCAGAGACATGGGTACTTGCAGTCAAAATTCTCCCTTAGAATAATAAAGATCCTGAATGTGTGCTAGACAGTGACTTTTTCTGTATTTTTGAGACCAGAGTGGAGAATTCTTTGGAGGAAAACAAACATTCTGTACTTTCATTTCTCTTCATTTTCTTCATACAGATATTTCAGAGGAGTCTCATTTCAAGTATTGAATTTGAGAAGAAAAATTCACAGAAAACTACAGAGCTTATTGTCCAGATCTTCAGTTTGGAGCTACATGAATTGATTATATAGTTTCAGCTTGAAATGAACTTTAGATTCCTGGTTTGTTAGGTTGGTTACTCGGGGGGTTAATGTCATCTTCTCTGATCCATCAACTGCCTTGGCAAGTTCATGGACAACATGGGAGACCTTTTCTGGGCCCTGCCTCTGCCTACAGTGCCTGATTCTACTGAAAATTGGTATAATTGTGAAGGTTTGAGGATTTACTCTTCTCAGTCTTCTCTGTTGGTGTCAATTCAGTTTGTCCACATAACCAGGTACTCGTTGCTACACATCTCTCTGACCTCCCAGGTGACTTTCAGAAGAGGGAATCATTTTTATCTCAGACTCAGGGCAATGTTTAAATCCAGCTCACCCAGTGGGCTTTTGTTCAAATTTCTCTGTGAACAAAGCAGGCAGCAGAAATTAATTAGGTTCTCCATCTTTAGTGCCTACTCATCACACTGGAAGCTCTTCATAGAGCTTTGCTGGTTTTGGCTGGAGTAGAGTGAACTAAAATTGGTTCTAGAATTCTTCCATTATCATTAAATAAGGGCAGGAAAGAAAGGAGTGTTCTGGGCCTGATAGCAGGATGCTCTGTTGTGAAAAGCACCTCACCTGGCTTCCTCCAGTGATTGCTTTATTTCTACAGATAAGATAGCTTCAACAAGCAAACTGAGAGCTTCCTCCCTGCCTTGCCCTCCTTGCATGTTCAACCCAGTCATGGATAGTGTGGATTCCAGGCAAGAGCAGGGAATGTGGTTGCAGGTCACCTGGGAGAGAATGAAACTGAGATAGACTTCCCACAATGCTGGTGAGTAATGGGGTAAAACAGTAAAATTCCTCTTGGGGAGGGAAAAAAGTGAAACCAAAATGTACTTTGTGTGGTTTGATTTTTATTAGCCAAAATAAGGCATCCACTAATGCCCTGGTTTTACTTCTAAGTCTACGGTGGACTGTCTGTGCATCCTTTCTGACACTACAGAAAATTTTTCAGACTACCTGCTTTCTCTGAAGATTTAACAATAAACCTGTTACTAGAATCAGGGTTCCTTGCTTGTCTAGACTCTTAATTTTCATCACTATAATAAGTAATCTTGTTTAAAATAAATAAACCTGTGTTCTCCTCCTATTTTTACTATGCAAAATGAAATAGTTTCACAGTATAACCTGTATGTGTTTAAGCATACTTTAAACTGCTGTGACTTTTGAATTTTGTGCTTAAATGTAATTGTGATTGATTACCTGCTGCCAGTTTCACCTGATTTCTAGAACTCTCATAGAAATTAAAGCTTTCATCTCAACAAGAATTACCTGTCAAAATAATTTGTAATAAGCAACACTTTCCCCTTATGTATATTCTGTAATTCTAAGAGAAGGACATTATATTGAATGCACTTGATGCATAACTGTAATGGAAAAAAGGAAGGCACAGCCTACTAAATTTTCAGCCCTGGGAGGAGATGGAATCAGTCCCACTGTATGTTGTTTATTATACAATTCATTTCATTCAGTGTAATAACCAAAATGTTCTCTTCCAGTGAGAATTATTTTCTTGTTGACCTGAAGAATAGAGTAGATTTCCCTGCTTCATTAAAAGTAAACGTCAAAGCAAGATTATGTATAAATGTGTTTATAGCTGATTACTTCATTCTCTCATAAAATCATATGTAGAATTTCAAACCACCTATGTCATTGGTGACATGTACAATCACAATTCTAATGACATACGACAGACTTTCCCTCTTTCCCCTCCTCTTGGCCCCACGCAAGAAGTCTTGATTAATTCCTACTGCTGTGAAGGGAAGAAAAAGGGGGAGATATTTGCATGTGGGGGCAAGCTTTGACAGCTGTGTTACAAGGACCACTTCATCTTCAGGAAAGACAGAGAGTTTAGTCCAGTTTCCCTCAGCCCTCTTCATAGCCATTGCAAACACAGGGAAGAAGTTCACCTTTCATTATTTTAAAAAATAATTACTTTAATCCTTTTGGCAGTGTTCTTATAAATGGATGTGGGACCTAAACTTAAAAAATAATCATCTTATATATTAAGGTACTATAGCAGTACAGGAAAATAAACCCCATATTTAGCTGGTGCCTTCAGCCTCTATTCCACTAAACAGCTGGGGGGGACTTGTGTTCTATCATGATTGCTGAGCCTGTAGTATTTTAATGGGACATGGAGCCCTTTGAAAATCTAACTTTGGACTTGTGCAAGGAGATTCTGAAAATCTGGATCATTCTTAATCTAAGCAATGTGCTTATACCCCTGCCTGGAACAAGTAAGGTTGCTCCCATCACATTCAGTCTTACTCTACACTGAAGTCACTGTTTCTTGGATCAAAGAGATGCCTCTCAAATGACCGGAGTTCCTGAATTAGAGTTTTGGCTCATGTACCAATACCTGGAGTTAAAGGTCCATAATTTTCACTATGCTTTAGGAAAAAAAAGGATAGTAACTGAGCAACTAACTTTGTCGTTCTTTCCCTACTCTCCACTCCACTCCTTTTTGCTAGATCCTCATAGGTGCACACCCTGCACAAGCGGTGCATTGGTATTTCAAACTAATGCCTGCTTTGCTGGTGACATCTCCAAACTCTGTTGCATATATACAGTATGCTTTGATTGGTAAGGTAAGACCTTTTTCCTATAAAACCATGTTAAAACTTTGCTTCTGAGCCATGTCTTTGTTTTCTTTTGTTTTATGTTGTTTACAGACTTTTGCATTTACTCTAACCGGTACAAGACTGTGAGGGTAAACATATCTACAGTATATTTTTAAAAAATCTTTCTCCATTTAAGGAGAATGTCTGTTTATATACATTTCTTTCCTATGAAAAGCTTTAAAAATGTTTTAACTTATACTAATCCAGGCAAGGTGATGTTCTTCCCTAGAAAAAAAGGCACACACTAAAAGAGTTCTTGGAACACCACAATATTTACTTAACACAGGCCTTAACACAGACATGCAGTAATTCCCATTATGTGTCTAAAGAAGATTGGAAGAGCATGGTGTTTGTGCAGTTGGGTATAATCAGTGCTATGGGGTTCTTCCTCTCCAAACTCTGTTTCAAAGGAGCTGAGCAAAGAGGTGCAAAGAGGAGACAAAGAATACGCTTCTTATGATGCATTGGCTAGTAAGTACAGATAGACTGGATTTAGAAAACTCATCATTTCCTGGTGATATAGGTTGACTTTTGTGGTCTCTTGCACAACAGAGATGAGCAGGAAGTCATGGATTTCATGGACTGTTCCATAGTTTGAACATTTGGTGTACTTTCAAACAAAGGAAGTACTCTCAAACAAAAGAGCTACTCAAAACAGATAAGTGGTGTGGAATTTGCCTTCAAAATTAGTTAGTCTCTGTATAGATTTCTCGGGATGTGTGACTCTGTGTCATGGAACAAAGGACACAAGAGAAGGGGGGAGTGTATTGATCTGTTTGTTTCCATCCCCTTCCCTCAGATGGGGTACAGTGGAGTCAAAATAGCCTGAAAACACTGAGTGTCTGCATATGTGGGGATGTGATAAGCATCTCTAAAAAGGAATAAAAATAGTCTAGACATGGTAGTATGTAAGAGAAACACAAAGCGAAAGAAGAAGAAAAGTCATTCCCATACCTCAGGGAGGAAGTGAAAATGCCAGGCCTAATCTTGCTTTTAGACAATTCTGCTGATCCTCAGTGCCAGGGCGCACTTAAAAATATCTAACATCTTTTGAAGGATATTTTAAATTACAGACACCAACTTGTCTCGACTCCTGATTTTTGTTATTTCACTGTGCTTTATCTTTGAAATCCTGGTTTGTTTCTCTCTGTGCAACTGCAGGTCTTTCATAAAGCAAGATATTCGAGTTACCACTATGCAATTGTGAAGACAAAGCATAAAGAGGGGAGGATCACCTATGACAGAGCCAACTATGACAATTTTGCTTTTTTTTTAACTTTGGGGCAGCAATGGGATTTTCATGGTGAGTTTTGGTTAGAAAAGTTACTTTGGAAAAAGCATTTTTTTAATTCAGTGAATAGATTTATTTACAAAAAAAAAAGAGGATAATTATTTAAGGGGAGAATATAGCATGAGAAACTATTTCATCTGGTTTCACCTCTTGTTTAGAGTAAAATCTACCTTGTGTTTGGTTATAACTATCACAGCATCCAGCCTTGATTTGAAGCAATCAGGAGATGGATAATCCACCATTTCCTTTGGTAGTTTGTTCCAACAGTTAATCATTCTCACTGTGGCTTATTTCCAATTGGAATTTGTCTGGCTTTTAGCCATTGGTTCTTGTTATTCCTTTCTGTATTAGATTAAAGAGGCCTTTACTACCTTGTATTTTCTTCCTGTGAAGGCACTTATGTACTGTAATCAAACCACCTCTCAATTTTCTTTTTGATAAGCTAAATGGATGGAGCTCTGTAAGTCTTCCACTGAAAAACAGCTCCTTCAGGCCTCAAATAAGTTTTGAGGCTTTTCATCTCACCCTCTCCAATTCTTCAATATGTTTTTTAGAAAGTGAGCACAAGCTGTGTGCGATATCTCTGTCTTGTCCTCTAGAGACCTCGTCCCAGTTGCCCTCATGTCTCTTCTGTTTATTCACCCAACAATTAGATTAACTTTTTTCTGTGAAATCAAAACAGAAGCCCATTGAGTTGTGTGCTCACCATGCCATCTGTACCCCTTTTAGAATAGCTCCTGAAGAAAAACAGTGTCCCACATTTCTGTTTTGCTACATACCTAAGGGCACTCATTCAACAGGCCGGCCAGCCTTCTCCTCACTTCCAGTTTTAAGAGATTTTTGCTATCCCCAAATTTTAACCAAAGAAATATTTCCATGAGTACACCACTCTTCAAAGCACTGGAAGGACTGGGCACTTGGCTACGTCCTCACTCATGCTCTGATGTACTTTGATTAATGTGTTTGGCCAAAACTCTAATGTTACATTAGAGTTTTTCAGGGTAGAATTTTAGATTCTATACAAAAAAACTAGCATACAGCTAAATGTAATTTCTTCCTTTAGTTAAGTTTGTGGGACCAGTAAATTTCACTAGCTATACTTTTTCCCAATAGTGACACAACACTAGATGTCTTTCAGTATTCTGTATCAGGTCTCTTTGAATTCTTACATATGATCAAGTCCATGAACTTAGAAACTTCTTTATTTTGTGTCCTTCTGAACTACTAATGTAGGAATTCCTAATGCATTATCGATTACAATGATGATTGATTACAGCATTATCTTGATATTTATATAAACAGCATCAATATTCATTACTAAAATTCAAAATTGTGTCATTAGAAACTAATGATAATGCCCCTTCTCTGCCAGGACTTCTTTCTGGTGGGCTTTCAAGGATTCCTTCTCACTGGTTTTCATTTGTTCATCGTTTTATGCAAGCCTTAGTTCCCAGCATCCTTATTTTCCATACTAAAGTCCATTTTCTACTAATATTTTACATTGGGGTTTTCATGTTTTTCCTCTTAGTGCCCTGTTTTAATGGGTGCATTCAGCCAGCCATTATAATAAAATGGGTTTTTCCTTTACTGATGGTCATGGAACCTAAGAGATTTTTTGTCTTCTGGTAAAACCTGTTCTTGAAATTTCGTTCATCCTTTTCTACCTATAGTTCAAATCCCCTTTTTTGCCTTGCAATGTCAATTTAGCTCTAGAAGAGACACCACACATCACAATGCGTTGCACTAACTTCTCCCTACCATATTAAAATGCAAGTTCATTATTACTAGAATAAATTAGTTTAAAAATATTTTAAGTGTAACTTTAGAAGAAATGGTTTTTATCCTTGTTCATGACTCTGCACACATGATGTTGAAGACTTTGCTCAAAACATTTTGTAATCATGGTCAATGTGTTGACCAAATGGATTGGGCCACTCCACTTCTGCCAGGTTTTTATTCATATGTCTTTGAGTTAAACACTTCTGTCACTGCAGAGACAGAATCCATCTTTTTTTGAATGGTCTTTGTTGACTTGTCATGTGGCCAGTAATGTCATCTTTTTCTCCGTCCTACAAAGAGATAGGAAGCTTTCTACAAATTTATTTGTACTAGAACTAATTGTTTGGTTTAAAAGAAAGCATACTCATTCACAGTTGATGGGTGGTGACTCGTCGTTTTGCCCACTGCAATTCCCTGTCAGACAGGTAAACATGCTTCTGTGTCTGAACATTTGAAAATTAAAACTCAAATTTGCAAAAGCTTTTACTTATTCTCCAAAGCTCCATTTTCAGAAATTATCACAGCAGTATCAGTGCAAGTCTGTTGGATTTAGGTGTACTGGTAATAAGCTCACACTGGGGATAGCTTTCATACCTCTATATTTACTGTCCTGAAAGATTTGTGGACTTTTTCTGGCTGAGAACCCACTCCATGTCCAACTGCCTCTTTTATACCTGAAGCCTTCCACTTGTGTTTGTATCTACTGAAAGATTAAGATACGTCTTTTTTTCTGATGCAATAAGTTGTTTTATTTTTAAACAAAAGCCCTCTTTGATTTTCAGTGTCCGTTGATGAAAAATATTACCTTTGGATGTAAGGGCTTCTGATTCACCAGGAATGTGTGTTCTCAGAAGGAAACTCAGGTGAGTTTCCACTGCCAACCAACGTGGTGTTTGCTGGAGCAGACACATAAACTGTCAAATTTGTTATTTGTGTGATGGTGGTACTGGCTCAGACTGAAATCTCAAAGGGCGAGTGTTGGGAAGAACTATTTGTTCTTTTGTTTCTGAAGGGAGTTGATAACGTGTTCCATAACTGTCTTTGCACTGCCAAATTAACCTGAGAAATCACTGTATCGTAGATATTCAGTTAAATAGAAATAATTACAGCCCATGCAATTATATATGTCACACAGGCTTATGTTTGGCCTAGCTAGTGCAAAAACTCTATGCTCAGAAATGTGAACCATATGGAGCATGATAGTTTTGTCTCTACAAAAATTAGTTCCGACGTCTAACACAGGTTTGTTTTCTGAATCTAACCAGCCTGAACATCCCCGCTTAAATGTTGCATATGATTTGGTTTATAGAAACTCAGTAATATAATTAGAAATGGGCTCAAATTAAAATGATAGAATTTAATATTCCAATACTGGAAACTTGGTAGAAGTTTGGTTCTGGGTTTGAACTTTTCAACCTTGGACCCAACTCTCACTAAACTGTAGTATGTCTGACTTCATTTTATGGGTAAAAATTTGCCCTGTAAAACTTGCACTCTCATTCTGCCACATACTTAATTTACAGTGGAAATCTGATCACAGTCACCTCTAATTATATGATTTGCAGCACTACTTATTGCACACAATTTATTTGCAGCACAGCTTATTACTGAAGGGCAAAAATAGGCTGTAAACCTTACACATGCAAAATACATAGAGTAACATTCAGAAATATGGTAGGATTTGGGCTTTAGAAAACTTTCAGACTAATCTGGAGTTTCACACAGCTTGTTCAATGTCAAAGCTTTTTTTTCTTCCTTAATTTAAAACAACATTTTCTTCAAGGCAGACTTAAATGAAATGCATATTTTTCTCACAGTCGGAAATGCTGAATTAGACACCAAGCTTGGAACTCTCTCCAGAAAACAGACAGGCACAGGTATCTGGCTTTTGGGCAGCAAGATGGGTCCAATGTTTGTTGTGTTTTGATCTCAGTCTTCTCAACATTGCAGAGTTTCTGGCATTGTGCAATTATTTTTTTCAGTGTCCTTGCTTTCAGTGCAGCGTTCAAGAACTGTGTGTGCCAGGTGCAAATGGGGACAGAGTAAGCTAAGTAAGTTTAACTGTTTTGTTCATACTGAGAAGCTCTCTGGTCATCCCTCCACCCCTCTGCTTTTTTCTTACCTCTCTCCCCCTCTCTCTTTCCCACATTAGAATTTCCCTGTGCTCAGCCTTTTCTTTATTGTTGCTTTGTATTGTGACCGGATTTTTCCCCCCTTCTCTTCAGTTTCACTTAACTGGAACATTAAGTAATCCCTAAGTTCTGCTATGAATTCTGAGCCACTCCAAGTTTTAAGTTAATTCAAGAATGAAACAAACATGTTTGTTTCTTCTCAGCCAGGGAATGTGATATTTTTTTAACAGTGTTTCAGGAGTATCATCTCTCCAATTTGAACATATCTTATTTGACTACATTTTTAACTCATAACTTCCCACTAAAAGCACAAAACAAATACACGCTGAACTTCTGCAAGTTTGGTGTTCTTACGTTAGATTTTAAGATTAGAAAAAATTAAAAGCCTAATTCTCTTGAAAGCGGAAATGTAGAAAAGATAAGGCTTTGCACTAGTTCAGACAACTTTTGACACCCTGAAGAAATGAAAAAAATATAAATCCCACAGAGGACTGAAAAAGGACAGGGATTCTTTCTTTTTCTTTTTTTTTTTTTTTTTACCAGTGTGTTGTGTGCATGTGTGTTCTTGTGATAAAGCTGTGAAGTTTTTGGCTGCCCTTTTCTGGCTTCTGTTGTTTTCTAGGGGCTCAGTGGGATAGATAGTTTGCGCTGTGACAGGACATGCCAACAAATTGCATCACTTCTGCCTCGGTGGCCGAGGACAATGACATGCCATATGCCCATGGCAAGAAATGAATGGGGCTCATTTACACTGGCACTGGGTGCCTTCAGCCCTGTCAGTCTTCAGAAGCTATCCATGGCAAATTAGAAAGTAGCACTGGAGTAGCAGCAGCATGAAGAGATGCAGCCTGAAAAGCTTCCAGCATTCATAACTTTATGAACAACATGCAGCCTTGAAAGGCAAAAAATATCCATGTGACACCCTGGATGCACTTATCCCATCCCTTTGCAACTTAACCTTTCATTTTCAGAAAGAAATAGAATCACCAGTCCTTTCCTCCTGTGTGTTTTTCACATGCCACTAAAAAATAGAAAATTAAAAAGAAAAATCTTTGAGTAAATTCCAGCTGCAAGAACAAAACAAAAACACAGTGGATGTCATGCTTCACGCATTCAAAACAGTTTCTCTGCTCAAACAGGCTGCCGCAAAGATTTGCCCCAAAGTTGACCCCGTTGCCTCCAGTTTGCACTCCAGCAACAACAAAACTCATATTTGGCCTCTGACCTTCTTGGCAGCACATCATTTGTTTCCATGTGTTGAAGCAAAGGATGATGGGCGATGATTAAAGAGCAATGGGTCTGTTGGCCTGAGACACTAATGAGGATGAAATGAGAAGGTCAGCGATCATCCTCACATGGCAAACTAGGACATGGAGCTAATCTGTTGTTAATTGTCCTTTACATTTGTTTTAAGGACAGTGGCAGGGATAGGTGGCAGTCATATGTCTCCCTTCTTTATAATCTCTGTAATTAGCATGAGAAATAGAGCTAGGCTTGCCTGGAGAAGCCTGAAATGTGCTTTGCAAATGGGTTATTTTATTTTATTTTACTTTATTTTACTTTATTTTACTTTATTTTACTTTATTTTACTTTATTTTATTATAATATAATATAATATAATATAATATAATATAATATAATACAGTAAAATAAAATATTTTTCCATTAGCAACTTGTGCAAATCCAGAGCTGGCCAGAAGTGACTGACTGGCAAGTGTGAAGACAGAAATTGGTCCTTGATGTCCCTTTCATACATCTGACAATCTGTAAGATGTGCAGTGTACGGTTCCTTCTCCTGTTCTTCCCACTGGTAGATTTCTGCTTAAATTTGCTGGGGATGCTGGTAGGCTGCTTGGATCTTTGTACATCTCTTCTTCACCTCCATCATGAGCTAGCTGGCCCAGTACTGTTTATCTCAGGTATCGAGGTCTGAAGCAGGAGCATCTGGTCTTCCTACAGAAACTCTCCTGTAACTTGTCTGCCCCATTGGCCTCAGCTGACATTAAACTGAGAAAGCAGAGGAAAATACCCTGCTCCCTGAACCTGCCACGACTAACACACAAGCCTCTCTTGTAAAATCTCAGCAGCCGCAAGTTAACAGGGATTACGTAATGAAATAAGGTATTGTCGATTTCAAAACAAATACATCTTCAAGCTGCTAGTATTCTTCACAAAACTGGCACTATAAGATGTTCGATACAAACATTTTTCCATTACGACTCCATTTGATACATTCCACTGAAAAAGGGAAGCTAGTGGTTCCTCTCTCCTGTTTTGTTGCTTCTTTCAGAGGAAGAGAAGGCTTATAGTATACATGTTTTACATTTCTTGATGCTCAGTACACAATTCCTCCTTCACTCCATCAGCTGCTAACTGCTCCTGATACACAACAGCCCTATGTGTTATAACTTGTTTTGTCAGCTCTGCTGAGAGAATGTGCATTCCCACTTTCATGGTGGTGTTGTTTTGGTAGAATTCCTAATCTTTATTTTTTAGCCGTAAACTCCCCTTGCACGACTAATGGTTGTGTTCAGCCTCTCAGAGGGAAACAAATCTGCTAGCCAAATGGCAATCAGCTGGTGAGCTAAAGCCTGAGAGCTTTAAAGTATTTGTCTAGTGAAGAGTTTACTGCAGTGCTAATCATAACACACTCATTAATTACTCATTTGGATTAAGCAGAAGGGTCAGAGGAGCCATCTTGACAATCCATGCCTATCAGTGCCCTTTTTCTGCCAATTAGGACAGAGAGAATTTCAATGGCTGCAGCCTCTGCTTTTACACTTCCAGCACCACCTGCCTTTGCCCTTTATCCTGCATTGCACATTAGCCACAACTGACAGCCAGCCCATGGGCTTCAGTCTCAATACAGCACCTTGTCAGGTATGAGCAAAAAATGTATTACAAGCTAGAAAAGAATCTGGGCTAGGAACCAGAGAAATGTTCATCTCCACCTCCTTCCCTGGGGCTTCTGAAAGGGAGTCTTGAAGTGAATCTGGTTTTTGGTCAGCCTTTGGTACAATGAGAATGGCCATTGTAATGATGTGATTTGTGGTCGTCAAGGCTAAACAAAAGCAGAATCCCAGATGAAAGGAGATGAACAGCTGTTCTGCTGCTACAGCACACATGGGAGAGGAAGGGTAAAAATGCTGGCGGGGTGAAATGAGGGATTTTGTGTCAGCCATTTAGGTGTGTGAGTTGCAAAGTGAAGAGCATACATATCCTTATCCTTTCCAGACCAAAAAGTCTGTGATTGTAGGTGATGACACGTTTCAGTCTTGGAGGCTATCACAAAAGTTTCCGTTCAGGCACCTCTTACAGCCCTTTATCAGGAAGTTCAGTTCCCAGCTCTGTCTGGCATTTCCAGAGCCACTGGACTGTTTGCAGCAAAATTATCCCAGATTAGTGCCAGTGTAACTGTTCTTTTTTTTCACATAAATTCTTCTTTATGATAATTTTAAGATCTGCTTATAGTCTGGATGAGCCACATTATTAGGAGAAAATAACTGCAATTTTAAGGATTCCTTATCCACCCCTTCTGCACTCCTGCAATATATACTATGTTCTTCAGCAAAATCTGGTTTCTCTTTGAAATAATATGTTCTCAAGTGGTCACAATACTTTATTTAAAAATGTACACAAGATTGATTGATTTCCTCTCTTTGTTCTCATGCTTTTCCCTCATATTTTCCAAACCTTGAAACTTCACGGATTTCAGTTGTTTAAAAGCCCACCTCATTCTTTTTTGTTATGCTTCCACAACTCAGTCACCTGAAATATCCAAACAAGTTAATCCCAGGGTTAAACACCAGGACACTGGCCTGAAGGCATTTCTGGTAAGGAATTCCTCGCGTTCAGAGTTTTTACCCCTTGGTTTCTTCTCCTTGCCTCACCAAAGGCTAAGTGTTTTAAAATAAATTTTTCCCTCAGAAGTGAAGAAGTAACTGTGTGATAAAACCACAGCATAAATACAGAAGTGAGTGGAATTCATTTGAGAAGGGCTGCAAAACTGTTGGATTACCTTAATTTCCATGAGGACTGGTGAAGTTTTGGAAATGCACATATATGCCTGACTGAGTAACTGTTTTACTAATTTTATCTAAAACTTTGATTCTGAGTTTCAAAGACCTCCTTCTTGGACACAAAAAAAACCACACTTAAAAAGCTACAAAGCCATATCACCATGTTTTAAAAACACACATACTACCAGAAAGTACTTACAGTATTGATTGGGCATTTGTCAAATACACACATAGAGTTCCATGGAGTGTTTGCACCAGGACTGTGTTGGTGTCTCTTCCTTCGACGAAAAGAGTGTCAAAATACTTACAGGACTCAGCTAAAATTTGAATAACTGTGATTAAACCACAGAGTAAAGATTTTGAAAAACCACCGATTCAAGAACTGCAACCAGTAAATAAATATATTTTGCAAAATAACAAGTTGCATGTGACTTCCAAATAAAGAGAGGTAGATTTTTCTAGTAAATTACTATCCAAGAACCCTTTGCTCATATCTACATCTGCCCACTTGCTGTGTCCATTCAAAGCAGTGCTTCCACTTCAGCATGTACAACATCTACAAGTTGCACAGAGAAAGTATTGACCACTTTGTAGTAACTTTTGATAAAGGTAGCTCATAAGCAGATTTCCTTTTCATGAACTGTTCCACTGGTTAATCAACTGAATATCATGTTTAAAATGGAGCTCTGTCTGTTCTGTGCCATATATCTCAGAGGAAATTGTGGTTAAACTTCTCTAACCAGAAGTAGAGACATATATCGAGCACATTAAGTAAGTAATCTGCTTGCTTCTTTAGACATAACTCTATTCTTAAAAATCACACTGCAAAATATTGCTTTTGCACCTCTGTCTGACAAAAGCAGTCATGAACTGTTACACCTTTTTAGCAGGAAATTGAAAGAGGAACATCATTTGCATATCTCTGGATGTTAGACTAGTAATGTTTCCTAAAATTCAGAAGGTGGTTGCTAAATATTGCTACAAATCAGCCTAACATTTTTTGCAAGACATTAGCAGTTAGTCCACTTAGAAAAAGCTGAAATTCACAAGAACTTGGAATTTTACTGACTGCATGCCCTGATAGGCTTGGAATGCTGGTAAAGGTAACTTTATCACATATGAAGTCAAAATAAGTTGTGATCTGCCCTGGATTTTCAAGAAAATTCCTTTGAGATATGGGGATATATTTTTGTTTGCTGTGGTTCGTGACATAGATGGAATTTTGTTGCTAGAAAGTAGTGACTTGGACATCCAAAGTAGGGTGAAGTAGCAGTTTTAGGTCCCAGATTCTCAGACACTGCCAACTCAGGAGACATCTGGACTCACAAGGTACTTAGAGAGCTCCTCACCTCCCTGGAGCTCAAGAATTGGTCCATGCGAGTACAACCTGAGCATCTTGGTACCTGGCTCACACCTTAAGTCCATCCAGTCACTTGACAGTGCACAGAAGTGGTCCCAGATATGCAGCCCTTTCCTAGAAGAAAACACTTTACTGTGACTTTCACAGGAAGGATATTCCTTTTTACTCCACCACGAAGTATTTAACCTTGAAAAGTTGAAAGATGTGAACTTTAGGTTTCTCAGGCTTTGATGGCACTTAAATCTGTCTCTAACCTGGAAAAGGTAGCCTATTCTAGGTAAGAGGGTCTGACAACAACCACATGAGATAGGTTGTGTGTCAGAGTATTTAACTGAGATGACACTTTAATGAAAACATAGAAGGAAAAATGCATAAGTAGGGAAATACTAAAGTATTCCCTCATCTTCTGCTCACCCGCTACTTAGTAAACAGTTAAGGTTTTAAATAGGACAATGTAAAGAATATTGTATTTAATTTGAAGTTTTTTAAAGGATCAGTTCATCCATCACTACCACACTTTAAAAGAATGAGCCTGCTCTATGCAAGCAGCAGACATAGACAACTACCTTTAATTAAAGGTTTTGAGCTGGAGATCACAGGAGAGAAAAAAGGACTTCCACACAACTTAGGTCTCTGTTTGTTAGGAAGGACTATTTAAGACATATATTCTTCTGCAGCATTACATATATAGGCTGGCTCCAGGCAGTTCTGTCCTCAATGTATGGATTTTTTAACAATTTGTCTGAGACATTTACTCAGATACATACTCATACAATACATTTATTCTGATGTATTACATAGGTAACCTAAGCATCCAGAAATCTATTGATAATAGTGAAAATAAATATCACTTGAATCATTCCTTAGATAATAATTAATTACCAGAACTAAATAAGTAATTAAGAATAACAGATCCACCTACTCTATAAAATATAGCAAACTAAAATTACCTCACCAGTATCATCGTCACACATGTAATTGGTGTTTTGGATTCTCTCTTGGTTGTCTTTGTGTGAAACAGCTGCTTAGAAACATGATGCCATGACTTGCATCATGAGATGAAACAGAAGGTCTGAGTCAGTCTCCCACACCAGTACTGCCAGTGTTCAATGAACACAGGTTTCCACAGGTCTTGAGTTATGGGCTGTGAAGAAATTCATCCGAGGAAGAAAAGCACAGCAACAACAGCCCAACACTTCTGTATGCTTTAGTCTCTTCACACTGGCTCGCTGCTCTCTACCAGTCTAACAGGTGTGACATTCCAGTCTGAGCTCCCTACTTTTGGCACTGCCATGCTCTGACTCCTTGGGTGCCTGTGAGAACCTCATTTTGTGGGTGCAGATTCTAGACTTATTGCCACAGACCAAATTTGTGCCAACAGCAGCTGTTAAATTTGACCCATTATAACTAGATTGACCTCACGTGAATACCTCATTCAAGTAACTCAAGAAAAGCTATTCAACACTTTAAAGGCCAGAGGTTTAATCCCCTTAAGTTGCTCTGGATACATGTACACAGCCAAAAAAGTTTACATACCTGACCTAGAACAGATGGTGTGTATCAATATTATACAGACTTTCTAGACACTTCATATTTTTTTTTACATTGATGTGCACGTGCATTTTTCCTTTTTTGGATGCTAGATGCCTACCAAGTGCCATACATACCAGAGTATGTCTGAGGGAGAAAGAGACAAGGGTCTGTTTTAACTTCTTTGTCTAAACATTAAGCTTCTATTGAGGCCATTTAGCAAGTCCTTTCAGCTTAATAAGACTGCTGACTTTCAGTGTCAATAACTCAATAACAGGCAGGAGTGCACAGCTAAATATGTATCATCTGGTTTTACAGACAGACAGGGCAGGGGCATCAATGCATTTTCAAGTGCTTGCCTTTAGAGCACTTAACCACACAATTCCAAAACCATCACTGAAGTCTCTCCAGGAGAGTTCATATCCTCTGAAGGCTTCAGAAATGCTTTGAATCAATCCTCAAAAACTGAAATGAATTGCTTTAGAAGTGTGGTTAAAAAATGCATATTCTGTGCCTTTAGAAGATGTAAAAGTGCAAGACTGGTCATCATGTAGTTTTTTTGAAAGCTTTTTAAAGGCAGTTAGTGCAGAGTGCTTTTATTTTCCTGTGGCAGGTGTCTCGTGCGTCCGGGTGCTGAGAGATACAGAGAGGAGCACAGGTGAACTCTAGAATAAGCAAATATCCGAAATGCATCCAAAAATAACGACAGGCTTAAATATTAGGAAACAAAACCGTAAAAGAAATTTCATTCTCTCAAACTCTATGTCTCTAACTTAGTGTTCAGACACAAGAAGTATGACCTCTGCCTCTTGTCCCCATTCTTTGCTGCACATTGGTTGACTGGCTGTACACTGCTCCCTTATTTTGCCCGGCTTTCTTTGAAGAGAGGTGGTGAAAGCAGCACATCGTCCTTCCATCCCTGAACAGAGTCTGGTAGACCATTAATCAGGTCAGCCAATCAGCGAGCAGGGATTAGCATAATGTACAGGCACACTTAATCAGGTCTACTATACAGTTAATCATGTGTATGCTAATAGTTATGGAGGATTAAACATTTAGGACACTGGCTTTCTGTTCTGATTGGCTGTGTTTCCTATCTGTTAACTTTCCCTCTCTTATTTTGTTTGGGGCTTTTTTTCACCTGTTTATTCCTTTCACCCAAAGCTATGACTGCCAAAAGTGTTTCTGTAAGGCTGCCTGGAAAATAAAGGATACATTTAAATAATGGAGGATGGAGGGGACAGATTCAAACGTTGGATTCACAAACTGATTTCAGACTGATAAAAGAATTATTTTTATGGAAAAAGGTATATGTGACTTTGCTTCCTCAGAAAGTATTCTCGATCTCAAGAGCTATTACAGTTTAATCATCAAACTATGTTAATTTCCAAGACAGATTTTGAATTTGTGAACTAGCTTTTATAAACAAAGGATCTGAGTGTATTCACTTTTGGTAATCAAAAGCAGAAGACAGCAATAAGATTATTTGGCTTTTCACAGGAAATTGGGAGAGAGAGAGAACAAGTAGCAGCCAAAAGTAATCCCTCAAGCCACCCTGTAATTGAGTGTTTGCATATAGTCAGGGCTATCTACACAAGGGCTGAAGGATTCAGTGAGAGGGAAGGGTGGCGTGGTGAGGAAAAAGAGTGGGGGGAGAGGCTGAGGGAGAGGCACAGAAAAAATGAGCCTGCCAGTGGTTAATTGAGCATATAGATTCCTAATGTGTCAGGCACTACCCTCTCAGATGAAGGATGACACTTTTTAGGACGCATCTTCCTTTGTTACCATTTTAAGACTAATGAAGCCTGCAATTCATAAACCTGATGCTGGGCACTTATCTGCTGCCAGGGCAATCAGTACAGCAGAAGCCTACAACTTTGTATATACAGGTTTTAAATATATGCTTTTTGGGCATATAGCATGGAAAATACAAGCACATATTACTGAGATACCTGTCGTGTAGCTAGATTTTAAAACCAGACATTTAATTGTCTCAGAAAACAGTTTTGTATTTTTTCTGGGTTTTTTTCTTTTCTTTTTTTAGTGAACCAGGCCTGTTTACTTTTATAGTCTCTACACAGCAAGACTCCATTATACAAAAGTTGTAGTTTTTTTCCTCTGCCTTCAGGTCACTTGTTAATGAGCTGAGCACTGGTAGAGGATGGAAGCGATTACAACGGGGTATGGGCAGAGAGATTTCCTTTATGTTTCCACAGAATTATGAAAGTGAGCAGGAGAAAGAAGTGATGTTTGTCACTGGTCCAAAGAGATATTTCCCTTTGGAGGCTGATGAGAGCACCTTACTACAAGCTGGACAGAATTCGGGTGCCAGAGAAGTGCCGGGACCCACCTCAGCCCCTCGTTGTGTAGTCTCTGACCTCCTTAACCTCTACAGGGCTTCCTTTATGAGCATTCCCAGCCAGATGGTCGAGTCATCAAACCTTTATGAGCACAAAGTCCTTTTACCACTTCACAGTTTCTTCCAGCCTAAAAGCAGGGAGGGTAGACGTGTGAGGAAAAGAAGCTGAAAGGTGTTAAAGATAAAAAACAAGACATAGGGGTGGCTTCTTTCTGGATTAGTAACTTAGTGTGATGTCTATGGTTTCAGTGCTGTCTGCCTGTGCTGATGCTATTTCTATGAGTGTGTTTAGATCTTCCAGTAAAAAATGCTTTCTTACACCACTGTACAAGCATTTAGATTTTTTTTTAACCCCTTCTGTTCTGATTTGGGACATTTTTAATCCGTTCATTTTTGGTGCGTTAAAACTGCAAAAGATCACTGCTCTGTTTTTGGAGGGCTGATCCGTAGTGGCAAAAAGTGTTATCTACCTTCACTGGCAATAGGTGACTTAAATTGCATGAGGCCTGAGCCCAGCAAAGTGATCTTGTTAACTTTATGAGAACTACACTCTGGTTTCCACCTGCATCCCAGAGTAACAACCTCACTTATGAGGAAGTCAATTTCCAGCCACTCCTCCAGGAGGAAAGTTAACTCAGTCACCGATTCCTGGATTTAAGGGTTACACTTTTCCAATTAGAGAACACACACACAGAGAACAGCAAAACGTGTAAAACTGAAACATTGCCGAGACATGCTATAACCATCCTTTGATGAACAGAGCTAATTTTAGAATAATTTAAATCAATTCTTATCACTAGCAGGTAAAGTCAAAAATAGAAGACCCATGAATGTGGATGAGGTCAGACTCCTCTGCAGGTTCAGGTTGATTGGTTTGCAACAAAACCACTGAGATCTGCTAGTTCTTAATGAGCTTTTCTCCAAAGAGGCGAGCTTGTATTTTCACTGGGGATTGCTCTTGAGGGTGTGTTTCACATGTCTTTCTCAGACACTCCCTCTAGATCTTGCTGTTTTCCCACATTAAAAATCATCAGAGAAGTTGGTGGTTGTTCACCAAGGTACTATATGACATCTTACACCAAACCTGTGTTAGTGAGGGAAGGGCAACAATCCTGGGATGGTGCTCATATTCTGTTCAATTGATTTCTCTTGAAGAGGATGCAGCATAATAAACTATTCTAGCAAAGTACCTACCCCCTACTCATAAAAAGGGATTTTGAGTCAAGGGCCAGTGAAAGTAGTATGCACTGTGGAAATTTACTTTGCCACTTTTCTGTAGGAATAGTAGATGTCTAAGTGATACTGAATGTTTTTTAAAAACAAACTTCACCATAACCACCAGTGAGATGTACCTTGTAGAAGTGTTGTTTCCAGAAGCTTATATTGGCTGTACAGTTTTGGTACAACTTCTGTTACTCCTCTTTTTTAGATCTGAGAATGTGTAGGTGTTGTGTGTTTAAATATCTTTTATTTTCTGTTGCATTAGTAAGAAATAAAGAGTTTGTTTTTTGGTCTTCCCGTGATATCACTAGTAAATATAGCTGCCCTAGGAAAACTCAGTGTTACATTGCCAAGTTTAGTCTCCTCACCTTCTTGCAGATTGCTTTATGGGGTTTCTATGAGCATCAGTTTTGAATATGAAACTTGATTAATATATAGCAAATACATATGTGCAACAGGGCTGCCAAGAAGAAGCACAAATCTAGTAGAAATATTATTCATCTTTAAAATGTAAGCATCTCATTAGAGAGTGTATTTTGCAGTGCTCACCATATTCTAGGCTGGGGCCTTGAAGAAGATGCTAAGAAAATGAAACATGATATAATTCCAGTAAATGGCTTAAAAAAATACAAATTTTGTGTTGAAAGAGTATTTTTCATGTAGCTTTATTACAGCCATCTGGATTAAGTTAAGGTGTTTGAAAGTTGTATAAATATTTGTAGAATATGAACATGTCCATGCTTACGCTTTAGATAGTTGGCATCGTATACCTACATTTATCTTTTCCTGAGAAATCGTCCTCACTTGTCTCTTATTCCCACAACCTCTTTCTTTCCTTTTTTTTTTTTTTTTTTTTTGAGAAGAACGTAACTCTCCAAACACACATAATGCAATTTTTTCAAAAACAGTAAGCATGGTCCTGACAGAACCTAAGAAATTTAGAGTTAAGTCTAAAACTCTGTCCTTAACTCACCCCGCTGTGCTTAGGTATTATAGCACATATGGTATGAGCCCCCCACTGCTCTGAGGCCCTCTGATTAAGTGCTGCAATACTGTACCTAGACACAATGTGGTGACTTAAGGAGAGAATTTCAGCTTTAACCTGAATGTCCTGGTTCATGTGAGACTGTTAATGTTATTAGAACATAAAGTGGGTGGTTTAATACCTTATATACGGTGCTTAAAGTCAGCAGCAGCTGCCAGAGACTGGGTTCTGCACTGGCTTTTGCTAGGGGGAGGGGAAATCAGTTGTTTTCCTTGCAGTAAAAATAGAGCACGAGACCGCTTTCTAAATTAAAAGAAAGTTTATTCATTGTGGATGAGCTACAGGAAAGTAGTGCAATCAGCAAAACAGAAACAAACTTGGGGGGATAAAGCTAGATTTTTTGATAGTCTGAGCAGACGGCATTTTTGCTATAGTGAAAAAAGACTGAGCTTGTTCTCTGGTCTTCGCACATGTCTTCTCATATAATGCTGCTTGTCTGCTAACATCTTTTGAGGTATGCTTTTTTTTTCTGCATTTGGCAAAATCTTGGGATCCAGACCTCAGACATGTTACGGATGCTACGTGTGAGTGCAACCACAATTTGAAGAAAGAAATAGGCTGAAATAAAAGCTAGCAAGTAAAGCCATAAGCATGTAGCCACCAAGGTTTTGATAGCACAGTTTTTAAGTCTGCAATGTTTACTTGTGCAAACCAAGACCTTCTTTCACCGGTGGGCCAATTTTGCAGTCTGTTCACAAAAGAAGATGCTACTCAGTGCTAGATTATTAATGACCAAATTTCACTAACTGAAGATCTGTAAATACAGTTGCAAGTGTTTTCCACAGCAGGAAAGCAAACAGCAGACCCTACTCCTTACCTGGTAAATAAGAAAGATTCAAAAGTGAATGGTTTGAGTAAATAAAAGTTCAAATGTGGTTTGATCAGTGTTAGGCTGTCAGAGGCATGCAACTGTCCAAAGCACTTTTGGCTCCTCATCAGGCAAGCTAAGGTAAATTTAAGCTGTGTCCCAAAAACACAAGGAAAAGATTTGACAGAAGTCTTTTGTTCCTTAGTCTGTATATACACATTTCCTGCATCCTGGTCAGTAGGCTCTAGAGAATTGGGACACCCTGGCAGCCAGTTGTGTTGGCTTAAGAGACCAAGGGACATCAGCTTAAAGCAAGTGGGTCTTGAAGCATTTCAGCATGTGGTGACCATGTCCTGAAGTCCTTGTTTAGATTACTGTTTGTGTGTGTGTGCGTGTCCATCCATGATTTTTTCCCGTGTCACCTCCACCAAGTGTTCACTGATACTTCATTTGCAAACGCAGCCTCTGTTGATGAGTGTTTGTTTGCTGGCTGGAGTGTGGGGAAATGTAGAAATTCAAGCTATTTCCCTTCCATTATTTCACTGCTTCCACTATCATCTTGGCATGACTTCAATTTACAGGTACTCCTCACTCACTCATTCCCTTAGCAAAAAGTTTCACCTTCTACTGCCTTGACTTGCCTCTCCCTATATTTACTTGATGCACATGTGGGGTGTGTGTTTTCCTGCTGAGGTTTTCTGGCAAGTGCAGGAATCTTCACTCATGCTGCTGCTGGGCTCTGAATTTGACTGGGAGTGCAGAGGGTCTTTCTTGTGTGAGAAAGCAATCTTCATTGCAAAAAACTTGAGGAGCCTAGGTAAGTGACAGGAGAAAGAAAAAAGTGTATTTGTGTCCTTCTTATTAAAAAGGTGGTTAAACGGGTATTTCTAATGATATTTGAGATTTGTGAGCCTCAGAAACATAACACTGAGAGTGGCTGAGAGGGCAAATAGGATAAGTTTGGTTGACTTTTGCAGTTAATGCTTAGAACTATGACACACAGACACAAAAGAATATGTTCTTCATTTGTCTTTGGGAAATACTTGCAGAAAGCAAGAAGTTAGAGGGCTGGGATGGGGGATGGGGCGTGGAAGGTTCGAGTGGCACCTCAGGGGCTGTAATAGGTTTCTGGCTCACCAATTTACTGCTGCATGACCGGGATCCTTCACACTGAGATAAATTTCATGTTAGGAAGATGAATGGAAATGAAGATCTGTGAAATTATTAGTTTTGCTGTGAGCCTATCAATCATGTGGGCCGATCTTCTGGCGAGGCCAGGCGTGACCTCTGGGTGCGAGTGTCACTGGCAGGGCTGCCGCAGTCTGCGGGCAGCAACCGTCCTGAAGCAACCGCTGTCGGCATTATCCCCATCCTGGCAGGGCTGAGATGTGGGCCCGCATTCCTTGTCACTGGGACTCTTATAATTATGACAAACGACTAAATGTGTTATTTTCAGCAAAGCAACAGCAGTCAAAAGGGGTACTTAGGGTTTGTAAGAGGTGATGGCTGGTGTGGCTTTGAAGGCTTTTCCTTTTCTTGACTCAGCGCAGACTGAATCATACATGGCCACCCCACTGGTAGCTGAGCAGCGTGTGAAACCCATTTCACACGTCTGTGCTGCCTTACAGCTGCGATGCCCTCTTTTCATCCCTCACAAAACCAAAGCTGGTGGCTGCCGCCTCTTCAAAACAGGCACACAGTTTGGTGGGGGAAACTTTGCTGGCTTTGTTTTAATCGGGATGAATGGGAAATCCCAAACACTGAACTGTATTTTACTGGAGTCTGGGAGGTGGGGGGCAGAGTGAACAAAGAGCGAACAAAGCCTGATAGGAAGTGTAGCCCCAATGGTATTTTTGACACCAGAGCAAGCGTCTCCATCCATAAAGACAATGGAAATAGGAGTAGTAAATTGTTCAAGGGTAAAAACACACACATTTCTGAAAAGTCGTTTGAAAAACAAGCCCTGAACACCAGCAACATGTTTATTGCTTGAATCTTGTAAATAGTCCACAAACTTCCCCTTGCTTTGCTAAATATATCAAGATTAAACATTTCAGAGACAACTTAAAAAATATATAGGTCAGGGATTTGGAGCTGAGCATGAGAAAAATATTGCTAAATTGTATGAAAGTGTGAGCTAATAGTACAGGGGGGAGGAAGGCCTGTAAATGCATGGCTTGTAGCATGAAAAATAAGGATTTAACCAGCTCTTAGACTTAATTTTGTGCTTTCTTTGCTTTAAATTGGCACAACAGTATTGCTATGTATATTTACAGATAAGAATCATGTTTCATTTCCTTGCCTAAAATAACATACATACAAATCATGAAGTAATGATGACTTACTGAATCTGATATTAAAACACTTCGTGCTTCTTTAAACATCAGGAAAACTACTTTCTACTGATTTTTTAATTTTTTTTTAACTTTGCTCAGGACCTCACTGTATTTTGTCCTTTCACGGGTAGCATTTGGCAACAGAAGTATCATAAGTGAACCTGCCCTCTCACAATTTGCTTTGCTGTCACTAGAGGTTATGTGATTTGGATTGCATGACTTGGACAATGTAAGTATTTAGGTGTTTTTCAGCTTTCAGAAGAGTGATGAAATCTCTAGTGAAAAAATCAGCCTGGTGGACAGTCCTTGTTTCCTGAAAGATTTCTGCCAGTGGCAGAGACCAGACAACATAATGACATGTCACACAGCACAGCAAATGCCCAGCAAGACAATCCAGTTCTTGTACATGCCCTGTCTTATTGTGCTTTGTATCATCCCTTTTTCATGGCTTCTCCTGGCTCACCTGAAGATGAGCAGCTGGGCTTTTGGCATGCTCAGTGCCTTGCACAGCAGTGGCATAGGTACAGCTCTAACTCACATTGCATAGATGTTGGATTCCTAATTCTCCAGTCAGTCAGCAGCAGAGGAGCTGCTTAGGACCCATGGCAGAAGTGACAGGAAAAGAGGGCTGTTTATCCTTTTTCCTACCCCCTGCCTTTGCCTCTTTCTATTTGGTTATGTGCCCATTTGCAAAGCTGGCCCCCCCAGGCAGAGGGCTTGGATTACAAACAGCTTGACAGTGACACTAATTTCATATGCCTGCCACCTCATCCTGTGCCTGGAAGGTCACCTGTTACCTCTAGCAGTTATGATGGAATATTTCTCTGTTAGCTTATTCAGCTTGTAAGGCATCACTTGGTAATGGGTCCAGTCTGGCTCAACAAAGGCTCAGCCATCCTATTCCACAAGGTAAAATAGAGCCCAGCCAAAAAATGTTACTTTTACTTGTTGGTGTCAGCTTCCAGAAGACTCCAGCGAAAATAGGGACACAGGTTAATACACTTTCTAATAAATTCAGTGTTCTCTCTGTGGACTGTACAAGCTGTGTCTGTACATTGACAATAAAAAAAAATCTGGGCCCAAACTCAAAGACCTTTAAAAAAACCCCAAAATTAACAGGAAAATTTCTTTCTGCGTTGATTCCCGTGGCAATTGAGGAAGCTGGGGTGGTAGGTCTGTGGCTTTTTGGCCATGTGGTTTTCCATTTTCACATTACTATTGCTAATTTTTATTTACTGGTGTATCTGCTTAACTCTTTTTTTTCTGAAAATGACATTTTGAAGGCAAACACTTGGATAATTTTTTTCTCTCCTTCTGCTTTCCTTAAGAAAGCCCAAAGATGTAATACTCACACAGAATATAATTATAATATGATATATTATATAATTACCTCATTTCAGAAGGATCTTTTTTTCCAAAATTCCTCTTAAATTTTGTGTTTTAATATTCCCATTCTATTTATGTTTTACTTTTTCCTAGATTGTGGTATTCAGTTCTGCATTTACTGCATGCTTTCAGTGTTGGGAGAATCCACCACATTTTCATTGCTAAATTCTGTGAATTCAAACCCTTTTTTTGATTTTCACTCCAAAATATAAAAGAGAAGGAAAGAAAGAACAGCTTTAAAACAGCTCTTTAACCTTCAGAAAGTCCTGGAAACAAGCTCACTGACTGCTCCAAAGCCCAATCTCCAGTTTCAGCATGCTCGCACTAAATAGGAAGCCTATTAAGTAAATGACAGATAGTTTTGGAAGGTTTTTTCTTTCACCAGAGTTTACAGCTGTAGCAAACAGTTTGATGCAGCTCTAATTTCTAATTATGACATACTGGGAGTGGAGGAGGTTGTCAGTTTTGTTTTTTCCTCAGCGAGAGACAGAATGACTTCATACTTTGTGCTGCCAACCAATTCATCCTCCTCTATTGTAAAGCTAAGAATAATCATTGTATATTACCTGATAAACAGAAGTGATCGACATTTCAGAATTTCTACTAATTTGTTGTCAACATGACCAACCAACAGCCCACAAAAATAAATACCAGCCAAGTTCAAGATGTGTGTACCCCAATGGATTTTATTTGGGGGACTGAACTCAATGAGCTTTATTATAATCTGTTTAGTGATGGCACATTGTTTAGGACAAATGTCTCTTTTTCTACATTCAGCTTCTACCAAACCAGTTATTACAAAGAAAAGATGAGATGGGGGTTTGGATGTGTCACATGCATTAAATGAAAACCGAAATTGCTGAAGCATTTTCAAGCCACTTCTTAATTTGGAAGAAGTGAACCTAATGTTTGAAAAGGGATGCTGAAGCAACAAGAGTTTTGTTTGCTAATGCAAACAGATGTGAGGATAAACTATTGAAACTAACAAGTGTATTTAATTTCCTTCAAACATGGAGGGCTAAAGGCTGAAACTATATAAAGGGGACTTCTGAAGTGGACCAGCTGCCCAGGCCTTTTAAGCAGTCTGTACCAGCATCTTCCCCCATTTGTCCTGCTGATAATTGCTTGATTGATGAGCTGGTGTGTGCAAAGTGACCACCTGAAAGTCCTGCAGGCTTTAAGAGCTGGTCAGCGTGTATTTGACCCTTAGAGGCCATGGATCAAATATCAGGGTTATATGCATTTCAATAACTTCGTTTTGATACTTGAAGGGGAAAAAAATTATTCACACTAGGGGGAACGAAGGAGATTAAATATTTATGCTTGAGAGCATCTCTGAAAGGATCTCAAGTGACTGCTGTCACCAGCCTCCTGGTCAACTTTTCTTAGGTTGAGCCCCTTCGTCTTTTCATCTCAGAAGGGTAAAATATATATTATTGTGAAGAAGAATAGCAGAAAAGCTTTTGTAGCAGACTGTGAAGGGATTTTCCATGAGTGGCCCCTTTTGAGGGAGGAACGGTAGGTTCCTGAGAAATGGTTTTTCCACACTGTAACCTGACTCAACAGGACTCCAAGGTGCCCAATAATTACTCAGAACAGGGCAAAAGTTTCATTTTCTGCAACTTCACACACAGCAGATTAAATAAAAGAAGCATATTGGTTCCCCCCATGCCTGGAAAACAAATTATGGGATTAAATTGGGACATTTTAAAGCAGATGTTATGTAATTGACACTTTTCTCCAAAACAGATCTTTCTCAAATAATTGTCGTGATATAGAAAACAATAAATAACAAACAATAAAGGAAATAAAAAGCTTCATATATGAGTATTACATTCCTTGTGATATGAATAATATCTCACCTGCAAATTTCAAAACATTGGTAGTGTAATTCACATAACCTGACTTTGCTGAATGATTATCCACATAAATACACTTAGCTCCTATGCTCACGAATTGCATGTATTCAAGAAGCTCCCTAAATTAATTGAGATTTATTTTTCAAAATTTAGTGCTTGAAGATGATCTCAAATCCCAGTGAGGGAAAACGTATGTTTATACAAAAACACTTTTCGGTAGCAACATACATCTCACTTTAATTCTGTGGAGGCTTTTCTTCAGAGTGATTGTATCTTGTGAGTGAGAATAAAACAGATTGTTACATAAAGCATCTAATCTACAGTTTCAAATGCATTTTCATATGATGTGCATGAATGCAAAAGCAGTTCACTCTGTAAGAACTGTGAGTAGGTAGATGTTTAACTCACACACATAGGCAGAATTGAGTGAGATAAGAAGCACAAATGTTGCATGCATAACTCCCCTCCTGCCCCTCATTCCCCTCCCTCACTCCACCATCACAAAAAAAAAACCAACAAACCAGCCCCTCAGCAAGCCAGAATAATTCTTGGAAGAAAGCGTTATGCTGGAAGAAAGCTAATGTCATTGGTTAGTTATTGGAAATAAAAGTAATGGTGTGGCTGAATTTCATCCCTGTCATTTTTGACTTCAGTGCTGTATCTCCCTGTCTGGGTGTGCCAGCTGGCTGGGAAGGGTGATCCATCTGTATTCAGCACATCACAGAAGTAACTTCTGTGCCAACAATTAACCTGATACTAATTTAGGGAACTGCTTGCAATTTGAGTTGATGGAAGATTCAAAAGCCCACTTGCATCACAGAGATTATGAATATTTTATTAATTACACATCCTTCTTGTTTAAAATCAGTGTGGGATAGCCTGAATTTGTTTTCCAGGCCTTAAGTCATTTTATGACACTTTTCTGAACTCTTTTAAATTGATCAGCCTACTTTTGAAGTGGATTTAGCAGAATATGCTGGTAACGGCCTGCCAAAATATGAGTAATATCCCTTGCTCAGTTGTGATTAAAGCCTATCTTTTTCACTTCTCTTTTCCTCAGTGTTTTACATTGAGGATTTGCATTTACCATGGGACTCATGCAGCTGAACAGACAATATCTCTATTATGGCCAACAATTATCTAATATGATCTCCAGATCTTTTTCAGTATTTCAGTTTTTTCTTCTTCCAGGTTTACTTTTTATTTAAAAGCCTGATAGGATTATCTTGCCCCCCAGTGTGCCAGAATTTACTAAATCTGTATTGCTAATTCTTGTGATTCCTTAGCCAATTCTTACAAAACTTTTAGGTAAAATTTGTGCAGAACCTCAAATTTTAAAACGTTTGCTTCTAGTTAGAACTTTTTAATACACTTAGACAAAGGAAAACAGAAAATATTTTCTTATTTTATAGAATATTATGATATCACTACTTTTTCCCTTAAAAAAAATTACACTTTTACAATCCAGGATTCTGACTTGTCTGCACTCAGATTGCAAAAACTTCCTATCACTTTCTATAACAGTGTATTCCACTGTTGTATCCTATATAACATCAAACTGCTCTGATGTTACTACTGTTTTACTTTCCCTCATTCTTTACTGGCACTCTCCTCATTTCTAATATATTTTTAAACATTACTTTTTCACCCTTTATTTGATGGGATAATTTTAAATGAAGCAGATTTCCTGCAAGATTACAGTATTGTGCAGTTTGAAAAGCCCAGTGTAGGATAATCAATTTCCAGTTTTACTGTCATTACATATCTATTTTCCCTCTTCTATTCTATTTTACTCATAGCTTCTCTCTGTTTTGGCAATTGTCCTTTCTGCAGTACTGCACACACTTCTAGTTTACAGTTACACTTATATCCATGTACGCTGTTGGACAGCAAAAGATTTTGTTCATAGTTCCCTGCAGACTATATTTTTAATATATGCTTTCCTTGGCCTTTAGGAGTGTGTTTCCTCAGCTTCTTAATTTATGATGAATCAACTTACATTAAATCGTGAACTTGCTTGACACAATGCATCATAAATGTGAAACTCTTTTAATGACTTTGTTTGTGGTATGATCAATTTGGATAATCCATCTTGAACTGAAAAGTAATGAGTACAGAATGAATTCTTGAGACTATTTAACATTTAAATCTATTTCAAAAAGGGGCCAGTATACTTCGACATATAAAAATTTACCACAGTCCTCCAAGTCAAAGTATTACTGCATGGAATAAGTAATAAATTCACATTAAGTGTCCCAAAACCTGCGGTGTTGCAAAGCAGGTAACTTCAGCTGCTATAAAATTCTGCATGTAGTTACTGATATGGATGGCAAGTTATTATGCTTGTCATGAAGTCAAATAGCAGACTGTGTTTGAATTAGACCTTGTATTTGTGGACCTCTGAAGTTTAAAAAATCATTTGTCCTTTAGGCAGTCATGGCCTAAAGGCCCAAGTCATACAATGATTTTTAAGCAAAGCACTGACCCAGTGTGCACCACCACGATGTTCACATGGCTCTTCTCATTTCCATGGTCTGAACTCAGTACACGGCTGTAACGGCAACAAGTGTTGCCTATTGCAAGCATCTGTGCTGTCATCAGTTTACTTATGAATTTGGCTAAGTTAGTTATTGTGTCTAGAACGAGGTGTGTGACCAGACCCCTTACCCTCGTGAGGGGAGAAAACAGATTCACATTGTCACTGCTCCCAGGATAGATTCTAACTTGACCTGTTCCAGTCAATGTATTTTGTCCTTAAAACATACATGCAGGAGTCTATAGCTAGAGGCATTCAAATGGTGAATATTTTATTAAACTGCTCAATCAGGTGATCAAAATTCATTCTTTCTGTAAGACTTCTCACAGATGTCCTCATTGGAGGATCAGCCTTTCCTCTTTCCTGCACTAGCATGCTCAGGGCTAACTTAGATGACATTTCTCTTGTAGTAAGGATGATTTAAGCATTCTCTCTGTAACGAACCTCATAATTGCCTATACGTTGTGTCAGCACAACTGTTGGCTCAGTCCCTGCCCAACTAATAATCTACAGAAGAGGAAATCATCTCTTTTCTGGGTAAACGTATTCCTTGAGCTGCGTCACCATGGGACAGAGCATGGTGGCCACTGGAGCCAGTGGGCAGAAATAAGGATCTGGTATTGCTGGTGACTGCGGACTTCTTAAATAAGGGTTATGTATGCTTGCAATCAAGCAAGAACCCTCAGCCCTAATAAACGTGGAGGCCCATGGAAAAGATGCTACATATCCTGCTTAAAATAGCATTCTGAAATTTCTCCTCTTTCTGTGAGGAAATACAGAAGATGTTTTCAACACTTATTAAATGTACCACTCCCACTGAAACACATTAGCAACATTGCTCAGCAGTTTTTAGGAGCTGGAAGAGTGACATATCCAACTGAGACAACAGAAAATTTCAACAGGCATATTGTAATCACCCAGACTGGAGTTTGGAGATTAACACTCTGAGGCATGCTTCAAGGGCCTTGGAAATTAATTAATCCTCTTTAAACATGGATTTCATCTGTAAAAGAAAAAACTTCTGCAGGTCTGTCACTCAGACCTGCTGGGAGGAAAGAGGGCCACCTCATGGATCATCATCTCTGCTTCGTGCAGCAGCAAAGTTTCCTTGGCTGTTTAACCAAAGTACTGAGCCTAAATCTACTTAGTGAATGAAATGGTGGGGACATAGGCTGAGGCAGTGTAAAGTACAGTTAAAATCCTCCACATCACTTCTAAATTGTGTGTAACTGTTCAGAGAAAGGATGAATAAGACAATTCACTGAGCCATTGTGAATGAACTTGAGTAATACCATGGAAGGAATGCCGGTTCTCCTGAAGCCAGTAGAAAGACTGAACTGGAGTGGGGTCAAGCAAGGTTGATGACTTCATTTTCAAAGAGGTTTCTTCAGTGCTGTGTACATATACCAAGCAAAGCAATATATGCAAGCAGAAAGTGGATTGCTCTTATCTGCAGACATTTGTGCCCATGCACGAGGATCTTGAATGTTTGATTTTTTAATACCAGTTCAAGACAATATCTTTGAATTGCCCTTAATATTCTCAGTAAGTGTGCTACAGACTAAAGGAACCAATCTGTCTCCAATTTTTTTCAGGGGATAAGTCTTGTCTTTTGTGCTGTTGTGCAGAAATCCTCTGAAAAGAATGAGTGGTAGTATTTGTCTGTTTGGTTGGAGCAGGTTTTGTGTTGGGTTTAGGGGGGGGTGTTAAATTTTGTTTTACATACAATAGCATATTTATTGAGAAACACATGCTGACACCTTTAGAGATAAAACATATGAGTATAGGCCAATACTCCCATCAGGTAGGATCCATAGTGCTAGGACCCTTCTTACCACTCTCTTTCATTTGTCACATGGCTGAGGAGTACCGAGGGATATATGCAAGCTGAGTCTGCCCATAGGATCTGTGTCCTGTTAGGCAGAATAGTGTTGAATTTTGCTGGGAAAAATATACATTTATTACTTTAGATAACCCAAGTTACTTCAAATGAATGATGTGAGCTCATGTAATGGCTCTGGTTTTTGAGACACTACTCTGGGTATGTATCACGCAAGAAAACTGCAGTACTCCTAATTCTGAGATCCTGTTGTCATTTGAAAGGTATCTGCAGCTGAAGCTTGCTTGGCTTTTTTTGTGCTAACCACTCTAAAAGCATATATTGGATGGTATCTGCTGTGTTGTGCACTGCAACTTGAGATATCAGGTCTAGTTTGGATATAATTATATTTGAATGGCATTTTTTTCTGGATTAGTTTATCCACCTGAGAAGTTCTTTGTTCAGAGTTGGCACAAGCATCCCTCTCTAACACTATATCGAATCATCCATATGCACATAGTCAATCTGTGCCCTGTGGGGCCGTCGTCCCAGCATGTCCTCAGAGTATGAGAAATTCTACATTAGTTTCCTTGTCTGATGGTGTGTTAAGGTGTTTGCACAAAAAAAATCATGTCTGATAAATTTTTGAGAGAGATGTGAACTACAATGCAACAAATATTAGCAACTGCTGGTCACGTACAGTATCTTTTAATCTGTCCCATGCTTTTTAACCTCCAGAAAAGACCATAGGACCCAAATCAAAAAAGAGCTTATCTTGTTCCAAGAAAATCTTAATGCTTGTGCTTGATTTTCTTCATAATTAAACACTAGCTTAAATGGCAAGTTATATATATGCTTATGTGCTTTTTATCAAGTCTTTGGTACTGGGTGGTACTGTGCTACACATTTGTGTAAATGAATGTTAAGGCTTCTTCTGTGTAATTGTAACCTTTCAACTCATACTTGTTTACAGCCACTAATTCCACTTATGTGTCTGTGTTGTAATGATACATCATCACATACCTGAGACCACCATGCACCATGATCTGTTACCATTAATGACTGGAAAATCTCCTTTAAACTCACTGGCTGGATTTATTTAAGTCGCCTGAGATCTGCTGTTATACGTACAAACCAAAATGTTTATAGGCCTTGTAGGAGTAGAACACTGGATGTGCGTCACTTATTTGTTTCATAATGTTTCAAACTAGAAAAATTTGACAAACCTGCTAAATTGAAGTGAGTGAAAGCTTCAGCCTTCCTGCATGATTCTTTTGTGAACAGAGGCTTTTAAACAGTTTACAATGTAATCCACTGTCTTCATAGTGGAAGATCAGGTTTTAAAAAGAAAACAAAAAGGAATAAAAATGCTAAACACTTGAGCAGAAAGTAAGCTTCCCCTATGCGCAAAGTAAATGATTTAGTGGTGTTCTCTTCACGTTAAATGAGGCAGGAGATCACAAACTAAAACACACTTAAATATGATTTTAAAATTAATTGTGCTTCACCCCCATAATAGTATTTAAATTGCATTTAAATTGGTTATGCATGCATTGGGTTTGTTATATAGTAAATGCATTCTTGTTCAGAATCTAAGTGCAGCTAGGTTTCATTTGTGAGATACACTCAGTGCCATCATTGAGTTCAAAGCTGAGCACATAGAAAAAATTGCCACCAGAATCAGGAGTTTGTAGTATAGTAACTGCTGTGTGAGGAATGTTAATTCTATCATGCCAAACACTCTTTTTGTTCGTTTCTTTTTTTGCTGTGATGCATTTTTGCTGTAGCTACTGAAAAATAATCACATTAGTGAAAATTTTGCTGAAGCAAAATCTTTGTTTCAGTCCGTGATCATACTGAGAGCGCTGAAATATATCATGGAAATCCACAGTTTTGAACTAATGCTGACCATCATCACAGTGGTCTCTGTCTGGTGAAGAGGCAACCCCAGCTACCCACTGGCACAGCTATGGTTTCCTTCTGCAACAGAGATACTCCAGCTATTTGCCTCACTACTTTTTCACTAAGGTGAAAGTCCTGATGCAGAGGCAGGCATGCAGATCCTGTCAACAGCTTCAATACAGATTGTGGTAGGTTGAGTGGAGGAGGGTGAAGGTTAAGGGATATACCAGTGGTGTATACTACTTCAGGTGCTGTATTACCAAACTGGTCACTATCATTTCAGCACTCAGGACTGTAGGATGAAGCAGACACAGACTAATTGTCACTGAGTCACTAAGTCTGGTGTGCCTACTGCAATAAGCCCCTGCACTTCTGCCTCTAGTAATAATAGCACACCATGTATCACATGTTCTGCATTAGAATGTTTAATATCAGACACAAATTAATTTGTTCTGTAAAAGAAGTTTTGAATAGTTGACCTCTACTGACAACAACTTTAAAACTATCTCTGTAGCATTGGCTAGGCTTTTCTCTTTTGTCTAATCTACACAGAAACTGTTGATTTTATCTAACAAATCAAGTCTGTGGATTTGGTCCTGCAATAAATCTTCCTTGATGATCTGAAATGAAGGACTATTGTGTATTCAAAAGTTTGCATTTTGGGCATTTGCGTTGCATTCTTTATGTAAGCAAATATTTAATTCAAATTAAGTCTTCCCTTACACCCAGTTTGACTGCCCTATGACCTTGGGGATGCCAAAAATGCATGCCATGTACTGAAGGGTCTGTTTCTGGCATACACAGCTGTTTACAGTTTAGATATGTGCACATTTCTCTGTTTTGTGAGACTGAGGAGGATACACAAGATGCATTATACCAGAGGGCTTGGTCCAGAAGACATTCTTGCTGGACTAGAAAAGAGAAAAAAGAGAAAAGGTGTCAACTTTTTCTTCTCTAATTAAATTACTCTCACTGCACAGTGTACAAGAGAGGGAAATTCAGTTCCTTAACCTGCAATTCTTTCTGTTTCAGGTAAAGATACTAATATATGAATTAAAGACTGGCTTAGGTGCCCTCTGCAGATGTTTCAAAACTGTAGATTTTGTGGTCCATAAATGCCTACACCTTTCACCTTCTGTGCCTAAATACTTTAGAAATTGTCTCTAAAACACAGCTTTTTCCTTGGACGTTCCAGTTAGCTTTAGGGTGGTTTTTATAGATTATAATGATAGCTGCCTGTGCAATATCAGGAGAGCTGGCTGGGGCCTTGACGCATAGGTGCTCAGCTGGTATTTATAGTTGCTTATGTGCAAAGTTAAGAGCTTGAAAACTCTTTTTCTGAAGGTCTGCCTATCCATTGCACCTTCTCAGCTCTATCTCAGACCTGAACCCTTTCGTATATGCAAGGTGGGATTTCCCACATCCCTCTCGCTGTAGGGAGGGCACAAACTCATCAACTAAAAGGGAAGCCTGGAATGAGGAAACCTGTTTGCTCCTATATTTGCACATTGTCTTGTGATCTCTCCCTGTGATCTTTCCCTCCAGGGTTTTTGTGTGCAGGAAGTATCTCCAAGTGTTAATTATGATTGATTTGCCATGCTTTTAGGAGACTGTTTATATCATCATTTGCCCTCAATGACCTTTCTGAGACCATTCAGTGGAGCACTTGTTTCTATGCATTTATGTAGAAGAAGGACAATACTAATGATTGTTGCAAAATTGGCCATAGTCACTGTTTTTTCTTGCAAAAATCAGTCTCAGTTAACTGAAATTGACTGAGAAGCCTATATCTGGATTAAACAAATGGTAATTTCAATGAATTTTGCTTGAAGGGCTAAATAATGCAAATATATTATATATATACCTAATTTCCAATATAAATGACAAGAAATGTTTATCTGACTTATGTGACCTATGTTCCCTTTCTTTTGAAAGAAAAGGCATTAAAATATAGAGTGATTAGTTTATGTCATGTAAAACATGTAATATTTGAATCAAGGTGGCAGGGAAGGGTGGCATTGTCTTCAGTATGACTAAAAAGGGCTGAGAACATAGGATGTTGATTTTTAAACATATTGTCACATATGGGTGACAATAATCTGGCTGTTCAGAAAATAAAAATTAAACACCACTGAATATGAGATATTGGTAACAAGAAACTAGCATTTCAGCTCTTTATCGTGCTCATAGCACTGATTTCCAATACTGATTAAGAAATCTGTTTTGATGCTCTGTTTTCTTCCTTACTTTCCAGACAATGAAGGAGTTCTTTTTCAGAAAATGAGCTCTGAATATACTGAATTTTACAATGCAGTCACAAAATTTCTAGGTTTGTCTTGATGTAGCTTGCTGAACTTTTGTTGGTCTTGCTTGGTGGTGCCTTGTGTTTGTCCTTCCTTCATTCAGTTAGAGTGCTTACTTTATAAATGCATTTCCGAGTAATAAAAAAGTACAAGTCCATACCTCTTAGTCTTCAATCAGGCTGCTGGCTTCTTCTTTTTACCAATAGTATGTTCTATTTATTGCTATTATGACTTTAATCAGTATATTGTATAGATGATGATGACCATTATCATCATATTCATTATTATTATTCTTGTTTTTTATTACTGTTGTTCTTATTAGTAGTAGTAGTATTAGTGTTGATATTAGTATTCAGTTTGTTGTCAAGGCAGCATCTACCTCCCAAAACACCCTGCAGAAACTGCTGTCAGAATTTATTCCTTAATAATAGTAGTAAGATTGACAGGATTTTTGCTGCCTTAATATAAGCACAGGTAAACAATTAGTGTTTTCCGTACAGAAGAGGCTGCAGTCAAAATAATAAGCATGATAACTCTATTAATTACTGGTTTAGCTATATGTTAGTACATCTGCTGTTGATCCAGATTTTAGTGTTAGAATTCAGTCTTTAGCAGACTATAACATCTTGAAAAATTGTGTGTCTCATAGAGGCTCTGGAATTTTTACATCCCATTTCTTGCCCATTTTGCATTTCCAGAATGTTGCAAAGAAGTGGTGAGATTCTTCAGCTTTGCAGTTTTGCCTTCAAATATATATAAACTACTTACCTGAAGGTAAGGTGCTTTTGAACAAAAATTAATCTGACATTAAAGATTTTTTACCCTAGTGAGACAGCCAGAGTTTAAGAAATTTCTGTCTCCCAGATCTCCATCTTCAGTCACTTGTTCCCCTTCTTGTAAAACAAACACTTTGCAGTAAGGATAATCATACTGTTTGTGAGATGCACTGTGAACAGAAATTGCCTGTTTCTTTAAATGTACTTTGCATCCTCTAGATCTTGACTGTTATAATAATTTCTCTTTTTCCCTTTTTGATAAGGATCTAAGCCAACACCTTCCAGGAGAATAACTGAAGACTTTTGAAAGAATATATTTTCCTTATATTAGTTCTGAATTTTTCTTCCACCCCCCTCGCTTTTCAACCTGTTTGAATCATACAGGGCCCTGTAGCAATCCTGTAGAAATTAAGATATAGATGGGGGGAAAAAAGGATACTGGTAAATTTGAGCACATGTCCTTGGAAGGCCTTATGGCAGCTCAGTAATACTAGGAAAAATACCATGATCTAAATCTCAGTTCCTGTGGATCTAGACAAAAGGAACTTGCATTTGTACCCAAAAGGTAAGCTTTGGCTGCCATAAAGGCACTGTACTTCCCATAACATTGAAAAAAAAAAAGTACACCTGGGGGAAAAACAACAGTAAAAGAGTAAAATCCACAAAAAAAAAAAAAAAAAAAAAAAAAAAAAAAAAAAAAAGGATGGGTTATGTCCTGAGAAGATTAAAGATTAATATGGTCCCAGGTCTGTCTCCTCCTGGCAGCAGAAGTGTGCCTGACAGTATTTTGGCTACTGCTTTTGGTCATGGTACCTTGCAAAGGTCAAACAAGAAGTGGGTCTTATCAGCTTCCCTGGGCCACGAGGAATTGCAGCAGCACACTGGGGGAATCAGTTGTGGATTCAGGCAGACAGGCAGACATGCAGCCTTTTCTGAAATCTACTTCAGATACAGGAATATAGGTCAGATATTTGCTAAAGGTAAAGGCAGATTTGCTGACTCAACCCATGGATCTAAGCTTCACCCATACTACACAGGTTGTCAGGGATGGATGCAATGGTCTAAGGTATCCTACATGAATTTATCATCATTGAAAAATAAAACTTTTTTCTTTTTTCTTTTTCAAAAGCACTTATGGAATGCTTCCAGATAGAAACAAAAAACCAAGGAAACTGTAAAGATTTGAATGTGGGCTTTACCATCTCATGGGGTACCAAATCTGACAGTTTTTCCTCAGGCAAAACTTCCATTTAAGTTGCTGGGAGCTTTGCCTAAGTAATCACTAAATATGGTCTGCAGGATTTGACTCTTAAGTTTATGTTTGTGGCTGGTTTCCAATGAATGAGTTTTGCTGAGATACATCACTTCACTATCTAGCAATTTAATTCATTTACAGAAAAGTGTAGATTCCACCAAATAAGCTGTATTCAGGCAGGTTATTTTTTTTTCTATAGCCTTTGTTTGCCCTTAATAGGCAGGCTATCTCTTGCATTACTAAACAGATCGGACTCCAGGAGTATTCTCACGGGAGAGCAGAGTGGAGTGTTGCAGCCCCTGATAGTGAAATTCCCAGCCTCTCTCTGTCCCCTCTCTTTCTCCCCTAGGTTAAGCAGCTGTAAAAAAGCTTAAACCATTTCAGTGAGGCAGACCTGCAGCAGGGCCACACCGTACCTGATGAATCTGTCAGTCTCCTTGCACAGCTGTTTTCAAAGACTGTCACTGTATTGCTGGGCTTGAACAGCAGTCTTGCTGGATTGTCTTTGCACACTTTCTACCTTAAAAGAAAAAAAGCCTATAAAGGTCAGAGCAAGGACACTTCTGCAGCAGGCTGCTCAGCTCAGCCTAGGAAGTTACCTTATTACTTCTCTCTTTTTACCTTGTCATTTAAAAGCAGAGTGAACTTTATAGAGAAAGAGAAACTATCAGAGAAAATATCTCCAGTGAATATACCTGAAGTAGCTGCACTGTCAGGTATCAGGCTGGGAAGGAATCTGCAGCTTGACAAGATCCTTCCTGGAGCTGATGCTTAATCCCCTCATATTTATTGCCAGGAGCCATCATCTTTCCAACAGCTGCCCAGCCTTTGCCTTTGGGCAATATGAACCCACTTTCAGGAACTATTTTTATTATTATTTATTATTCCTATAGTGCCATAAGTGTGTGTGATGTTTTCCAGACTAATTAAGAAGACAGTTCCCTGCTCCAAGCAATTTGCAATCTCCTTTGAACAATAGTTTACTGCTATTGCCCTCCAAGCCAAGCTCTAGTTGTATAATTATAGATAGATGGAGAGATAGAAAATACACAAACACATATGGAGATAGCACCACAAGAAACAGAGAGAACAAGGTAATTGATTTGGTCTAACTGATTCATTTCTGAGGAATATACAGGTATAAATCTGGCTGTGAAAAATAAACACTTTCCTAACAGGGGAACATTGGGGCCAGCACTGTACATCAAGTAAATAAGAGTAATCCCCTAGAAATCAGTAAGGCACAGAGTTACACAAATGGAGAATTTACCCCTTCGATGGAAATGTTTGTGGGAATGCTGCTTTGCTGCACATTAGGGGGTGTGTGTACAGGTACAGAGGTGTGTGTCTGTGCAGTGGAGGCGGTTTCCATGGTTTTGGGGCTTCCTTTGGCAAAGGGGGTGGGGTGACTGAAGTCTTTAGGTAAACACAAAAGGTGGATGGATAATTTTCCACAAAACAAGTTTCCAGTTTAAAAACAAAAACACACTAAGAGCATTCCTCCCCCCACCCCAAACACTACAGCTAATCTTATTTGCATTAGAGATTGCTTTTGTTTAACCTGAGGAGCAAGCAAGTTTGTCTGAGAGCCGCACTTTAATACTTTCATCTCATAATAGAAGATTTACAGGTATGGACCCAAACCAGTGTCGACTGCCTACTAGTTTAATGCAAATTAGGAGATGAATGCTCATGGGAACAATGCAGAAATGCTTCCACATGACTTCCTCCCACTGAATTGCTGATATAAGGCCCCTCTACGGGGTATAATACTGACAGCAGGGAAGTTTTCCCTAGCCTCCCCCCATCCTTCCTTCTGAATAAAGTTATTAAAGTAGATCAGACTAATTAACAGTAGCTTATCCCTATTGATTGAACCAATCCCTGTTGTGAAGGTTCCATAAGAATGCCTCTACTTCCTAGTGAAAAACCTGTGTTAGGGAGGACAGTGTAGTTGGTTGTTTACTGATTGGTCTTAAGGATTTTATCCATTATTCTTTATGTTTCGTGGGCATGGTGTAGCCATATGTGAACGTATGTAAACATGCACATAGACCTATCCTCTGCTGAATCATTTTAATTAATGTCTGGATGGAGCAGAGGGAAGTATAAAAGTAAACAACAGCCCTTACAATGGCTCTACATGCTTTTCTTTTTTAGTCTTGAATATTTAAAATTGCTAGCACAAAATCATCTGATGATTTAGTTTAACTAATATATTCTAAGTAAAATATACTTAGAATGTGGGGAATATTAGGAGAAAGCAAAATATTCTTGTTTAAAAAAAAACCAACCTTAACATTTTAATTGAATTTATTCTAATACCACTACAATAATAATCCAATTGTTTTAGGCAACATACGTCTCTACAGTCTGCTTGTAAGTCTGTATTGGTTATAAATGTACACTATATTATTGCAGCTTACAGTACTGGCTGTAGGATGATACAAATAGCTGTATATTTTCTCAACTAAAAGCTTATTGTGGAACAAAAGAGGAAAACCAATCTGCTTAATGGCATACTAGACTTTTTTCCTCTTTCAAACAGTATCACTAAACTACTTGGACGCTGGAGTATTTCAGCATTTGGGTAATGTAAAACCTCTTTTCTCATCTGAGCTCAAAAGTGTAGCTAAATAGATACCCAAGGATTAAAAAACAACAAAAAAACAAGGCAAAACAACAAAAACAACCAAGAAACCAAACCAAACCAAAAAACACCAAGCTTGTTTGTTACGACTTGCCATTCAATTTACCAACCAGACTCAAAACATGTTTTTATCTCTATTTGTTTTTTCCTACTTTTTCCTGGCTGCCATATTTCAGCATGAAAATAGCATTTTGACACTCCTTAAATAACAAGATAAGAGTAATAGTTAATAAACTGTAATAAAGAAATAATAATAACTTTTCTTATTATTTTTTTACTATTTTTATTTGTAACTAGTAAAAATGCAGTTGCTATCGGAGACATGAACAACTTGACTCACAGAAGTGGCCATTCAAATTGCAGTCAACTCTCCCATCACCATTATGTAATGTAATAAACACTGAAGTCAACAGGGTTTGGAGGCTATTGTTGTCTTAAGGATTTTTTTATGTTTGATGGTGGAATTCACAAGCAAAATGCACTCAGAGTGACAATGAAAAGCTGTCTCTGCTTCATAAGGATTGAGTTTCCAGGCAAGAGCTACTTGTGAGCTGGAAAGCTGTGTGTGCCAGCCCTGTGTGTATGCAGAAGATCACCCTGGGACTGCCTGAGAAAGACCAAAATTCAGATATATTGTTAAGTAGTGATAATGAGCCCGGAAGACTGATGATATTGGTGCAAGGAGGTTCACATCCTGTCTCTGGGATCTGCACAGTTCCACTCTGGGAAAGGATCCTGCAATACTGCCCACACCAGGTTAGAGAGGGCTAACAGTTAGCTAGGCTAGCTTTTTTCCATGGGGCCACCCAGCACGCATTTTGCAGCAGGATTATAAGCTTTTTGTTAACCTATGGTTCTTTCACTACTTCATTAGTTGCACATTGTGCTGTGGGAAAATGGTTCTGGTGCCCAGAACCCATAGGAGACAGAATGAGTCCATGGGGTTTGCCCAGCAGCTGGGCATCACAGGCTGAAATCTGGTGTGGGAGGCAAACATACAAGTAAGAGAAGGGTGTCCATATAGCAAGGTAAACAAAAAAAATTACACAAATTTAGCATTTTGCCTAATGAATGATACAATGAATTATGGGGATTTGCAAGCTTGAATTCATCCCTATTTCAGTATTTACACTAGATCAGACCCTTCTGAAAAAGGGATTTAATAAGTTTCTAACAGTATGTAGTCAGAAGGGCTGCACAAGTCTGGAGATGTCAAACACAAACTGCTCATATCTAGATCCCATCCTGGTATATATTCCAGGTACTCTGAATATGATGTGTTTGCTGATGTCTGCTTGGAAAGTCTTGAAGCAGCAAAGTCCTAGCTAAAAATTTGAAGCCATGCATTATTAAAGCCTGCCAAGTCTGACCACACTGCACTGCTCTGCTGGTTTTGCTGTCACTGCTGCTTTATTAAATTTTGTTGTATTATTGAAGCATTTAACAATAGACTGTGCTAGAAGCTTGTGTTGTACATGGGGCACAAAATGAGACCAGTCCCTTGCTGATCCTCTTCCAGTATCACATTAAGCATCTGACTAACTTTTCTCACACGTAACTCCTCCTTTTGTCCTCACCCCAAGGGGAATATAATCTATCTAATCCAATGTTTGCCTTATAAAAATTCTGTCTATAGTCAGCCTGTAAACTAAGAATCATCTTTAAAAAATTAATCCCTTAACAATTCAGTACGATCTGAGCAGGCTCATGTTCAAACTGTAGATGCTGCCTACTGCAGATGAGGTCTGGATTTAGACAAAAACATGCCTTTCAAAACCTATACATCTCTGATATGATTTCCTCCTCTTCAGACAAATATGTGAGTCTCTTTCAAAACTATCAGGGCCTCTGCCTAGTAGCAGGAGAACTGGTCATCCTTTGGTTTCATGATCACCTTATTTGTACAAAGGAATAAACAAACCAAATAAACAAACCAAAATAACCAAAAGGAGGAAGATTAATAGGCCAGAACATCATTGTTAGAAAGAAAGAACAGTGGCAGCCAAGCAAGGAATGTGTGGACCACATGGCCAGCCAAAGAGATACTGTAAAAAAAAAAGTAATTCATTTGAGCCTTTACTAGAAGGAAACTTAGGTACTGCAAATTTTGCACAGCCTTATGCTTCCTGTTGAACACTTTAAATGGGTTGAAAGGCATAGCAGACACCTTTGCTTGGATTCATAAATAGGCTCCCACCTCATATTAAAGGTCTGAGTTTAATTTGTTTAATATTCCCACCACTAACGATGCCTATTTAAGACATCCTTTTAAAAGTTTGTAACATTAATTTAATGGAAAAATGCCAATACTGCTCTAAGAACTCTATTAGATTTTCTCCCTGTTAAATTAATGTTACTAACTTTTAATGGATGTTGTAATTAGATGTTATTATTAACGGGAATATTACCCAAATTAAAATCAGACCCCGAGAGAGAGAGAGAACTTAGGTTTACAAGTGCATTAAGCATTAGTATCTGGACATTATACACACAAACTGGTGGAGCCAGATGGCCTTCTCTTTGTTTTTCCCCTGTAACCTGCTACAGAACCAGGCACACATAGTTTTGTTAGCACACAATGTCTGCAGGAACAGCACAACTATTAATGCACCCACTTACAAAAGGAAGTGATGGTTTCTCCACCAGCTCTGGAGTAGGAAAGGGGAGCTCCATCTCCCAATTTCACACTCAATTTAAAGGGTCACTCTCAAATCGGCCTGATTGGGTTCGGCAGCTTGAAATTGATTGTTTTGGTTGTAAAGCTTGCCTGCCTTCCTAGCCAATTTAAAAAAAAAAAAGAAAAAGGAAAAGGAAAAAAAAAAGACTGCTAAGCCACTAGCTTATTATGAGCTGGAGATCGGTGTGAGAAGGAATGTCATGAATTCAAAGCTACTGAATCCAGCCTATTTAGGGCACGAGGAAAATGACAAAAGTGCCGTTGTTCATGCAAGGCGAGAGAGACAGTCTCCTTTTTCCGTTCCACATTTACGGTTCTGGCCCACTTCACCTGCAAAATTCCTGCCATATGCTCTTACCATGTATGTACGGATTAGGAACTGGGTCTCCTTAGCTAAGGAGAAACAGGACTACTTTTATGAAAAGCTCACGGTTATCTTCAAAGCACCCTCCTGCCAGTTTTAGAGTAATTTTTCTTGTATTTCTGTGGTGGCAATGGGCCCTACATCAGCAAGTAGGAAAGTTCAAAACATATAATACAAATCTTTCAAAGAACTAAAAAGTGAAGTTGCAGACCTTGAGCATTTCCTGTCAGTGCTGTGGTGCTCCCTTTGCACTGCTGATTCTTTCCTCCTGTCAGGTCTGCAGAAGGGTTGGTTTTCCTAATTTCAGCTCCAGTGAATATGTCTGTGTGCTGGTTTGAAGGCAAACCAGTGGGAAGAATTAACTCCACATAAATATCTTGTGAGAGATTCCAAGTCAGAACCACAATTTAATAGGAAAATTAAAATAAAGTCAATAGTAGAGAAACACTGGCTTCAACTGACAAAGTCAGAATATGACCTTTTACCCTGTCGGTCAGGGTGGTGGTAGCAGTCCGATTAAACTGTGACCGCAGTCCCGCTGGAATGATGGATGTGGTGTTGCCAAAGCAGTGAACCTGTAGAAAGGTCTGGTCCTCTGGAGATCCAGTGGTGGTTATCAAGAGCTCCAGCCTTCTGGGAATCCAGTGGTGGTGCTCTTGTGATATTCCAAGCCTCAGATTAGATACAGGTGGGCATGTTCGGTTCCTCCCCGAGGGCGGGGCATCTCACGATGGGATGATGTAATTCTGTGAGTGATGCTGGGAGACATTGATGGCCCCCCCCAGTGTGGCTGCTGCTTCCCCAGAGGGAGTTATCAGGGCTGAGTCACAGAGAAGATAAAGAACACTGCTCCACCCATTTTAACAGCTCATGCAGATGGTAGTAGAATACGTACTTTTGGTTCCACCTTACATTGTAACCCAAGACAGTCAGTGAGACTGTCCAAATTTTAAAGAACAAATAAGTGTTTATTTTTTTTAGCATTTTGAGTGCTCACTAGACTTACATAGGGACAGCAGTTATTATTTCGGAATGTGTTGCTTCTAGCTCAGAGCTGAATCTACCAGAATAAATATAAAGCTAATTGGTTCTTTTCCTTCATAACTGATTACTGACATAGTATTTTCTTTCCACAGTATGAAAGGATTGTATGTTTTAAATATGGAGGGGGAAGCCAGGAATAAGGATTTCCTTCTTCTGTTTGGGTTGGGCTTTTGTCTTTTCTTGGCTCCACCACCCTGTTGTTTCAGTGAACAAAACAAAATATGTAGTAGCAGAAAATGGCGAAACGGTGTATGAACAACTCATTCTCCCTGGTGAAAGAGATTTTACCTTTAGATTACTTATTCTTTCCTTTAAAAAAAAAATAAGTGATTGTTAGGAACAAATTTCCTAGTTAAATCAGAAGGACAAAAAATTCCAGTTCTATTAAAAGAGCTAGTGTCAAAGAAAGTGTAATCACATCATAGACATCCTGTCAGAAAAAGAAATACCTATGTGATGACACTCAGGAGTTCCTTAGAACTTGCCATTTTAAGCCTGGCAGCCATTTTAGTGCTAAACCATGACCCTTAGCTCCCTCTCCCCTCCACATCACTCCCATATCACAAAAACATTTCCCTTTTACTGTAATCAGCATCTTCCCCTGGCAGACTTCAGAAGTACATACTGATGCTGTCCTGCAGCGGCCTTGAAAACATGTGACAAGGCTGAAACTTTTTTAAGCTACAAGAAATTCTGAGCAAAAATTTCACAGACAGCAGCAGTTTCCACAGCTCCTTGACCACTAGTACTGCCAAATGCCCATGGACATAAATACACTTGGTGCAAATAGGAGTGTGTTTCAGAAAAGGAATTGCACCTTTAGTCAAGTTTTAAAGCCAAAATCAAAGCAAAAAAGCTATAGTAGTCTTATCACCACAGTATTACTTTCATAGTAAATGGCATGCTCTTGCTGTTTCATAATTAGGTTATCCATGGATATCTACAAGAAAAATTTATTTCAATCTTCTGTAGTTTTTCCATATTATTATTTTAGTCATAGCTATTAAATACGTCACGAAACAAATGTAAATTGAACAGCATTCAGAAACCAGCCTGGAGCGATAAATCAGGTCTTTTTCACATAATTTTTAACTTTCATCTCTCAAGTTTCTGAGTTTTTTCTGTGAATAGTATGCCAAAGGATTCTTCAAATGCCAAATACTATGTACCCATAGATGCTCAATAGGCAAAGAGCCTCTACATTCATATCATGGGCTTTATCTTTGCTGCTGCAGTGGTTTGGCTTTCTATCATTGGAAAGCTGGTAGTTGTGAGAGCAAAATATGATGGCTGTTTTGAGGAATGGGATAGTAATAGTCTTATTATGAAAATAATAATATTAATATGTGAATATAAAAAAATATATTATTATATAAATTATAAGCTTTGCCCTCCATAAACTCTGCATACTTTGGAAGGTGCAGGAAGTATGAGAGAATGAGTAAAAGCATCCCCCTTTCCTATGACATTTCTGTCTTTGAGTATAAACTAGTCAATCCTATGCTGTGGTAGTAGCTCGGTTTGAAACAGGTAAGTTTTTCATTGGTCTTTCATCCTTTCTGTTACAGGATATCAATTCTTAGTTGGGTTTTTTTCTTTCCTAACATTATATCCGATCAAACTACTCCACAGGTGTTCACGTCTCAGTCTTCAGGCTGGATGCATTGCTGGAGGCACTGCATGGTCCGTGTAATCCTCTTGTGTTTCTTCAAAAGCCTCCCGGGCACTGTGATGGAATGGGTTCTGTGCCAGGCAACATTTTCAGAAGAGCATTCCATACTGTATCCTCTAGGGTGTGCGGTCTTCCCCCACCTTTGGCCGAATGTGCATCTGTCATATGAGGAAAAGGTGGTGGGTTTCCCTATTGCATGGCAGCTGTGCTTCCATCCACGTGATGGGAGTGTAGATACAGATACCAGATCCCCCTGGGCAAAAGCAGTAGGGATACATGTGCCGTGATAACCTGTCTGAAATGCAGATGTTCTCTTGTGATGGGCACCTGGCACATGAACTGCAGCCACTTGGCTCTTTGCTGTGTGATGAATGAGTATCCCACAGTGTTATTATGATATACTTGTCAAGAGGGTCCTTACTGTCTACTGGACATCTCTCAACTTTGCAAGTTTGCACTGATTATAATGTGAATACAGGCTGCTTTTTCTTCCCTTCCACACCTTACAGGGGAATAGAAAAACAGAAAGTGATGGAAATGGGAAAAATCTCACAATGATTCCACTCTTTTTACCTTTCCTCCAAGTGACAAGCTGTCTACAAATCTTTTGCCATGTTTTTTACTTCCTCTAGCTGTCTATCCCCAAAGTGAAGAGAGAAAGATTTATGTGGGTTTTAAATCGAACCTAGATAAATTTCTTTAAACTGGGTGACCTCTGACCCTACCTCATCTTATCCCTTCCCTTTTCACTCAAAGCCAAATTCCTCTTGACTGGAATGAGAGTAAGTTCACCTCCTCAGTTAATTAAGTCTGTTAGTATTATGTGACATTCGATTGCAAGTAAAATGCACAAAGATCAAAAAGGAGCCAGTCAGCATGGGTGCAGAAATCAGTGTGATTGGAGCATCCCCCTCGTTTGACTCAGGCTCAGAAAGCGTGGGAGGAGGTGATTTCTCAGAAGTGATGCTGTGCAGACCCCTTTCGCTACATTCTCCATTCACACGGATTCAGTGAGAGGAGATGTGCAGGGCTTCAGGGCTGCCTCACGGACTACCAGGCATTCCCTGCCAAGGGTCAGCAGCTAACAGCTACCGCTCAGAAAGCATGGGGGATATCATCCGAGGCACAGCAGCATGAGCCAAAGGTAATAAATGCACCAGTATCTGAAGAGGATGCTGTGTCACTAATGCTCCAACTTGATAATAGCTCAAAAAAAAAAGAAAATGACTAGTGAAAAATCTCCCTTTGAACCCACAGCATTCTTGGAGAATTCAGATATTGGGAGGAGGAAAATCTCCCCATTTCATCTAAATTACCACTTAAAAAATCCATATACAACAGAAAAGAATACATACAGGTAAAAATCCCTGAACTCATGGGACTCTGGGATGCTGAATTGTTGGTCTTCATGGGATAGACCTTAGCTTTTCAGCCACCTTTTTTTTCCCCTCACTGAAGCTAAAAGGTTAAATTTTTTTGTTCCGTCTTGTGTCTTCCAGTTTTATGCTCATTCATACATACACAAATCAGGAATTTTGTGAGGGAGACCAGGAGCCAGAAAAGTTAGCTTTGATCCACTTTGAAGCTCTTGTGCTTCTGTTAGAGCTGGCATTTATAGTGCCTGAAAGAATTCCATTTTTTTACTGTAAAACTGAGGAGTGAAATCACAAGCCCATCTGGGCAGCATATCAACAAATCTGGGTAACCAGTGAAGAGCTCGATGATGCTGTGCTGTATTAACTGCTCTGCTCACTATAGGTGACAACCACGGAGTCGGAGAATGCAAGAACATGTCTTCTCCTGCCAAGGACCAGCTGACACCCATGGAGGCACAGAATGGGAAAGGCTGCATGCACCAAAAGGGAGGAAGTTTATAAAAAGATTTTTGTTTTCATTCATGCTGTGACCTAAGTAACGTCCCAGTTTAAACATTAAACTCGAGGTCATTAAATTGTCACAGTGATTTCTAGTTTAAAACTTTATCGTAAGAGTTAAGAAGGCATGAAAAGGCTCATTAATTGATATGATAATCCTTGCTGAAATGTAGCCCTTTCTGTACTTTACATAGCTAGAGACACTGGGTTTTAGTTATATTGTTGAAACTGCATGCATCATTTAAGCCGGTGACCAATCCCCATCATACCTTAAAGACGAGACTACATGAAAAATGTATTTCCAATAACGTAAAATATCAGGGGCTTGGTTCCTCTTCTGCTAAAAATAAAAATATTTTGTGAAATTATGGCTTGTACCTAGAAAATGTAGGAGAAACAGGTGGTTTTGTGGTGCTCATTGAGTTGCCGTCTCATGCCTGCAACAGCTGAATTACACAGGACAATTGATCATGTCTCAAACATCACTTTAAAACAGGCGTGATTTAAGCCAAGGCCGACATAAACTCTTGACACTCTTGTTATATTACTGCCAGTTTCAGTTTTAAAGTAAGTGAAATTACTTGATTTAATTTTAATTAAAAATCAGAATGCTGCACCATTCCAGAGCTAGTAAAATTCATTCTGAATTTTGACTGAAAGTAATAATTTGTATTGTCTTTGGGTTTTAATCTCGTTCTGAGCGTGATGTTTTTATTTCCATCTTAGTACAGACACTCTCAAGCAGCTTGGTTGACTTAATGATCCTGATACACAAAACCCAGTCTATATATAACCTATCTCATATTTAAAGGAAAATGGCTGATAACAAAAAGTCAACCACAACCTGCTTTTCCTTAGAACAATCATGTTGAAAACTGGAGATTGCCAAAGGAAATGAGCTTCAGTATTGGCCTTGTTAGCCTCTATCACTCTCCTTGTAATTACCCTTTCTGTCCCAGATTATTGAAGGTTTTGTTGAGAAATATCTGGATTCCAAATGAATCACTCACCTTAGTCTCAAATAGCCTATAGGACAGAAGCATCCCAGAGAGGGTCTATGCCTTTGCTGTCTGAGAAAGAGATGATAACTCTCAGCACGTCTCTGCCCTGCACTCAACAGTTTGTGATGTACATTGCCAGTGTAGGACAAAATCACCACTTTTTTTTTTTAATTCCTCCTTCATGCTGCTTATACCAATGATTCACGAGCAAAAGTTGCACTTACGGGCTGGTCTTTAATTGGTTTTTATTACTTGGCATCCAGTGTTCTAAGGGAAAAACAATGCCAGATCAGAAATTCAAAGGGAAACAGGTAAATCATTGAGGTTTTTTTCTCATTCTGGTGAATTATTGGGACTGGTGGGAAGAGCTTTATTCAGAAAATCTCTTGATTGTCTTCTGCAATTCAAGTTTATAATGAGCAAATGTTCCAAAAACTAAAGTGCCCTTTTAAATTAGAATGAGAGTACAGTGATAATACCTCATTTTTGTTTCTCAATATTTGTATAAAGGCAGTCAAGTATTTACTTCTTGCACATTATTCTATCATCTGATTATCAAACTGTAGTGTCTGCAAATACTGCAGTCCTACTATATTTTTATTAGAAAAGGGGGAGATTCTTTTTCCTACTTGTAAGGAAGCAAGAAGTCATCATTGTAAGCAATGGGAATAATGTCTATTAATAAAATATGTATAGTCAGACACCAATTAACATATCTTTTTTTCTAATATGTCCACTAATGCTTTAAGTATTATTAGAAGAGCAGCTACAAAATGGTGCATTTGAGGAGCATAACGATTTCAAATCACTCTAGGTAAGGCTGAAATAAAGTCATCTTTTCCCTCTAATGTAATGACGGCTTGATTGCACCAACAAGGTTTAGGAGTCTCTCCCTCTAAGTAAAAAATTTCCAAAAAGCTCCTAAAAGAAAACAAAATGCTTAAAATTAAGGTATTTATGGATTCACTTTGCTGTGCTATGGTACTATTTTGAATATACTTAGTTTCATGGTACCATGAGCAAAATTTATATGTCAGATTGCTTTGTTTCTGTGTATGCAGTATAGACAAACTGGTAAATAACTACTGGATTATTATAGTGTGTTGACAACAGATAAAATGGAAAATAATTATTTTACATTTCAACTGAACCTTGAAATAACATCTATATAGTCAATAGTGACATCTAAACTTCAAAATAAATGTTAATCAAGAAAGGGACATATGAATTATTAGCTATGAAAGAAGACATATCAAAAATTAAAATATGCTGATGGTGTATGTATCTAACACTGGTATATGCCACCTGTGTTCCACACTTATGAGGCCAAGATTAACAAAGCACTGGAATGCACTTGAAACTAAGTTGGAAATAAAGATTTATTTCAGCCCGTAATTGAGCTGGACCCTTGCAGGAAGGGTTGGACCCTCCTCAATTTTCAAAATTTCTCATTACACCAGAGAATTGCACTGTGATGGAAACCAGTGAGCTGTCTCTCCAACAGAAATATTTTCTAAGTGTAAAGCGATTTATTGAATATAAGCTTTACAGATGTTCATTAGCTTTATTGTATCGTCCTGCTTATAATTTTCCCAAGTTTGCAGAGTTCAAAATGGAAACTACATTTTGCATTAGATTACTAGCAGTTTTATGCACAAACACAGTGAATTAGCTGTTTTGCTGTAAATCAATTTAATGGTTTTCACTATAAATGTAATTGGTATTTTTTCAACAGTACCTGACAGTTTATAATACAGTATTTCTATATATACGAAACAGTTCTAGGGACTTAATTACACAGTGACAGAGACTGTTATGCTCTCACTGTGTAATTTTAGAAATTGTTTTTAACAATACAGAGCAGTTGAAATTTGTCAATTGAGGAGTGACAAAAAATGTTTTTAACTGTAAATGCAGTACTTAAATTGTTGTTTTACCAGCAGACTTGTCACCTTAGTACAGTTAGATGTCATAAAAAACATTTAAAACTGTAAATTTAACTGTTAAATCTAATGGCAAAATTATTATTGGCTAGTACTTGTTACAAATTTTTTTTTGTGGAATGAAAGAGGAATGAAAAATTTGATGATGACATAAAAAATTAACATTTAAATTGTGTTTGGGGAGTTGCCTTAAGTGTATTGCAATTAACACCAATGGAAATATTGCCATGAAAATGCTATGATTTTATATCAGAGAATTATTTGAAAGAAAATCTTAATATTTAAGATCTCACTCAGAGAGAAGTAGAGTTCCTTCTTTGTGTCTAAAAACACGGTTAAAGTTAAAAGCATTTATAAAAAATGGTATTAACCCCTACAAATACAATTGCAACACTGATTTTGGTGAATAAATCATTATTCGCTTGCATGTGTAAAATCTTGGACCGTAGCTGAAGAAGGAAAAGCACTCAGGAGGCTGCTACAGAAGTAAACACGAAGCAGCCCTCACTTTCTCTCAAGATCTCTTATATCCGACAGTGCTGCAAGTACCGTATCACTTCGTACTGCGGTGATGTTCAGGCAAACCATGAGCCATGGACATATGCTTACACCAGTTATGGCTCATCAACATCAAATATCAGACTTGGGGGGCTTAGGTAAACTGAAGCTTCCAAGCACAGAAGAAAAATGCCTGTGGGTTTTCTGGCTGGGAAAATCCCTATTGCTTCATAAGGAAAAGTGATGATTGCTGATTGTGCACAAAACAGTCTGGCGAGTTCCTGAGCCTCTCACTGTGCCAAGCACAGCGCACCAGTGTTTGTTGGAAATGCATCAGGGAGAGGTGTAAAGGAAAACATGTGGCACTAAATATACTCAAGTGCTTGCTGACTGAAAGTGGAAAAAGCAAAGCACCGTTTAGAAGTGAGATGAGCACAGAGGAAAGGCAGAACTAAACACAACTGCTGTCCTTGCTCCCATGTAAATGTGGGACTGCAACTCCGTTTCTTCACACTGCATTATTTTGATCATATACACTAATAACAGAGTCCCTCTAATCTGCAGGCACTGCCATTGCTTGTTAGCTAACTCTCAGCCAGGGTGTCATAAGTGAAGTGGCATGTCTCTGCTATGTCCCAGGACGTATGTCCACTGCAATGCCATTCATTATGTACAGGGGACCTTAAAGGCTGCCATAACAATTATACAGTTTATTGCTCAGTACTAAAGATCAGATTTTGCAATAACAGAGGAAAAATTCGACCCACTCTACCTTATCTGTCTATATCAGTGGTTAATTCCTATGCAAGTAAATCCAGCATTGCCACTTTTGCCAAAGCTGCACAGGAATTAGTCTGTCTGTGTTAAGAGAACGGTCCATAGCCATGACATTTGGATCCAGTGAGAGCAATGCCTTCAAACAGAGGGTTAAACTGAGGGTTATGCTAGCCTGTACTCTCTTAAATGAACACAAAAAAATGTCTGAGGGCCAAAATTCGCTGCCAACTACACATAAACAACTCCAACTGACTTCAATAGGAGTTTCCTGTGTGTATCCAGGAGCAGATTTTAGAGCTAAGAGTATGCATCAAAGTCTAAATAGCAAATGTTAGTGAATTGACATTCTGTTTATTCATTATTTTCAAATGTCGATAGTGTTTTCTCTGTCTAATATTAAATGATTTGGTTGTCACATTTTTAATGAAGGTTTTTAATTACTCTTGATATACAGTATTGTACTGGTTGTTTTGCACAGTTGCTTTTGTGCATTTAACCAAATACCCTGTCTATAAGAAAACCTGCCTAGCTCAGGGTTTTGGTCAAGCACAGCCTTTGCCATTGCTTTTGTACAGATGGTGCTTTCAACCTTTAACAAAAATCAGGGAAAGGAGGACCTATATTAGACTTGTGTATATATAGAGGACAAAAGGACTTTGTTTTGTTGGAAGACGCATCTTAAGTTGCCTTTTGGTAAGAGCAGGTATGACCGTACTGAAGTACTATATGAGTCACTACCTAGCATTTTGTGGAGGGTGTTGCTGTTTTTAAAAATTATAAGCAGAAAGGCTAAGTTTTGTCACAAAAGAGGGGGTCTGTGGCTCACAGTGACTTTGGAATGGGGAGTTTGGATCAGTCCTTTGGTTGCTCTAGAAGTCCGGGTTTGATTCCCATGGAAATAAAGAAATGGAGCCTGGAAATGGCGGTACTCTCAGATCTCACCCATCCCAGGGCAGGCCCATGAGCTCTCAGGTCAGGCTTCCTGTATGCATTTCACCCGGATCGCTGCTGAACAGGGCACAGATGGTTTCAGAAGGACATCCAAACATAAGGAGGCATTTGCATATCCACAAACTGCTGTGGGCCTGAGAAATAAATCATGTTTCTGGCATTTAATTTCAAACAGTTAATGTTTAAGTGGGGAGCAGCAGGGTCCGAACAAGTCCTGAGAAGGTACTGACAGAGCGGAGAGGAGCAGGAGAGGACACTATCATCCCTTCTGCCCCTACCCCTACCACACAGAAAGGCTCCAACTTCTTCAGCCTTGATCATTTTAAGAGCCACCTGTCTTCGTGGTCCAGGTCCAAAAGAATGGAGTGACATATCCATTCCCAAAGCTGAAATATGAGGAATGTCAGTCTCTCCATGGCTATATGAAACAAGGAGTAAGTGACTTTTGGAAAATTAAAATAATTGCCTTTTTCTTTTTAATCAAGTGTACATATGTACAATGAATGAATGCATACATGTAAATACGTACACATGCATATATTATAGAGAAAAATTAAAGCAATGTGCAATTTGCAGGGGCTAGAAGGCAACTTGATACCTTTACTGGTGGCTAGTTTCTTACAGCCTAAATAACTTACCTCAAATATTAATCAGCTTTTATGTTTCAAATTCTAGTGCTGTTTAATTGCCTTAATACAGAAAGTCTCCTACTTTGGTATCATTGAAGGGCTCACATGTAACAAAAATAAACACATTAAATAAATAAATAAATAAACCCAATCTCCTAGGTACTAATTTGCCATGGATTGTATTTAAGTCCTCATCCATTATGTGAATTAGAAGTGAAACAAACACTGGCATCAATACTCTATTGCAGCCAGACCAGTCTGAGATCCAAGTGAGTGTGTGTCCTGGACAGTTTGTATTGATGCTGTCCTGGGTATCACGCTCATCAATAATGGAAATAATTGCATTTTAATAATTAAAAAACCCCCATCATTTTCACAGAGGTAGAAATGATGACTTTGTTCCCTCCCTGCAGTTTATCTACCTTCTAATGACAGGAATGATTCACTGAGCAGCTCATTTATGAACACACAAATGCACACAAAGAAATCTGCTTTTATTCAGGTGAAAGAGTATCAAATGTCGCTTAAATATCAACTTAGCAATACACTGCATCAGGAGCTTTGAAATGAAAGGTGAAATTTATGGAAGAGTAGCCACTGCCCTCCTGGCCCTAATTTTGTTACTGTCCTGATAATCGAGACAAGTAATGAAAACTCTTATTCTGATTATTTTGCTTTGAACTTTTTTTGATTAATTTGGCATTCCAACACAAATATCCTTTTTAAATGGGGTTGCTTAATAATGCAATAATGTCTTGCTGAATACAGAGTCTGTACAGCATTTTAATGTGCATCTAGATAAAAGATTTTTCTGTTAGTTCTCACAATCTTTTGGTTTTGTAGTTCTTAGTTCTTTATTAGTTCTCTCCCTCTGTCTCTTATTTTTCTTAATTCTTTTGTGTACACTGGACAGAACAATCTTGAATCTGTTTTGTAGACTTTGGTCTGTCTTGTGTAACACTAACAAAATCATGATATAAACATGGTCATAATCTAGGCCTAAGTCATCTTCTCGCTATTTTTTTTCTTCTAGACAAACATTGACAGTATTTCATCCAGATTGTGGCCTCTATCTGGGATTTTGCAGACCAAGAATATCCCAAACCGATATACCCAAATCTCCTGGAGACCCAAATTCCTGGAAGTGAAAAACAAATAAACCAAGAGAAATGAAACAATAGTGTCGTAAAATTCACTTTACTCTCTGGAGACCTGATTATGTTGATTTGAGAAACTGCATAATGAGGAATGAGTGGATTGCCTCTGCAGTAGCCAGCATAGTTTCGATCCTTGCTCTTGCTCTCTCCTTTTTCACTATAGCCCTGATTCAAACTGATGTGCTTAAGATAATGCTCAACAAAAAAATAAGCATGAAAATCAAAATAAATCAGACTCCAACTTTAGAAGCTTATGACTATCTGCTTTCATATTGCTCAGTAGTATCTGAATAAACGTACAATGAAAAGTCCTTTAAAAATATGTGCTAAAATTTCCCACTGAAATGGCAGGTTATGAGATGTCTGTCACTTTTTCACATACTTGCAGACAAGTATATGTTTATAAAATATTTATAAACTCTTTTCACTACAAATCAAAAAATTTTATGGCAGGGGTATCCCAAAGATAACTTAGTTTCTATCTCTTGCAAAAGTGAACTCAAAAAGCCAATACTCTTACTAGATCAAACAAACAGAAATAATCTGCACACATGCCTAAGCTAAGTGGATAAATAAATGTTTTTGATACCTCAGGTCTTTAAAAATGCATGCCTCTGGACCAGTATTTATTTGCAATTTTGTAAATATCCATATAAAAATAATGCATTAAGAAAAACATTACATATGTATAAAAAAAATAAGCTGCTCCTTTGTGTGAGAACATTTTTTTGTTAGATGCAAAAGCAAAATCTAGGTGAACAAAGCCTATTCATCTAGGTTGCTATAAAGCCTATGCTGTGGCTGTATAATCTATACTAAAATTTCAAGTAGACAGTTAGGATTTTAAATCCTTATTGAGATTAAAATTAGGAGTACCAGATATCAACATAAATATTCACTCACAAGCAAAGGATATTCTCTCTCTGAGCAAAGGATGTCCTTCCATTATGCCAAAATGAATAACCTAAACCCTTTTTTGTTTCTTTACACTCACTGTTTAGCTTTGTGTCATACCTATTTCTTTCCTTAAAGCTACTTAGCAGATTAATTCAGCAGAAATAAGCGCCTTATTGTTGATTATATAAATGATTCAGGATGTTTGACATATTTAATTTGACAGAATGGCACAAATTGCAGCCTGACCCTGTGCTTTGCTAGTCCATATGCACCAGGACCACCTCTAGGATCATTAAAAGTTCAGTTAATTCAGTAGCACTTTGCACTGGAGAGTTTCACTGCAATGATTAGGTTTTCAAAGATAACAGCAGGCCCTTCCTTCCCAGCCCAGCTTCTCTTTCAGATTGTAGTGAAAGTGAACAAATAAAGAGAGGGGGGGAAAAATGAAAATACCTGAAGAGAATAAAGAACAAGGGTGATGGGGTAAGATGGATTACTTGAATTTTCCACCAATCACTGAACAACACATTGGCTAAAGCATTGATTGATGAAGTATTTAAGTCGTCAATCTCACATCACAAGCCTTTTTACAAATGGCTGCAGAAAGGGGCTGACATCGAGGTGGTATCAATGGAAGTTGGCTTTGCTACAAAATATAAGAAAGACCTCTAGTCCGCAATTTGCTCTCTCACAAGACGTTCAATAACCACTTTCGACGGCCACTTTGCCAGCAAATGTTTCACTTAAAATGTCGGTATTCTTTACTCAGGACTGCTGTCCACCTCTGAATTTATAGGCCTTTACTATGGGAAGATTTACTTTCCTTTAGTTTTCGGTCAGATTATTTTTCCCCCATGTAGACTGCTTTTCAATTTACATGGAGGTTTTCTTGGTGGTACTTTTTTCTTTTTTTCCTATTCTTTAAAAGAATTGCCAACAGTTGTTGTCTCTTCAGACATGTTTTAAAACAGTATATCAGTCATTGCCAGAAATCTGTGTTTGATTGAGAAATCAGCTTGTTCTGGCTTTTTATTTCATTCCACTCCTACACTTTTCTTGTTCATCAACATTAACCTAAAAATAAATGACTGCACAGGACTTTAGTTTAGTATCTGCAGAAGCTGTTGCTGCAGAGACTTCTTGGTTAGCATCAGCATCACACTATTTGTTCCCTGAATTCCCCTCTTTCAGAGGAATATGATAAATGTAAGGGGGAGCTCATATCAAGGGAAAGACAGACAAGCAATTCAGATTCTATGAAGGGAAAAGAAAGAAAAAAAAAAAGCCAACAAAAGAGAGTACATACCCCAGCATGAAAGAGCATCTTGATTTCAAGTTTTCTTTCAGGAGTCGTTAATATTTTATGAGACCACACAGAGTGTTCCTCCAGTGACATTTTTCTAAATAATGTAATGTGTAGTAAAGTATCAGACAAAGGGGAGGAGGAGGGAAATCGCCTTGTTTAGATTAAAAAGAAAGAAAGAAAAAAAAGCATTTGAAACCAAGCATTCTCAAGGTTGGCTGGTGTCTGACTCCAGAGCCCCAACCTTTTGTAGGGTCAATACTTATCAGGGGAATGGTGCCCAGGAATAAGGAGAATACTCCAAGTTTTTGTTCTTTTGTTTTCTTTTCCATCTTACTTGTTTTCCTTTCTTTTTTCCTATTTTTTTTCCTTTAGAGAGCCTAAGTATGTTCTACAGGCTCACTAGGCTCCTTACTCTGTATCAATAAAAAGTGATGGGACAGGGAATACCTACAATAAAATACAAAGAGCACAGTGCCTCCCATTTTCTTCTTTCCTGACCCTCTCACAGATGGGAGCCTTTCTTGGAAGAAAATTTTGATCTAAAGCTCTGGGTGCAAGCACTCTTAGAGCTTCAGAAAATCTGTGGGTAACTTATAGAACAGGTCCAGGATTTCACAGATCTGTCTCCCAGCACTGCAGTAGTTGACGATAACCCAGAAACCCTACTGTAGACCAAACTGAACCAACTGAACCAAGGCTGTTGTTACAAAGGAGAGTCCAAACTACCAAGATTACTCAAGTTTTAAAGTTGTGGGTCACATATCTTCCTGGTCTGTTTCGGGGCTTTTACTCAGAGGAAGTTACAGGCTTTCATTGTGAAAGTGAGTGACAATTCCTCAGTTAAACCATTTTACTTTGCAAAAAGCAAAGTAAAAGCATTCATGTAAGAGTTGAATTGACAGGTTAGTAATTTGATGGCTTGTAATTTCCCAATCTATGTTAGCTCATGTTTATCAGAGGTCTTGGTGATTTATCTTGATCTCTTAGAATCTTACATTTTAGAAGAACAAAATTAAATATTCTGGAGGGTTTTTATTACTTTCATACTTCCAACCCTAATGGGCCTTCTGAAGGTATCCTTCTGACAGTCTGTGCTTAGATGTACAGAGAAGCCCTGACACAAGTTCTTTGACATCAGCACAATATAAGAAATATATGGTATTATTACACTGTATGAATCAGCATAGAACTACTTACTAAATAATATTGTTTATAAAAGACGCATTTGAGAATGTACTAAAACCTAGGTGACTGAGAAATTGAAAAAGTAACCATCAAAAAACACAACTTATGTAACACAAAATTGAAAAATGAGGTTTACTTTTATTTTAAATATGCAAGAATCTAAATTTCATTGAGTTGTGATAGATAAGCAAAACCACTTAGCAGTAAATTGTATGTGTTTCCTTCGCCCTGAGCTATTTAGACAGACACAAGTTAGCGGGCACCACTCTTGTAGAAAGCTACTGTATGGGACCAAAGTGAATGTACTGTAACAGGAATGTTTGAAGTGAATCAGGCAACTTGCACAAAGCTGCAACTAAATTTATTGTATTAAATAAGAATCCAGTATGCCACTGCAGTTTATGTGAGCAGTTAAAATGGCTTGCCTCTTCCCATTACACAACAATGTAATCAATGGGATAAATCACCACCTGGCAGAAATCCTACATTTGAAATATCTCACATGTTTCCTATGGCACAGCGGAAATCTTCCTGGGAAAACAGAAGGCTGAGGAAGTTGATAAAAGGCATTTGTGTAACTGCTGTTGCTGAGGATTGCACCCAAGTTAGGAGTTAAATTGCACAAGCTTTGATCATTCAAACAGACAAAATACATGTAATCTGATCCTAAGGTATGCAGTGATATCGCATCCGATATAGCAATTACATAATTACACCCCACTCATGCAAACATGCATATGCTTATCTTCACTAATAGGATTAGCTAATTGATTTAATTGTTCATACTACTCCTGTAAGTAAAGACACACTTACATGTTTACTTTCCAACCATTGCATTCACTCTTTTCCTCCTTGTTCCTAATCCAAGCTTCCTACTTGTTTCATTATTTCACTTGATAGCAAGTGGCCTGCTGAAATCTCATCCACTCCCACTTGTATTCATTCATCTTCGCTGTCATTCCTCACAGGATTAAGGGTGAAGTTTACTCCTTTCCACCTGAGCACTTTTTAGGTGTTGCTGCAATTTCCACCCTGGCACTACCAATGTGTACATATTAATTGGCCCTACATCACTCCCCACAGAGCCTGGATGGCCTGGGAACTATTGAATGGCTCTCTAGTCAGAGAGAGAATAATTTTTAAAAAACTATTTCCATTAATTTTCTCCCCTATAACTACTCAATAGTAGTGATGAAATAAATAAATATATTGAATCAGAACTTAACCGCACTGGGTCTTAATTGGTGTGCCTTGAGTGAATCTATGCCAATGTGTAATGAATCTATATTACTCCTCACAGATCTCATCCCACCTACTGTATTTTACATTTTTGCTGCAACACACTGAGGTGGTGTAGACAGTGCATCTGGTTTGGGTAACTGTGGTTTTGTTTAGTTGGCATGTTAAAAAATATTCAACTGTGTATAATAAAAGCTTGTTTCCTTTTCTGTGGTTTAAATTCAGAAGGTGTAATCACGGTAACCAAATCTGACCATTTGTGCGAAACAGGACAGTCAGTTTCTAAGGAGAGGACACTTCCTTAAGAACGAAGGTGGGGAGAGAAAATAATCTTGTCTACCTTTTGCAATTCTATCGCAGATCAAACTTGTGCATGAAAGGTGATAGGGTTGCTAGAAACAGAGAGGTTAAAATAGGCAACCGAAATACTATGTTTCTAGCACCTGAGCTATTTGAACCCACAACTGAAAGTACATACACCAAGAGCAATGCAGTATTTTCTTGATATGGATTTCAAATATCTGTGACACCTTACTATTTTAATATTCTGTGCAATTTTCTTTCCTAAAATGAATCTGACAGAGCTTTGACCTACCTCTTCCCAAAAATAAGCTCTCAATTTTGCCTTAACAACAAGTGAAGTAAGACACAGGTCATACCTCTCTTTTCAAACTGATGTCTTTTAGAAGAAATTATGAGGACAACCTACCTGTAATAAAATAGTAAAAAAATCATTTTTTATACTTAACTCTGAGTTAATTTCTGTCCATGGACAGATCTTATCTTTTGAAAATCACATCAGCTAAAAAGTTCAAGACCTAAAACCTAATCTGAAATGTGCAGCATTTATTACACAACTTTTTTAGTGAGGAATTAATAAAAGTTAGATGTGCAAATCCACTATAAATTCCCTGAGTTATTTTAACCTTGTGTCTAATTTTTCCCACTGGATGTAGTAACGTGCACTGACTGTTAACTTTCAACCTATTATGCCCCATTTCTTCACCAATTATGAGAGAATGATGATAAAGCAGTTCATCCTTTGAATATAGGTGATTAGGACCTATTTCTGTTGACTTGACTTTGAGTACAGTAGGAAATAATAGCAAGAAATCACATAATCAAATTGTGAGCCATAAGTCATTGCTTGTGAGTAGCCTGGTGAAGTTTTCACCCATTCCTGAAACTTTGGTCATTCCCTGAATCTGTCTGCTTGCTTAAGTTTGTCTTGAAGGGCAACCCAATTTAAAAAATAACTAGCATAACATCACTTCCTTTACTTCTCTCATGTATAAGACACATTTACCAATCCTATGAGCAGACATATTATTATGCCTTGTCTACCTTCCCAGCCTTACTTGTCTTGCAGGACAAATATTTCAGAGGCCAAACGGCTGGATTCAGGCTCTCTTGGACACCATCAGGCACCTTTCCACAAGCTTTGGCAGTGAAAACCCAACATATCTCTATGGCAGGTCCAGTCTTTAGACCTGTTAATGAAGTTGCAAAGAAGGAGACTTTTCTCTATGGAGGAGGTAGAAGAATGAGACTGTCTTTCCGTTCTGTTAAAATACAGCATGAGAAAAAAACTTTCTTTATCTGGGAGCAACTTCCTTTTTTCAGCAGTTGACAACTCCAAATGCAAACATTTTGAAAATATGGGAGTAGTATATGGCCTAATATATATGCCAGCCCTGGATTCAACAGCCCAGTAATGGCTGTGAGCCACTTGTTCTTTCCCGACGTGAAAGCACAGCACTTTAGCTTGTGTCTCTGGCAGCAGGAAGCCCCACAGGCTGGGGAGAGCTATTTTATGGACGGTGCATATGAGGGGGAGCATTATGTTTGGTACAGGGGAGCTGCTGAGGTTTTTATACTCTCATTACTAGAAAGCATTTCTGTGTACTTTTCTCTGTGTTTTTATTAATCCATTTCATTTCATGCTGTCTCCCCTCCCACATCTCTAACAGCTGCTCACACAATATCTCACCTACAGTTTGGGAAGACACAGTAGGCAGATCACAGTATATATTGTGTTATACTCCTGGACGTACCATCTGCCTTCTCCTCCTGGACATTCTTGCAACCGACTGTTTACAGCAACAGAGGGTCTGGCTGCTTAAGGCAGATCCTTTGCAATGAACGTCTTGTAAATAAGTGAAAGCTAAAAGGAGCGAGTAGCAGAAACCATCCTGCTCTAGTTAAAACACTTCTTCATGGTTACCAAATGACTTCTATTTTGAGAAAAAAAATGAGATGAAACGTAATTTTTGGTGTGTTCTGGATGTATCTGGTTTTATAACTTCACCTCACTTTTTCTCTTCCCAATACTGAGAGAGGTGGAAAGGCATGTAGCTGAATGTTACAATGAATACAGTGGCCAATGCCATTTTTTCTTGGACTTGCTCACAGCCAAAGCCCTCATTCCTGCACACAGCCCCCAGCCCTTCCCCCCTCATCCACTGCCATTTACAGTAAGGAGTCAATAGCAAACGACTTGAAATGTCCATTCAGTGAGATGAACAACGCCTGGATTGTCGGTTTAACGAGAGACCCCTCTGGGTGTTTTGAGCCCCTCAAACCAAATACATATCTCTATGTGTTCTCAGAGTTTATCAGAGCAGCTTGGTGATGGCACCCCCATGTAATGCTCTTATGTTCATTGCACCACTCAGTGACATTCTCCACACTGTTACATTCAGAAACTACCTCCTGCCACTCACATCTCCTGTTGAGGAAAACAATACTTAAGGGAGAACAGGACCTGCTTACCTAAATATGAATACATCTCACCAGAAAGCTTTGGAACAGTAATAACATTGAGAGGTCTGCTTTAACGCCTTCCCTCTTCGTTCACTTCCAGTCAAAAAACATTGCATGAGCCAGTGTTTTAATCCCTGGATAAATGGACTGACTGGTTGGTACACACATAATCTGCAGCTGGGGACCCTCTAGTGGGGCATAGTTTAATTTCTGACCCATAAACCCCTTTTTTGTTCTCTTAGAATCTGTAAAGTGAGTCACATGGGTGGGTGTCCAGTTTATGTTGGGCCAATGATACCAAAGTACCCACGTATGTACTGAATAGAACCAACGGGTGAGAGGTAAAAGTCTCCCTCAGCTCTCTCCAAATTATTTATTCATGCAATGAGCAGACTGAGGGAGGCATCTCTGTGCAGCTGCACCTAGGGCTTTGTGTGAAAGACTTTTAGGAGATAGAAGGATTAAAATAAAGGAATAACATAACATCTTCCTACGACTCCAGGAGCAAGGAACTGCATGTCGAAATGCAACAGCTTAACACTCCCTGCATCATACTGCACAACAACTTAAAAGATAAAGGTCACAGAATGTTATTCCCCAGCATCATCCTTTATGACATGAGACTGTCTGGCCATAAAAAGAGGTAAAGAATTTTTAATTCCTGCACCAAGAAAATATCAATGAAATCATTATGTCTTTAACCTGTATGGTAGGTAATTTTTGAAACATTTTGTCACTCCATGAAGGCATCAATAGAAGTTAAATTGCTTTATACCTGCTTGAAACACTTATTTCTGTATTTGCACTGCAACAATTGGTAGCAACAATCAATAATTTCCTATAATTCCTTTTGTGAGCAGAACAATAGATAGGAAGTCATTTTTAGAGCTGATATTTAGTCAGAGACGGGTTCACAGAAGGAATTACAGCTTTTTATTGTTTGCTGCTGAAGCGCTATAAGATTGTTTCCATTTTTTTGTTTTAAGATGGATTGTGGTTGTTTTCATGAACACTCAGGGTCACAAGCGTTCAGTTGATGTCCTGTGATGCCTAGCTAGTGCCATGTATCTGAAGCTGTTTGCTTGCCACTGAAGAAAGATTTATGTCTTCAGCCATGTGAAGTGAAATAGCTGCATTGTGGAGAAGAAGGCAAATGTTTGCTTGTTCAAGTTTGGCTCTTATTCATCTCCCAGCTGACTAAATCCATGAAGATAAACATGGCCCAGCTTCCCTAGCTCAGCAATGACTGCTTATTGTCTTCGAATAAATACTGCAATATTATTGCTCCATACTTTCCTGGCCACTGGCAGACTGTGAAAACAAGCTGAAGTGATGCCATAAGTCATAACATATACAGTGCCCGTTGTCATTAACCCAGGGAAAAGGAAGAAAGAAGGATTCAGAAGTCAACTTTGTTTTAACCCTTTGAAATGTAATCTTTTTTTTTCTTTTTTTTTTTTTTTAACCTCCTCCAAACATGATTGACGTCTCCTAGGAGCTCACTATCCTTTCATAGGTTAGGAAGCATTAAGTAGTTGCACTTTCCACTGGCTGAGTCTAATCACATTCCTATAGATGAAGTTGGCTGCCCCGGACACCCACAGCTTTCCATTTATCTTTTAAACCACAATCTACACTTTTATGGATGAGTTCATCTTGGGGAGTGGCAGAAAGAGGAGGACAAGAATAGAGGATAGATTTTCTGAGAAACCAGCACATGATAACACTTGCATTAAAAGCATCATGACAAGCTTCCCTTAAGAGGTCTTGAGAGGAAATTGGAGGAACATTATATTTAAGAAGCTAATTTGCATGCAGATGAGGAAAAGCCACAATGAAGATTCTGAATTGCCAAAGTCTAACCGGCATTTATAGCCACATGATGAGAAAAAAAACTGTCCCGCAATCGTGGTAATAAATTTTTTTCTGTGACTAGCATTCCAGACATCAGTGCACAGAGCTTTACAGCGGTAAACAGAGCTTAATGAGAAATGTATTTTGTCCAATATCATCATACTGGACAGTAGTGAGACCAAGAAAGAGAGGTGAGCTTGGAGATCTCATTTTAATAAGTAGGCAGTGGCATTTTGGAGCAGAAATCAAAATGGCTGTCCCTGTGCTATTCCCTCTGCATTTTGCAATTCACTTACCCATAGACAACTACTGTCAGAAAGTTCACTTCTAAGCAGTTGATCAACTGTGATTTTGGAGTTGCAGTTTATTTACTGATATGCTCAAATCTCATGGCCATGTCGGTGGTACAGTATGACACAGATCCTCCTAGAAGTAATGCCCGTGGAGGACAGGAAGGTGATTTGGGACAGCCAGCACAATTTTACTAAGGGCAAGTCCTGCCTGACCAACTTAATGGATTTCCATGATGGAGTGACTGCATCAGTGGACAAGGGGAGCGCTATAGTTGTCATATATCTAGACTTCTGTAAGGTCTTTGATGTGGTCCCCCACAGAAGGCAGGCTTGGCACTGTGACCACTTCTCTCCTGACACAGCTTCCCATAGTTCCCTTGGATCCTGTCCCTGGTCACCAGAGAGAAGAGACCAGTTCCTGCCCTTCCACTGCCCCTGCTGAGGAAGCTGTAGATAGTGATGAGATATCTTACACATTATCAGATCAACATTAACATGCCTAAAGCATAAATGAAAATAAGATGTTATCCCTCCAGCCCAGCAGATATTTGCCTGCTGCAATTAGAGTTTAGGATCGCTTTCATTATATTGGTACAGGGGATCTATTACAGGAATCTCCCTATTGGCACACAATGTGCTTGATTTTTATTGTGGGACTCCCATAAGAGAAATGCTCTGCAACAGATAACATATTCTAAATGGGTGAGATGACGCTGGACTTTCTTTTAGCTGGTGTAAGGGTTCTTTCCTTCTGTTCCTATACAGGTTACTTATGAAGAAGATTAGGTTTTTTCAGTTACAGCAAACAGGAGGAAAAAATAGCAATTGCATAAAAATCTCACTGTAATTGAATTGTTCATGTCACAACTCCAGTGCTGGAGCTGGAATTTTGGGCCCTGGATTTGGGAAAGACCTTTGTGCTTGGAACAGATGTTCAGATGCTAGATTATTTATTTAGTAGTGTGGTTACAACAATAAATAAAATTTAATAAATCAAAACATATTTATAAACCACACAAAGGGAAAGACTGAAGGTATGGGGAAGAGCAATGTATGCAAAGAAACTTTGTTGGTGTAAAAACATACAGACTGAAGTGATTGTAGAGAAGAGACATTAGAAGAAAATTAAAAGGAAGTTTCTAAGCAGATGAGTGAGAACCTGCAGTGGCTTTCTTGTAGAACAGGAGAGACAAGTAATCCTGCTGATTATAGGTCCAAAGACATAAGTGCAATAGTTAACCCAATGAAAGAGGGGAAATATTGCCATCTTATCACTGCTTGGAAAAGGAAAGCTCTGGGTTAAGAGCTACAAGTACATGAACTAAAACAAGAAGAAACAACTTATTAACAAAAAGCAGCAACTTGTTAAATCATCGCTATTGTCTTGTAACTCTCCAAAGTGATAACAGAACTGCCTGAAACACCAGCTTCTCCATCACTGGTTTTTTGGCCAATGGAAAGCAACAGTCATCTCTCTTTCATTCTCAGGTTTCTCTCATTTAAAGGGTTTCTGGGACTTTTATTCTTCACCATGCAGGTATATGTATCTTGTTTCTTTTTAGTAATGTTGGGGGTTTTCTAAAATTATTTGCAGGATGGTTTTGTCACTTACACATATAACAAACAATGTATCCAAAATTAAGGCATTCCTGCGGCTCTGGCTGATATTAGCTCTGTGTTTGTAGTTCTGCAGTAAAGAATCTTCTGTATGTTTCTCTGTGTTTGCTCCTATGGTTTGCTGATCTCTTTCTGCCTGTCCTGTTTCCTTTCCAAAACTTCAAACCTCCTCTAAGTTATGCTCACCATCCTTGAAAATTTTGATGAATTTACCAAAGTTCAAATCAGGTTCTTCTGTGTGACTTCTCAGTTCTGGGTGTTTGATCTCCAAAAACTGGGCATCTAACTTGCCAGTCTAAAGCATTTAGTACAGTATTTAGGAATTTCTCCCAGTAGATTGATAGCATTCAAGTGTTTCATTTATCTAAACACACAATAGTGCAATAAGTGAGCAAAAAGTAGACATTTGTTTGCTTTGTTAGATGACTTGTTTGCTTTTCCCACACAATTTTTTCTGTTATCCAGTCTGTGGCTTAACTAAAAATTCTTCTGCTCTCATTTTACTTCCGTTTAGTAGCTTTCCTATCTCTCATGAAGAGATACAGTCCTTTACTGAACATTTTCCAGTTGCTATTCAGGTAGGTTTCCTGTTTCAGATGAGCTTATTAGTTCTCCACCTCCTCATCACGTTGTGTGTTACTTACTTTCTTCTGGAATACCATCCAGTTTCATCAGACAGTTATTAAGATATGTTATAACCTGCAGGAGCTGTGGTGAGTCTTTCATTAACAGGTGGATTATTACACTTTTTTGTAATGTTTCATTTTGAAAGCATATATTTAGCCCTCCAGGGGCTCTTCATGCGCTGGCAGTGCCACTGATTTCAGCTGTGGGTGTGCAACTTGACATTTCTATGAATGGCATGGTATGATACCCACTAGGATCCCAAACCTCACTAGTCTTACAAAAAAACTAATTCTTAGTGGCAGTGGAAGGGGTTTGAGCCCTTAGAAACTCTGCAACAGAGGCAGGAAAAAGGCTAAATCTCCAAGCAAATCTCAGATATCTTCAAGTTCCCTTCCTCACCATCATAAATTAAAGACTGAATTTCTTACTTTAGCTGCACCCAAAGAGAGTCACATCCCAAAACCATCCATGTATGCAAGCTTTCCAACTTCTGCAATCAGTGGTGCAGGGATCCAGTTGTTAGAAACCCCTCCACCACCTAGCCTGACTCACTGAGGTCTGTGCACTGCTCTGAGGTGAAGAACCTGTGGTGGTGTGTTGTTCATTTGGATAATAAAGGACTATTTCATGTGAGGGGACTAAAATAAAACAGTGACCATTATCTTATCACTTGTAATTTTGCAATGCTCAAACTTACCAACATAATTCTCCTTTATAATGTCATTTTTTCTGCAAAATTAAAAAGTGCAATAAATGTCACAGTATTCTAAAACTTTTTGTAATGTGAAATACATCTTATTTGAGTTTTTCTCAATATATTTTTTCCTACTACAAGAAACAAAATTTAAAATGTAGATAATTCATGACATGCCTCATTTTGATTTGTAAAGGAAAAACCCCCAGTTTTTCTCCCATATTCTCAGAATCAAATGATTGAACATACATTTCATTTCATATTAGATCTTTAAATTATTTACCCTGTTATTACCTGAGGGCACCACACTATTGCCCTCATGAACAGATGTTGAAATAGAGCATTGGATGGAAAAAGAAACAGGCCCTGGTGGTTGAACTTAATGGCAAAATGGACTTGAGCATTGGACCAGTTTCCCAGCATATATAAGTGAGTGATGGTTCACCCGTTTATCCCAGCCATGATATCTGAGATATTCTCAAACATTTAAAAAGCCTGTCCAATTATTTTAATAGCATCTAAAATCACTTTTTATGTCTTATGGAAGAGGTACATCTGTCAGGGAAGAAGGGAACTTTGCTACTATTGAAAGGTGTATGTGAAGAATTAGGCAGTACCTTGAGAAATGCTTGCTCAGTGACTATTAAACAGTACAGATCCACACTTCTGTTTATACACATTTGCTGATACAGTGGGGTCCCAAACGCAAACTGAGTTATTTAGTCAATATTGACATTATTTAAGAGAGTTACAAGTGTTTAAATTGTCGTGGAATTAAGACTCTGCATCCTGGGGTTTTTTTCCCTTTTGTGACATCATTGATAACCCTTCCTTATGTAAGAAAGGTATTAAACAATCAAGTGCACAAGTTTCTCCAGAGGCAGCTGGAGTCAAAACACTACTTTGCAGAGAGCCAGGAGTTTAGACGTGGTCCAAGGAGATAGCCTGATCCGCTGGAATCCAACCCTGGGTTAGGCAGTTTGCAAGTTGTAGGGAGGTGATGGAGCATAATCCCACAGAAAGTCCACATCGTGTCTTCACCTCCAGTGAGGAAGCATTCCTTGAGATTCACAAATAACTTTGGAAGCATTACTCTCAGGAAATAAAACCAAGTAAATGAGTCTCTGTTCCTTCAAAAGACTACGTGACACAGTACAGTTCAGATACAGCACATAAAAATGTCAGCCAGTTATGCTGATGAAGCCACTCCTCAAAGAAGTAAAGCTGTATAAAAACATTCCTTTCCATGGTGAATTTATATTCTGACAATAGCATGAATATCAATGGGTAATTCACACCTTTATAATGGTGATAAAAGAGAAAACTGTAGATGTTAAAGATTTTGTTTGTTTAAGACATCAGAAATATTCTATTGTAGGACATGATCCCTCTTTTGCTACATAAGACATAATCATTTACATGGTACTTCTCTACTAAAAGCAGCATAATCTCGCTCTCCTGCAATGACTCGTTTGATTATACCTCACACTAATGACTGCTCCTGTCATGTTCTCTCCACATGCAGTGGGGAGAGGGGCAAAATGGGCACAGCCTGGGACTAAAGGACTTGGAATGTACCGTGATTCTGTTTTGTATCTGCTAGTCAGTCTTCTCTCTCTCTGCGCCTATGTTTCTACAACTCTTTGGTTGAGGTACTGGGTTTTTCCACTTTCTGGGTTTTTTGGTGTTTTCAAATGCTAGAGTAATGCTAATCCAGTCTTCAGGGAGGTATCTATCCTTTATGATAATATATTTGTTGTTGTCATTGTTATGAGAGAACTGATTCACACATCATTTAAAAATAAAGTAACCCTTGACTAAATATTCAGATCCAATATATCTTGCTTTTTCTCTGTACCTGAAAGGCTTTTGTAACCCCTGTTCTTTAAATTACCTTTTATTGTCAATGTTGTAAAAAGGTCCAATACTAGGAGCCTGAAAGCTTGCTGAGCCATTAAGCCACATAGTACCCTGAATCTAATTGAAGCCTCTGAGTGCTATAATGAATAACAATGTAAAGATTAAATTTCATAATAATTCAGTAAGTAGAAATAATTTAATAATGGGGCAGCTACAGCAAAACAATCAATCATACCTGTGGGAAAAAAAATCCTTAAATAGGAAAACATTTTTTATTTCGATTTTGCATTTTTAAGTGCAGAAAAACTGTGTGTGAAAAAATTTTTTGGCTGAATTGTTCTAAACTATCACATTGCCATCTTTCTCTGCCAAATCTTCAGTGTTTACAGTGCAGCCAAACCAAGCTCAGCCTTGTCAAAATTCTTGTGAAAATAGACAGATCTCAGCTCTTGTGTAAAGATTTCCAAGTAAAAGTGAATTCAGCACAAGCAAAGAAACAATTTCAGCTCATTGAGAAAACAAGAAATCTCTTGCTTCCTATGCCTGTCCTGAATGCTGACAGTCACCGAAGAAATGTGACTTGCCAAGGTTCAGTCAGACTCTAGAAAAAGACAAGTTTCAATGATATGTTACATCAAATACACAACTATTGTCTTACTTTTTTTGAGTCTATTCAAGTAACAAACATTTCATGTACAATTGAGCAAATTCCATTTGCAGAAATAAACAATATTTGTTTTGTCTAAATCCTTTGAGGCCTGTAAACTTTGCTTGCTGCTCTAAAATAAAATGTGCTCTTCTCCATCATAGCTATCTTTTCTAGCGATGTGTTTGTCCAAATACTTGCCAATTCCTGATGCAATATGGGAGCATTCACATGAAAACTGTATTTATCAGCCCAGCTAAGCTGAGCATATGTGTGTTTATCCAGCTTGTAGGAATTTCTGTCCAAGGAGGAACCATCATAAGTTTCAGAGGCATATCCATACTCTAAAATGAAAGCAATTTCATCTCTTCCGTGCCTTTCAATTTGATTTCATCAATACATTTGGCATTGGGAAATGAAGTTTATTGAACCTTTGTATTTATCCTTTGAAAAGCCCCTCCCAGTGTCAAAGAAATAACTCAAATGGAGACAATTTCAAAAGTTTCCTCACCAGAATTGCAGTTGTTCTTGAAAGGTGGAAATCCTAATCTGCTTTACAGGAGTGCTATGCAGATCATTTTTATCTTTTTCTTTTAACCTCCGAGATTAAAACAACAAGAAGAAAATAAAGTGGCTAGTCTTTTCAAAGGAGGGAAAGGATCAAATGTTCTTAATTACACTCCTGACCTTAAAGATAGTGCCCTTTTCTTTGGAGTTGGGGGGAAGTGTAGAAGGCTATGCACTTAATTTTACATCTGTTTATGTTGCTACAAATACACAGGTCCAATTTCTCCCACTGGTTGCATCTATCTAAGTCTCATTTACCTGAAGGAACAGAATATTGACTTAAGGAAATAGAGAGTAAATAAAAAATTTAATTTTCTGAAGCTGTGGGAACTTGGAAGATGTTTACAGAAAGCAACCTCATAAACATTAGTCAAAGGCCAGAATCTGATAGCATGATTTTGGATTGGTAATGCTTTACAGCATGTAATGTAATTGGTCCCAAGGGAAGTTTTGCAGTCCTTCACATCTGAAAAAAAAGGGTTAAAAATAACTGCATCATACATGCAGGAACAAATTTTGACTTAATATTTAAGACTGGGAAAAAAACAGATCTGAAAGATCACTTTCAACTATCAAATGAAAGCAGGATTATAAACATATTGTGCTGAATGAACACAATATCTTTATAGATATGTAACTACAGAAGATCTAGATTTAAAACTTCCCATCTTCATCATGCACAGCAAAAACTGGGAAAAAGGTTGTAGTTACCATTCTGCTGTAGACACTTTCTTGAGACAAAAACTTAGCATAGCAAAGCCTTATCACAGAACCTCATTAAGACTCCAGCAGCTGCATCCTGCAGTGGCTTCATTTTCTGCTGGTATAACACAGGCAAGAGCCATGGCTCATAGTTGGCTCCCAGGCAGGCAGTTTCCAGCAGGACCACAAGTGCAGGGATGGGAATAGAGAGATTGTCCCAGTGAGAACAGGGACTTCCAACCATGCCAACACTGCACTTGGCAAAGCCAGCAATCAAAGGGAGAGACACGGTCACTGCCTGTAGGATGCTGGCATGGTGTGCCAGAACAATGCACAAGTTTTGGCTCACATCAAACAATTTGATCTCAGCCCAGTCTGATAGTGCGGATCAGGGACACATAAAGCTTCCAAAAGACTTGTGGAATGAAAATTATTTCCATAGCTCTCTTTTGACTGTTGCTGAGATTTATAATTGTGAAAGTGACTCCTCCACAGAAAGCACCTCGCATTAAGAGCCTCTCCCTTGTCTCCCTGTCGTGAGCCCAAAGGGTCAGCTGATATTCCAATTGCCTTGGACCCAGGAGTTACAATATATGCTGTGCTGTAAGTAATGTCCCACTCCGTGTCCATGTAACGCTGCCATGGGAAACATTGGAAAGCCAAACTCTTCTTTCCATCCTGGTTCTGAAGTTTCTTGTTTTCTCTCAGTTGACACAATGTCTTTAACTGTATTTCACTGTGGGGTTGTTTTAGGGCTTTTTTTTTTTTTTGTATTTAATAACTGTTGTGTTCTTTTTATGATTATGTGATAATGAGTAATATTTCAGTCATTTATATTCTAAAAGCTATGCATCATTGAAATAAATGTATTCTGCTCTATAAATTCCCTTTTTTAGGATTTCATTTGGTCAGATTCACAAAAGCTTAATGTCAGATTATTATTTCTGGCATTCAGTCTTCAGCAAATAACATTTTACCTTAAGATGTGATTCTCAGATACTAAACACCAGAAATAATTGATCATCATGACATTCCTTTGTGAATTTCATCTTTCATTTTTGTTCTTTTAACAACAGATTTAGTCAGTGTCAAGTACCGGTTGCTGTGTTTCATTAAAACAGTGCTGCTTTTGCTATTATGCTCCTCAACAGAAGGTTCACTCTCAATGCCTTCTACTGGACAAAGACAGTAAATTAGTACCGTAAATGCCACTGCATTTTTCAGATCCCCAAATTCAAAAGTGAGGTCCAGTTGTTCCCACGAAAGCCCCATGAAACCTGGGAGAGGGTAATCCTCTCATCACCTTTTTTTTTTTTCTGTTATTCATCTTATCAGATAAGACCTTGTTCCACCTCCCAGAATGTTTCCAGTTAGAGTGTTTGCTACTATAAATTCAGGATGTACTGAACAAGTCAGCACCAGCACAGACAAACCAGCCTCAGTCAAATTAATTTTTAAAAAATCCATCAAAAAAGTGGAAATGAAATCTCAGTTAAACACAAAACATATAAAGAGGAGGAGATTGGAAAATTGTATTAATTCAAAACTTGCAATTGCATGTTTGCATAGAGCTACAGCACAAAAGCTCTTCAGCAGGCAGTGGAACAGAAGGCTGGGTTTTGCCTACTGCTGTGGTCCGTATATCAGTGCTGGAATTGGACATTAATTAGCACTTTATTTGCTGTTGTGCTCCTTTTCCTACAAATATTTCCTTTGGGGCCATGACAGCCATTTCCTGCCCTTTCATCTTCCTCCCCCCCTTCTCCCCAGTGATTTAACTATTAGCCTCATGTACCTGTGACAGGCCAAATACTAGCTACTTATGGGAGAACCAAAGGGATAAGCACATGTAGGGATAAAGGATACAATGCAACTAGGGGTACTTTTCCCAGATGTGGAAAATAAAATGAATCCCTAATAAATTAAGAAAAAAAAAGAAACAATAAAAACAAACCAATGGCAAACAAAAGCTAAATGCAAAAATAGCATGCTTCAAAATGTTCAACATAGGTACAACTTTCAGCAGCCCAATTATGTCTCTTAGGCTAAAGTAGCAGGGAACAGGGGTGCTATCAGCTGTTGGGAGAGGGTATGCAGAAAGAATAGGATTTGGCAGTCTTGTAGAAAAGGGAAAATTTGCCTTGATTTAACATGAGTTTATGGCTTAAGCACATGCTCAGATTCCAGCAGCATTAATCAAAACTGAATCTTTTCTTAAATGTATTTCTGTGGAAATACATGGTGGAAGAAAATGAATGATACGCTAATATTAACTAAAGACATTGCTATTATTCCTCAAAGTTTGACTTCCAGCTGTCACATGGGCTTCTGAAAGCCTTCCTGAACTACCCTAACCCCTTGCAATTTGAGTGGTCTTCTCAAAGTATTGCACCACTGTTTTTAGCATACGCTTCCAGTGTCATAATTCCTTATTTCATTGCTGGTTACCCAAACTCACCACAACAAGCTCTGCAGTCCCTGCCCAGGCAACAATTTTGAAGTCCTAGTGTATTTGGATGGGGTCCATTCTAGCCACCTGGGCATGCATTAGTCTCCCAGATAAAAAGAGACTTTTAAAATGCTTAGATATTCCTGCATAATTATTTCCAATTGTTGTTTCATTTTTTCTGTGTGTCTCACAACAGATTCTGTAGTTACTTCTGTGTGCAACTCACGTACTGTGTTGCCACAGTTCATGCAAGTAAGTCCCAAGATCTCCATCTTAGGGCAATTTACTTATTTAGTCAAACTCAGAAAAATGGAACAAAATTATCTTCCCAGTTTTGCAGCTTCTCAGTTCAAATCTAAGTAGAACTACTAAAATAGAACAAAATGTGTATTTTGTCTTTGTTCCCATGTATTCATATGCTCTACACAAAAACCCTTGGAGGAATTTCAAGCAGGTGATTGCTGGTAATCATTTTGTTTAAATGTGCAAGGTTGCACAGGACCTCTGTCTACTAGGAAACAGAATGTTCTCATTCAATTATATTAGCAATCATTATTTCAATAGTGGCAACTTCCACAGTAAATAATACAGAGTTTATATCGCATTTAAGAAGAAAAAGTGTGCTCTTTAAAATCACAAGGGACAAGAAAGAGTCAGGCTGGGGAAGATTTTCTGTTTACTCTCAGCAAGTAAAATTAAGCTAAGGGGTTTGGGCCATAATGCTGTGGTACCCTATGGAAAAAGCTTAAAAAAAAGAAAATTGATATTTTCAGTTAGATACTGTAGGGGAAAAAATTGTGTTACTCTTTTAATTATTATACTCAAGTGCAATTTTATTTTCACACACATATTTGTTTTCAGATACGAGCTTGTTTTTACTTAGCAAGAGGGGTTTTGTCATAGGCATGATTGTCATAAATATGCTTTCCAAATAAATAGAAGACCGTATAAGCATTTATGTTACCGAGAAATGTGTAGTGGGTCATTGATGATATCACCCCTCAGCTCTCTTCAGAGCCCAAATATTGTTATTTATTATTAAAGATATAGGGGGTTTTTGTTAAATTATTTTTTCTTTGTAATTTGGTTGTAAAATCTTTGCAGCTTCTTACTGTTAAACCTACATAAATCTAAAATTGAAAATTTGATTTGTATGGTGATAAATCATTCAAACTTGGGTTTCTGATTTCAAATAGATAACAAAAAATAATGCAGATTCATGTTATAAATCACAGTTTCCACTGCTGTTCAGTTAAAAATATTGCAATTTTTTTTTTTTTTATCATTTTAATGCCTGAGTATTTTAAGACAAAAATATCATAAGTATTAGATGGGTTACTCATTTTGTCATCCACTTGGTCTGAAAGTCTGGTTTTGCTCTGTGCAGATTATTCTTCTGTTTTACATTTTTCTGATACTCATCATCATGTATATTTTCTCAAATTGTCAGGGGAAAAAGAAGAATTATCTTCAATAATAGCATGCAGTTAATTGCAGGGAGCAGGCATATAAATTATTTTAAGGGACCTAGATGATTAAATAAATTCAGCAACAAACTCTTTCTGTTACCAACACAATGTCACTGTTCACTTGTATTTTGCTGACCCTCAGTTTTGAAAGCACAACCTGGTCCCATTCAAAATATTTGTTCCCTGTAAAAGAGAAAGGGGGGGAAACCAGAGTAAAATAAATTAATTCCAGTCAACATTCTGAACTTTATTTAAAGCTTTTTCATCATTATTATTTTCTCTAAAGTGAATACACTTTGTGTCCAAAAGAACGTCTTCCAAACTTGCTCCGTTTGGCAAAATAAGAATTAATGTTTCTGCTGGTCTGTCTTTAAATCCACAAGCTTGTGAAAGGATCAAGCTCATTTATTTGCTTTTCTTCTGGTGATATTCCTAAAAGAACCTCTTCTTCCTTGAACATTCAGTGGATTTTCAGAGCCATAGGATCAGGAATAAAAGCCAATATAATTCTGTAGGAATAAGCAAAGCGCAGCCCTCTACCCTGACCGGGAAAACTGCAGCAGCATGTGGGAAGAGGTTGTCGCTTGCCTGGAAAAAAAAAAAAAACAACTTTAGTAGGCTCATCACAAGAGCACTTTCCAATGTAGCTTTTTAAAAGAACGATTCACAGAAAATAGGACTAGAGTTAGTGTCTCTCTTACTGATACTTCCAAAGGCAGAGGTGCGTTCCAGAATATATAAACACTCTCAAGGTGTGCTGAATACAGCAGACTTCATTTTACATAGATACTTACTGCTCTTCCATTGCACTCTAGGGAAGTATTTAGTGACTGGATGTACTCCATCCAGCCCCATCGGAATATGGTCTCTTGGAATTGCTGCAACATGAATAATAAGTCATAAGAAGTGCCTCACAACATCTGTTCATTTTCATGCTGTGATTCTCATGTGACTACAAAAGTTTTGTGGATGCCCATGCCACCTGATTGTAGAATGACAGAACCATAGAATGGTTTGGGTTCAAAGGGAATTTAAAGATCATCTACATCCAACACCCCTGCCACGGACAGGGATGTCACTCACCAGATCAGGTTGCTCAGGGCCCCATGCAACCTCTTGTTGAACACTTCCAGGGATGGGGCAGCTACCACCCCTCTGGGCAACTTGTGCCAGTGCCTCACCACCCTCACAGTAAAGAATTTCTTCCTAACATCAAATCCAAACCTGCCTTCCTCCAGTTTAAACCATTGCTGTCCCGTACCCTGTTGGAAAGGGTACATGTTCACGAGTCCATGAATGCAGCACTCCAGGTGCGGTCTCACCAGAGAGGAGCAGAGGAGCAGAATCCCTTCCCTCACTCTATTACCCACACGGCTTTGGTTGCAACCCGGGATGCAGCTGGATTTCTAGGTTGCAAGTGTACGCTGTTGGCTCATGTCCAGCTTTTCATCCACAAGAACCCCAGGTCATTCTCTACAGGGCTGCTCTGAAAGACTTCTCCCAGTTTCTGCTCCTATCTGGGACCACTGGACTGGACTGATCAGGAGCGATTTGCCCTTAGTAATTGCCATGTTGGCATCAGCCACTTGTCTTTTACGTGCCATAGCAAATCTTCTCAGAAAATCTGCTTCATGATGTTGGAAAGAGTCACGAAGAGTGGCTTGAATGGTGTACAGGATACATCTGAGAATGCAGATTGCAATAAAACAGTGTGTCACACCAACCTATCCAAATGCATGCATTGCTCTCCCTTCTTTGTCTTGGAGGACGAAGTGTGGTTAGATACATGGAGTAGAAAAAGAAAAAAACTTGTATTTATGTGAAAGCCACCAATGTCCTTGTTTAGAACTAATGTTTTAGTAGAAGACTGTAAGTAAAATAACCCTGCATTTTTAATTATTTGCTTCAAAATTAACCAAAAAAGGAATTTTTTGTAAACCCTAGGGCATACACTCCCTAGGTATTAATTGTCATGGCTTCATTGATATCAGTGAAGAAATGTCAATGTAGATTAGCTATAAAAGTGCCTCCCTGTTCAGTTTTAATTCATCCTGCAGTTTATGAGAGAGATGATGAATCTGTCAGTTAATTTGAGTACACATTACCAATCACATGAATAAAAGAAATTTAGAGGGAACAGCTATCTATCATCTAGACATCTTTGAAGTTTTTCTGTGATGTTATAGAAATCAAAGGTAGGTATGATATGACAGGAAGAGGCAGCATTAAAGTTTTAGGCTTGTCCACTGTAAGGTGTTCATCTGGATGGTGTATTTACACCAGTATCAGCATCTTCCCATAGAAAAGACTGGGCTTTGTTGGTCCCTTGTTTATCATTTGAACATTTCCAATAATGAGAAAATATCATGACTGCATAAGAAGGAAATCTTAAAGAAAGATTATTTAGAACAGTTCCCCTATATTCATGTTGCAGTGGAGAAAAGTGTCAAGATCTGTCCTCAGCTAACAAAAATTGTTGTGCTGGAATCAGCTTTAATCAAAGTGAATTTACCATCACCAAGCTGACTGTGCCTGCACCCTTATGTCTCTAAGGTGACATGCCTGCATAATTCCCTGTGACCTGTGAAAATGGAGTAGTGGGTACGTAGGTGTCAGTTTGTTCATTTTACTTGAGGGACAGTATTTTTGCAGAAATAACATCAGGGATGGTTTCAACAGGTGTTTGGGAAATCTTTCTGCCCATCAAAAACTAATGCTCGCTGGCCATTGCTAGTCTTGTGGGGCATAATAAACTCAAAAAATATTTTTCCATCCCTGGAGGAATTGCAAAGTTCATCCAGTTTAGAATAATTTTTCTAATGGGCATAGAAGCACAATTTCTCTGTCCCTGATGCCCACTTCATTTTAGCTGCCTTTTTAAACTGAACGCAAGTAACAGGGGATATTCCACATGAGTAACAAGAACTATGATCAATGGGTGCCAAAAAGGCTTACAGGACGCTGGTCAGAAGCCTGGAGTGACATACTTACTATTGTAACATTATTTTCAGATTTAGAGAGCAGTTTGAAATAATCTTCTACCAGGATTTACTTGGAAGAGTAAAATACCTAGAAAATGCAGTTTTATCTTGTTTTTTCCTTGCTTACTTTAAATAAATGTAAGTAATAATAGTACTAATAATATGAATTAATCATTATAGGAATAGGAATAAATATGTACTTTAAAATTCAGAAGAACACAGACATATGCACGTATATATATATGTGTGTGTCTGTGTGTATTTTTAAATCCCCTTGGGATTTATCTGTTCATCTAAGCATGTGGAAACACTTTTCCATATCATGTACCTCCAAATGTATGCTTAATAAGGTCTTTTAAAAAGTGCCATAGAAGAGAGCAGTGAAATGCACTGCAATACACACCATGTTTACTTCCTAATTCACAAAGCCATCTCCTTCCCAGTCCTGCAGGAAGGCTGGAGCCTTCAGCGGCTGCTGCTCTGGTGACGTGGAGGAGCAGCCACCGTGGTCCTGACAGCACTTGGCACCTCTTTGCGTTCAGCCCTGCACTTCCTGGCCAGCCTCCCTCCCCCTCTCCCCCCCTCCACTCAAGCCCTTATTTTTGGGTGGCAGGAGGTTGCATTTCACTGGGCACTCAGGCTACCTCACCACTGCTGGGGAGAACAAACGGCATCCCAGCCTATAAAACTGTACTTCCTAGCAACATGTTTGAAACTACAGCTGCTTGATATGGCTAATGAATTTTACAATCAAAAGCTAAAGTGAATTAGCTGTAGCAGATGTTTTTACTCTGGGAACTACCAGACCTTTCTGGCCGCTCATTTATCCTTCAAGAGGATAAAACTCTGCACTTCTATTATGTGTTGTCATTGGAGCATTGCACAACTTTATCAAACTTTTTATTCTGGAAACTGAATTAATTTTCTGCAAGGGGTTTTTTGTGTGGCTCTTTAATCACATTTACTGGGGAACATGTGTACTGTAAAGTTGGAGAGCCGATTATGGCTTCCAGAAAGGCCACTTTCAAAAGGAAGCTGCCCTCGCTCCTGAGGCCTCCATTTGAAGGTCCTCGGGTTTTGTGAAGAGGAAAAAATTAATTACTATTTTAATAACGAAGCCAAGCCTGCTGAAAATCCTCTTAGAGAGTAGCTGGATGATGTAATGGCTAGCAGGAGGGATATTGAAAACAGTGGCCACACAGCCTGCCCTTCAGTCTCCTATTCACTCCCTGCAAGATGATACAGGCTGCTGGGTCACACATGAGGGAACTGAGAGCACAGCGCTGCTGCCTTGGGGAGTGGGGCCTCGGAGGCAACACAGCCATGCCAGGGTATCTGAAAGCTAACATCTGCTGTCACCTGCCCTGCCAGATAACCGTGGAGCAGTGGCTGGAAATGCACTTGTGTCCCCAACCCTGCCCTGCTGTACAGACCCCAATAGGGCAGGGACCCAGGGGCCGGCCAAAGGGTGCATAAAACCAGAGCTTGGGCACTATGCAAACCCTCTGTGTAAACAGGCAACAAGCTCTGCTGCCTTATGGAAATGAAGCAATCCAGAGGCTCTCCCACTGCGCCTGCGACTTTTTGATGATTGACTCTTGATTCCCATCTCCCTCCGTCCCCCTGGCACGCACCACTGACTGTCTTCAGGGTTGTGCGGAGAGCTGCAAAGGGACCTGGCTTCCCCAAAATGGCACCTCCAAGTTGCATTGGGGATTACATCAGAGAAAAATCAAACATGCCCTGAGAGACAGAGGCTGCAGCAAGAACCAGCCTCCAGAGAAAACAGTGAAAGAAACAGTGGTTCACCTGATTGAGAGCCCCTTATGGACTTTTCAGACCTCAGACAACACGGGCACAGAACAAAAGCAAGGAAAACCCCAAGCGCTGCCATCTCTTGACTGTTATTCAGCTGTTATTCAGGTTTGCCAGCCTGCTGCTGTCCCATCATAAAACTTTAAGTTTTATATTTCCCTCCCCCTTGAAATTACCTTTGACATCATAAAGAGTAAAAGATTAGAAGGCACTGATATGAACCTCTCAGGATTATAAATTCTGTGACAGGGCATTTCCTTTGATATCAATATGGTTTCTTTATGAATTGCAAAGAAAAGCAGGTGTATAAAAACAAAACACGCATAAAATATAAATTATCTTCGTGCAAGTTAATGCCAGCCGTAGGCTACCATAACTTGCATATTTTCTGTTTGCAAAAGTCTTTCCAGGGATTTTTAAAAGCAGCATAATTGCTTGCTAATATATAAACACCATGCTTTTGTAGGAAGTATAATTGGTTTTGGTCATAGAAGAAGAAACTTAGGAACTTCTGCAATAGATTTCAGTTCTGATTCTCTTCAACTTTTCAAATCTCTTCTTTCTGACGGGCTGAAATGCAGCAATATATGGATGGCACACATGCAACTTCAAAAGATTAGAAACTTGTGTTCTACCCCGTCTTTTGCACAGGACTGCATTTGATGCTATATGTATAATTCCACTGGGTACAGTGAAAAAAAAAGAGGCCTAAGGGTGAGTTACTCACAGATACCACAAACCAAACTGCAAAAAATTGCCAGCTATCACAACCTTGCTTTCATTTATCCCCAAAGCCACTGTCAACCCAGTGAAGCTAGACTGAAGCCAGAAAAGAAAGAGCAGTAGGGAGGGGCTGCCCATACAGCTCCAAGAGGAGATCCCAAAGGAGGATGTGTCAACTGCCTTCTATCATCCTCTCATCCCACGCATCCTCTTGTTCATCCAAGTGGCAGCACCTTTTGAGTTGTGGGGGTCACTTCCTAGCAATCCTGGGGTCTCTGTCTTGCCTGGACTACTGTCCTGTTTTCTCCCAAGCTCAGACAACCTCACTGTCTGTGGAATGTCCAACTGGGTCTTCACTTTTCCCCTTGGGATTCTCAGAGACACCAGTGGGTTCATCCCAGCTCTCCCAGAGACTTCCTCTCCTCCTTCCACAAGCAGAAGTCACCACATATTTTGTTGGCCTCCCTTAGTTGCTTTTCTTTCCTCTGATTTACCAGTGCCAGTTCCTTGTCCAGCTGAAATTTTGCTCATCCCACAAGGTAGAAACCTCTCCTTTCAATCTGCTGTTTCCAGACACTCCTAGTAAGTGTAGGGTACTTCATGCACCCTCCTCTCCCCAGGTACGGTCCACCGATGGGGCAAGGCTCTGAGATAAGGAGAAGTGGAAAAAGTATAATTGAAATTGTCTAATTTTTAATTATAATTTAATTTAATTTTAATCTCAGCTGTTCCTGAAGCTGAAGGTGTCATTCAGGTGTTTCAAAGAAGAAAAGTTTGAAATGGAAAAATACCAAAGTACTTGTGTGCAAATACTTTGGCTGGTTGTTATTGAAAAAAAAATTAAATAGAAAAGAAAGCAAAATTTCCTGGTTTTTGTGAAACACCACACTTCCCATAGCACAGAGTTTTCTTCGGAGAACAAAAAGCAGCATGTCAAAACTCATCCATTTACATATGCTTTAGACGAAAAAAGGATGATGGGCATTAAGAGTGATACTTCATGAATTTTGTACTTGTAATTGAGGGGAAACCAGCAAATGCCTTTGGTTAAAAGAAACAGAAAGAATTATTTTAACAGCCACAGCACAGAGATGTTACTTCTTTCTTCCTCGCACAATAATAGAACAATAATGGAATAATAGAACAAATACTAAGCAATAAAATCATTAAACATGTAAAGGAAGATGAACCACGCATTGTAAACAGCTTAATTTTATAAAGAGCAACATTCATCAAACAAACTTAATTCACCATTTGCTTGATTTACTACTTGTGGGTGAGTGGTGATTTTATTCTACTTTTATTATGTGGAGAATATATGCACATAATTATGAAGTTAGAAGACGTGCATGGGTGTTTACTTTATGAAACACAGCATCTGGCACAAATCTCATCAGGATGAGAGGAAAATAAGTCCCCTGCACCTTTTTTTCCTCCCTTGTATTAAAAGAAGTGTTCAGTGTGTTTCACACCAAGCTTCTTCATGCTGAAGAGACAGAAATTGCCCTTATGAGGATTGGCAGATCATATAGAGAAAGGGCAAGCAGTTAGAATTTAACTAAAAGAGGTATGGGAAGAAAGAGGACTAACCTGCACCTAATCTGCCAATGTAAGGACTAAATTCAAAACTATGAAAATAGTTGCAATAATGGAGCTAAACAGAGAATTTAGATGAATGTTATCTCTTTTAGTACTCACACACAGAAACACAAATTTTAAGGTGAAACAATTTAAATAATCCCAGAATTAGTTGCAGTAAGCACATTGTTAATGAAAGCTGAAGGGATTGATATAGTGGTAAATGAAACCTTTTCTCTCACAAACAGGTCATGCAGGTACAGTGCCACTGTAATTCTGCCTAGATGGTCAACACATTTTGATGCTATCCTAAAACTTCACTAAGAGCCAGTGCTCATTCCTCTGAAGTCTCCTCAGCCTCTCTTGGGGGAAGACATGAATCATTTACCATCACCTCATGATGGAGGCAAGTTGAACACAGGACCCGATGAGAAAAGCTAAAGTAGTTAACATCCTCCCCAAAGAAGAGTCGTAACAGGGAGTCAGGAGTGCTGGTAATGATGACGGCATCCTAACTGCACTGTGCGCATTCAGGCCGACAAGGAGACGATCAGAAGAGAGCATCCCTTAATCCTTAGCAAAACAATCACCCCAGCACCTGCTGCAAAGCTGAAGAGGTTCAAAACCCCTTGATTTTGCACCCCAAACCACTTGCTGCAGTTTTGGGCCCATGCAGTGTGAGAAATTCTCTGAAGGGGACGAGCCTCTGCTCTTGAGCTCTTGCCAGTGCCCAGTCAGGCGGTGCTTCTCTTCCCAGCCAGAGAAACATGTGCTGCAACAAGAATGAGAATGAGAGAAGAAAGCAGTTCAGGAATGAATCTGGCTGTCTAAAAGAGATGGGATTATTTATCTGGCAAAAGGCATGGAGGCAATCATTTTTCCTGAACTTAAAGTAATTCAGTATTTGCAGCTGCCATCAGGGTATCTCACTGCATCCACAGTGAAAGCAAAAAGGGGAGACGCTGATTTAGCTTTTCATATGGTGCTTTTTCTTCTATAAAATAACTTTAGGAGTAAGTTTCACCAGTTTATTTTTCGTCATAGGCATGTAGCTTTTAGAAAATGTAGATGGAAAATCTGTGTGACCCTTTTCTTTTGATAAGCTAGAGTATCATACAATGCTGTGTACTTTACCAATTGACTTACAAAATGATATTTGGTTGTGAGAAGGAAGGCCTCAAATAATAACTTCCCTTCTTTTGTGGCAGAGCAGCCATGCAATAGTAATTTAATTTGTTCTTGAGAAAAATCATATGAACATCTATTCTGGCTACGTATTTCATTTTATAAAGTAAAACACAGATGAAAGAGTGCAGTCCTGATAGACTGAATCTTCTCAGAAGAAGAGAGAAAGGGTTTTTTTAAATCAGTGATCCCAAGCACTGGCCAAGGTTATCAAACAAGTTATGGAATGAACTACTATATACATAGGTAAAACAAATATCTGTCTATCAGTAATCACAAACATGCTCATAATTGAAGTCTAGGCCATTCTTTTTCATTGACTCTCTCCAGTTAACACAGAGGAGGGAAAGCCTTTAAAAAGCAAGAAATTAAATCATGTTAGTATCCTTACTTTATATTACAAAGGGCTAATATTTTTAGAAAGCAAAATACAATACCAAGAAAAATTCTGAAATCAGCAAGTTTCACCAATGCTACAAGATGTGTTTTACAAACGTCTAGTCTTTCAGAGCAGGTGATATCCGGATGCTTTTCAGAATAAGCCATATATATTATTTTGGCAGTGGAATTAATTTCTTTATGTCTTCTTCAAAAATTTATGTACTGCATCATACACTGATTTAAATACATTTAAAAAAATTTAAAACTTGTGGTTATGAAATAAGCATGTTTTATGTTCAGCTCCTCAGAATATAGCAGAGGTTTGATGCTTTGATGGTCACTGATGCTCTTTGAACACCAACAAATATTAACACATCTGGATGTTGGTACTCCCCAAAAAACATGTCTGATTTTAAGAAATGCACATTGTGAATATAAATCTTCTGTCAATGCTAAAAGGTACACTTGAGGCCTTATTTTGTGCTCTACTTAAATTTCTTACTCAAGAGAAAAAAAGAGTAATAATTCGAGCTTAGACCAGTAAGGGAGGTAAATACTGGATGCAGCCTCCAAGTCTTGCCTGGTTGCCCCACGACACTCCAGAGATATGCTTCTTGATTCCACCAGTCCACCCTCATGGAGTCCAGCTGAATCCCAATAGATCCTGGGCTGGCATAGGGCAGGCCTCAGGAGCATGAAACAGAGACAAATCCTCTGCACTTCACTGCATAATAACTATGTCTTTACAAACCTGAACAGCAAGACTGAGGTACATGGTGTCCTCTATGTGTTAGATTATTGCTTCTCTCTGGCTTACTGAAGTGAACAAAACTTTCCTGTAAAATATTGTAGATTATTCTATCTCTCTTTTTTTAAACTCATCTGAAGGTAGAGGATATACCAAACATAACTGAGGCCGAGATGAACAACAGGCTAAAAAACTTGCAAAAACAGTATTTGCAATGCTATTTAGATGGTAGGAAGACAGCAAAAGAATAGAGTCTTTAAAGTCTGAGTAATCAGTTCAAATTCATCAAAGGTCAGTAGTGACTAAATAAATTTATCTTCATGAAGTCACTTGATGGCATCAATGCATTTCCCCGTGGACATGTGCCAGGTTACAGAAACAGCCATCACAAACAGCATCCTTAATGAGTCTCAACAGAGAGAGCAAAAGACTGAATAGAGCCTAATATTTTTATATGGGGTGCATCTTCTAGGTCACTGCTGGGATGCTCTGAGCACACTCATGCCTCTTTGAGAAGAAGTCCCTCAAACCACATTCTCAGCTATTTTCACTTGTAAGATTGTACAACTTCTTAAACAGGGCCTTCTTCCATAAAGTACGAGATAAAAATGCATCTGCAAAGAATGCTCTCAGGGTGCGGAGGCGATAATACATATGTGTTAAATATTGCTATGTTTAATGATATGCCGTATGGTATAGTTAGACTCACAGTAGTTCACTGGAATATATACTACATCATAACACTCTGTGTGCTTTTTTGCTTTAGTAACAAAAAAAAAAAAAAAAATAGAGTGAAATATAATAAAGCCACAGTCAACAAGATGCCTGTTGAAGGAGAAATTGCAGTCTGAAATATAACAAATGCCAATAACGTGGGGTTTTGGAGGAGGGAAAGAGGCAAAAGAAAGCCAGGAGAGCTCCCGTGAAAAGGGGAGGGTGGAAGCACAACAGTACAGGCTTTTCATACTCTAGATTCCATGCAATGCTTGTAACAAACCTTGCCAAAAAAAACTCAGGCAAGGTTTTATAAGTTTCTGATTATTAAGGCTATATGTACGTACTCAGCTTATAAAGTAGAGTGTGTGCCCATGTAATAAGTTTCTTGCACAAATGCATGCTGCCAAAATCACAGAGAGGAGACAATAAGTAAACGTGCAAACTTCTGACCATAAAGACCAATATTTTGTGGGCAGACACTTTAGGTAACCTTTTTTTAAAGCTTTCATTATGCTCATGCTGATGGTGAACTAAAGAAGTGAGAGAGAAGAGATGCTTGAAGTGGTGAGAGGATGAGATGCTGCCTCAAGCAGGGGAAAAAGTATTTATTGCCTTATTGCCATGTTTATTTTTAAAGCCAAGGGCTAGATTTGCATCTGCCCTAGTTGCTGTCACTGTGCAAAAATCAGGTCTGAGATATCAAATCAGAACCAGAAGCACTAAGAAAGTTTGTATGTGCTAGTGAGGAATATTTCTTATTAGTCACTTCCTTTTGGTCAGGAGTTGGATTTGGGAATGTGAAAAAATACTGCCTGCATGTACTAGGTACACTATAGTAGAAAAGCCAGTACTAAAGTACTAGACTTAATATACTCCGGGGATGTCTGCCAATACGAAGTCCAGCATTTTGAAAACAGTATTAAGGAGGCATTTCCAGCCATGCATCCTTACTCCACCACACAGCGTGGCTCAGACTTGCACTGCAGCTGAAACATTAATGCAGCATGAGAAACTTTAAAAAACATCAAAGTGAGTTCTGTCTCTCACAAAAGTTTTACTCTGAGAGCTGTGTAAACAGAGCACTGTCTCTTTAACTGATTTTATTTTCCTCTCTCTCTCTTTTTTTTTTTTTTTAGTTTAAAGATTACATTTAATATCTATTTCCCAGCAGTGTACAAACTGACATCATCTACTCATAAAAGCGGAATGCTTTGCTTTTTTAAGCTTCAAGCTGAATAACAAATTGCCACAGATGACAGCATAAAAGAATAACAGAATGGAATCAAAAGAAAATTCATTGTCAACAGAAACCCCCTGCTGAGGAATTTCAATTTCATATATCTAATTATCCCTGTCAGTTGGAAGAACTGACAAAAAGCATTCTTTGTTCTCTCTTTCTGCCTCCCGCATCTCACTCTCAATTAATTCCGGCATACAAATATGACTAATTGTCTTTGCAGTGCTCAAGAGCTCTGTATATAAATGTTCATGAACTGAAAATGATTTGGAGGGTATTCATGCATCGATTTATGATATTTGAACACAATAGACATGCATAATTCAGGTGACAATGTTAGCACCCTCACAAGCCCTTATTACAGGGATTAGGCAGGATTCTCTTTTCACATCCTTTTTTCATATATATGCTTTGTGACAATAACTCACTTTGCACCTATTAAAAGAGGAAGCATTATATGTCTGCTGTGGCTTATTGAAATTGCCATGAACAAGATTACCAGCATTTAAATAACATAGGGGGTGTGGCCAGAAAATATTAGATATTTTCAAAAACAAGACCAAAGCATGATGAAGGTTAAAGTTGATGTTGGTTTTTTTAATCTTGACTTGATCATTTCAAGAAACCTTTGAAGTGACAGAATTGTCTTTACTCACATCCTGTATTGACAAATAGTCTGAGGCTAATTTTACATGATACCTTTTATGTAAATATATACACAGAGGCATGAATGCATGCATAGAGAGAGGCAAAAAAATGAATAACTTGTTATTTATTGTCCTTTCTAATTAAATGTTAAGGTTACCTCAAGGGAAAGGTTCTTGTATAATGACAGAATTAACGTTGAATTAAGGTTTATAATCGACACTTGGAGAATGTTATATATAGCTCGGCTATCCTGGCTTATAACAAAACCTCCTCCATTCCATTACTGTATTTATGCAAATCATATGACTTTTTTTTTTTAAATTTAGATACAGCTGTATTACTTACTTGGGCAAAGATCTTGCCCACGATATGAATTCCTCACCTACCCCAAGGACACATTATCAAACGTTTTTGAGACAGACGGACTGGTTGAATCAGTAAAGAAGCTGCAGCAGTCACTGTGGTGTTGGTTATGCTGGTTTCACTAGTAATCATGCTGCATGTTGGGATCCATACAGCAAAACATCAGTACTTAAGAACCCAACATAAATAAGACGATAGATTTACTCACGTTTCATCAAAAGGCTATTTTATTCCTGGCTGATTCTTAACTCTGGCATTTCCTCCAAAGAAGAAAGGAGTTAAGTGGGAAGTTACAAGCAAAAGCAGAGCCTGAACAGAATAAGATCATTTATTACATTGAGTAGCAAAGGTACAAAAATAAAGGTTGCACAAATGGCAAGTTTGCAATGAAAAAAGAAAGTGAAGTCTGGTCATGTAAGGAAAATCTTCAAAAGTTCTCAGAGGAGACAGAGTTGCTGGTGTTTATAGGACTTCAGTTGTATTTTGTACCCTGACTTGTTTTGCACAATGTCATGTTGGAATTTTCCTGTTCTCCATGGTGTTAGATCGTTGGAGGTTTAGTTTGATTTTTTTTTTTAAAGGGTTATTTTAATTTCAGATTATATTAATTTTTAGAGAATACAATTTTAAATGACATTGAAGATGTAAAACTCAAGAAACAGAAGAGGATACTTTTTTCCCAAGCGTGTTATAAACCTGTCCTGTAAAACTGGAAAGCTGTTCAAAGCCCAGGTCTTCCTCCCTGTTGCTGCCTCAAGATGAACAATGACTGAGGTGGAGACTTGTACAGGCACTTGCTTGTTTCCTGCATCCCTACAAAACATTTAGAAACTTGCATGGAAAAACACGTAGCCTGTGCATAGATTTTTCCATGACACCCAACAATTTATGTGCCCTTTGTATACAGTTCTCAACGGCAGCTGGCTCCCACCGCTACACGCAGAAAATGTCATGAGCTCAGCAAATAAGAGTTTTCCATGTGAAGCAGCACAATGATTTATACACAAAGTCATCATTCACTGAACACCTACAAGAAGCATATGGATGGAGGAAAGGGCTCTCAGAAAAAGTGGGGGAGTTGGAATTTGAACAAATATTAAGCCTTGACTACAGGATGAGGTAAAGAACTCCGTGATATTGTGTTAAGAAATAAGTAACCACTCTTTGTGAAATATTTACTGGTGGCAAAAACAATAGCGCCAAATGACCTGTTCTTCTGTTTTCTCTAGAAAACTGGTGTGGGTATTAACATGTAAACGAAGATCTTTGGATACTGTGACAATAGCAAATTTGACAATTCCTGTTGAAATTGGTGTTCAGTCAGCCAGCAATCAAGAAATAAAGCAAGTGGGTTTGTGTTTGGGTTTTTTCCTCTGCTGATACCCTCTCAAATTGCGGTGTCTTTTCCTTTCCAGCTGAGGTCAGTTTTTCATAAATGTGCTGCAAACCACATCTGCATGCTCATCGTATGTGATTTGGGGGGAAGTTGATGCATTTTGAGGCATAAGTTTGGCTCTTCTGGCTCACTTGCACTCATCGCTTACGTCACTGATGAATTGAGCCCTCTTATTTAAAGCACTGGTTTTATTGAGGATACTTTCAGGACGTTGTGGAATCAACACCCTTTACAAAAGTCTGTGTTTTCAGGTCAGTCAGAGAAAGCTTGTTTCAGTTTAGTAGAAAAATTTCTCTTAGGTTTTCAAGACAGCAACTGAAAGTATAGTACTTTTTAGGCTCTCTTGCAGACTAATGTTGGTTTGACCTACTCAGGAGGTAATTGATTTTTTTTTTTAATTTTTGAATTTTGCCCATTCCTTAAAAGGTGTTCCATCTAACCACAAAGGGAACTTCCACATCATCTCCAATCCCACCAAGAGACACGTGCTCATGTACTTCTGTGCCCTTACAGATCCTCCATGAGGTCAGCGCACTCTGCCTTCCTTGCAATATCCTTCTCCTGCAGTTATTAAGCATAAAAAATCAGAACTGGTGGGCAAGCAAGGCTCTGATTAATTCAGAAGAACTGAATAAGCAAGTTCTGTATCCACCAGGGCTCCCCCAGAGGATTAGAGCCCTGGTTACCAGACAGACAACATCATTTTCTTGCCAGGTTCCACAAAAGATACTTTGGGTCAAATTTTGCTCTCCAATGTACACTTTTCATTATTTGTGAAGCTGCACCATATTTACAGCATAGAATACTCAGTACTTGGCTCCATTATTTTACTTTTCCTCTTTTTTTTCCCTTTTAAAGAAGCCAACCAACTAAAAATATTATAGAGCTGAATGAATGGCATAAAGCCAAAACTGTAAAGATTGAGAGGCTGCCTTAATTTTTAAACTGTTCTGTTGGCTTTTGATTTTGGCTTAATTTAATTTTGAACCTGCAGGACTTAATGAAGCCATACCTTTGAATTTTCTGGCATTTACCACTTTCACTCTGATTTGTGTCTCAATAGACATTGCTAAGCTCTGTTTAGAAAAATGCTAAAACTAAAACACTCCAGTGTTCCTATAAAGCTCTCATTCCAAATCTCAGCGCAAAATACATCTTTTCTGACTTGCACATATGTGTTAATTTTGCTCTCCCTCTGCTATTGTTTATCTCTGTAACTGTATTGTTTAACTCCCGTAAAGTGGTTTTGGGATACACTTTGGATGAAAGACACTATACAAAATAAAGCTGTATTGTTTTGTACAAGCTGGTGCATACTTGTACTTGGTTCCACATAAGCTTGGCAGAGATCTCTCTTACAGCGCAGTGCTTTATAGTTTCTCTCCAGCCTGGTTTTTTTTTTTTTTTTTTTTTGCATCTTGCCCACTTCCTTTTGCTGGTTAGGATGTACTACAGGAATACATCTGTTATGATTAATAGGTGACTAGGAATTTATTTGCTACCCAGAACTTGTCCTTTTCCCGGTCAAATATTTTTGAAACAAAGATGATTTTACTGAGGAAGGTAAGGCTGCAACATTGACAAGACTAAAATCTACATACAGGAAAGAAACTAAAAAATGCATCTGATATTTTAAACATAACATCTACTTTGATTTTTATAAGCAATCAGATGTGATTAATGCTTGGGAACACTGTTCATTATATGAGCCTTTCTGTATCCTTGGTCAAATAAAGCAAGCAGGTGCAAGTCATAGGAGTTACTGATTATTTATGGCTTTTAGATACTTTGTGGGTTTAGCTGGTGAGAAAAGTTTTATTCCACTTACATGGACAAAACACAACCAACTGTCTGGACTGATTAAATTCACATTGTTGTATGAGCACATGGCAGGCAGGGGAAAAATTATAAAATCTCACTGCCTATGCCATGGCAACTGAGCAAACAGCTCATGGGAAGAATGTGAATAATAGAAAATAGCAATATTTCTCTTTGTGTTTTCAGACTTGACAGTTTTATCCCCACATCTGCCTGATGTCCGGTGAACAAGTAAAGTGCTTGTACTAGCTTCTCTAGTTCTCACTGATTTTACTCATCCTTGTCTAAGAGTTGTCTCAAGATGCCCCATGTACATTTTAAGCTTCAGGAGTATGAACCAGAGAATATTTTGGGGTTGTGTATGCATGTAGGGAAACCACAGAAATGGGAATGTGCTACTTGTGATAGGCTTTTAAAATTTACTTTAGCGTGCACATTCAGGACTTCACTTTCCTGGACAGAAAAGTGAATGTTGGAATCATTTTTCTGAATGCATTTCAAGTCAAATGCCAAACTTTCACAGGGACCATTAAAAAAATGTGAACTATGTTCTAAATCTTATACGCATAAATTTATTTCCCTTCAGTTCATGGAATCTGTCACTGTCTGAAAACCAGACATCAGCTGGATTGTTAAAACCAGTTTGTTGAACAGATTCTGGTTGCACTCATGAAACAGAGCTCAGAAGATGCTTCCTTCTACTTCTAAAATACGCACACTTGGTTTTGCAGCATCCAGCATGACTTTTGATCGTTTGTTTGCTGTATGTGCCATGGGAACTTTGCTCTTCTGAAGCAAGACTTACATGTCTTCAGCGCTTTTGGAAAACTATGTGGTAAGTGGAGACAGGAGACCTTTGGTAGGAATACCACTTGCAATTGAAAATTCCCCTTAACCCCAATGTAGTTTGAACTAACTACATACTCTATTTGAGGTGGCCTATTTTAGTCATGGTCAGAGGCAGGCCTGCTGACAGGATTCAGAAGTGACTGACAGGGCAATGCCATATTTTTCATATCAGGTATGATGCCATTTCAGTTCTGCATTTCCGAGAAAGTTGGTGTGATCTGACAGCTCTAATGCTATGAAATAAAATTTTTTAAAGGTTCTGTGTGTATGACGATGTATACAATAAAGGGGGATAATGAGTGCTATTTTTTTCCAAGAATGAATTTGTTTTTTTAAAAAGGATATTTAAAATACTGTCATTCCATGAAACTAGGAACCTGATTTGTTCGCCTGATTTTTCTATTGCTGTTTCAGTAAGGAAAGCTAGTGGTTTTGACTAATTCGGTGTGGAAAGCACATTGAGGTCTCTTTCATTTCAGCAACGTGATCTTAATTGGATGTTTTACCCTATCATGATAGTATGAACATTAAAATACCTTTCTGTTCTGGAAGATCCACCTCGGGCCAGCAAGTCTGGAAGAATCTCAGTTCCCCATTTTTTGTAAAGGCTTATGGGTAACTGGAAGTTGAGGAAACAAAAAACAAGGAAGAAGGATACCTTGAAAATAGCAATTGCACATACTGCAGAATATGTAAAGAGCACTGAAATTTATGCTGTAAAGAATTATAACCGTAGAAACTGCTACTGAACACAAAATTTTGATATCTAAAATATTTGATTGGAGAACTATAATTATCTATCAGACCATCTCAGGGTACACTAATGGGCTTTTAGTTTCTGGGACCAGGTTAGAACTACCCTGAAAAAAGTCCCACAGACACACATGCTGTGGACACGAATTCCTCATCATCAGCTCTGCTGCTCTGCAGATCTGCTATTGCCTTTTTAATGTAGACAAAGCCTTGCAGTAGTATAGAATTCATGAGATATCAGTAGGTTATTTCATAGTTTTTAAATCAACTTTTATGTCTCGTAGGTTTTGAAACAACTTGCAAATAACATACAAGATTGTTTATAGTTGTGCTTGATGCACTTAAAATGTATGTTGCATGGAAAACAAGCAAGAAAATATGCTTGAAAAAATGAACAGTGTAGCTTTGATGACACTCACAACTACATGTTTTGGTTCCTTTCTTTTTCTAGTACATCTCTCTGGTCAACCAGAAGGATTCTACCTGTCTCATCACTTGTCTTGTTGTTTGGATTTTATGTTCTTTTCTCCCCTACTTATCCTCTGCTTGGCAAATTTATCAGAAGACTGTGACAGAAGAAAGCTGGAGTTTAGAGATAATTAGGAATGCCCAAAATGTTTACAGAGGAAGTTCATACGCAGTGCTAATGTCTTTCCTGAGTAACATTTCTGTAAATTAGTATCTCTCTTGGTCTTATTTACACAGAAAGAAATCTGAGCTGAGATTTAAAATATATTTAAATCTGAACACCAAAGGCAAAGAAGAGGGCAAAAGGCTGATAATTATTTCTGAAAGTAAGGAAGAATTCTGAAAAATGAAAGGAAGAATACTTCTGGACCCAGCTCGGCTTACACTGAAGCAAAATTGAGTTCTGCTATTGATTTAACGAAAACAGGACCAAACACTGTGTGCCACTTGTCCATATGAAATAATTTGAATGGGATGAGGAGAAACACAATAGTAGAGACAGGGAATGAAAAACACCCACAACATTATACACCTTCAATTCACCGAGGAGAGCTTTTCTCATGAAGGGGTATTTTATTCCCTTATGTGTATGTGGCTTCCATTACCAGTAATGGGAGTTGATCACACACAGAGAGGAGAATGGACTCCTCCGTCTGACATCTCGCTGGCTGCCTGGTATAAAGCCAGTAGACAATGCCAAGTTATTCTGATAGAGCTACTAATTGGAATCATGTTGTATATTGCTGAAGTTTGTTTATTTTTATGAGAGCATTAAAATTTCAGAAGAGCTGCATTTGGATCTCTCTTAGTGCACATGCACATACTACAGGCAGTCTCCTTGTTTTAAATGACATGCAGAGGTACAGCATACATGCTGTCTCTTTTGTGTTTTGCTGTAGTGGTCTAGAGATGGCAGCATGTGAAATTATAGCCCCTGCTGTGTAATGTTTTTAATATGTACAAATGCACTGGCTGAATTAAAGGAGCAGCATTGCTAGTTCAGCCCAGCACCAACTACTTTATATATTAATTGCAATTAAATATATTTGAAAATATAAGTATGTTGCAAAGCCTCATGGTCTGGGCCTCCTGCCTCCTTCTCCCCCCCTTTCTTTCCTGTCTTCATCCCCCCTGCCGCCTAACATATAAGCAGCCAGTGTTGCCACGGTCCCTGCTTTCCAAAAGGATCCAGTGTGTCACATTGCCGAGCCTTCATGTCTAAATTCTCAACACCGCTTAAACAACTGAATGACCAACACTTTTAAGGAACTCGTCCATACAAAACTGTAAGACATTCCACAGGCAAGGGACGGGAATGGCCACAAAATAACAGCTCTAGTAGAAAATGATGCATTGACAGTGAGGGACAGTTATCCTCAGCCGGCCAGTACAACAGGATTGAATCCAGCCTGAAAAAACAGTGGTTTCTTCTCTTACTAAAGGATGACATTCTCTTATTTTACTGCAAAGCTTGGCAGGGAACCCAAAAACTAGGCAAGTCTCCCCAAGGTGAGCGTACCCTCTGCTTATCCTTGAAAGCACTGTGCCTTATTAGAAATGAGGGGTCTATTTCATGCCCAGCTGCAACAACAACATTAAATAAGTAAATTAATATGCACTTACACACCCTGTGTTTCAGGCTCTGCTGTTCACACTATTCAAATGTTAAAGGCCATGATTGCACCCACTGATGTAGAATTTTGGCACATATTTTTCTGGTCTTCTGCAAGACCTGCTTGTCTCTTTCCCAAGAATGCTAAGCCCATGTATGTGAAAAGAACAGGGCTTTATCTTTTTTAATTAGGAGGCTAGAAGCACAACGTGTGCATTTTTTCTGTTTTTGAAAACATTGATTCCATGTTAGTCTGTCTGCTTTCTGTGCTTTCTTCTCTATCCCTGATGGAATGACACAGTGTAGCTCTAAAAATTGAGTATATTTGTGCATTTAGAAACAATTATTGATATGTAAGGGTTTTCAGCTCTATATGGTGCTGGTTTTTATGCTGCCAGGTTCATACCAATACTAAAGAGGAATCACAGATGTCTGTAAAAGATCTAGTGAGAGAGAGGGAGAGTTTCCTGGGTAAGGCAGGCTTGAATTCACACTTTAAAATTTCATTTATATCTGGATATTTCTTATTGTTTCAGGAAAATCTTCTGGAATTGATAACACTCAAATGAGGCACCACCATGTAACCATCAGGTGATGGAGGCTTATTTGAATGCATTTCTCTCCCGAAGTAACCTGTTGTCAGGGGTGGTTTGAAAGGAGCTTCTAATGATTTTTGCACTTCCCAACAGGATAAGTAAAATGCTGAAATTTGTCCTCTGCTCCATCGTGCCATTAGCCTCGACTACTCTTGGTTTCTCTGTTTGTTTTCACTGAAGGTATGTTTTTTCGCAGTGAAGGAGAGCTTGTGGGTGGGAAACTTTTCTCCTGTATCTACTAGGTGGTTAACTTCTCCTTTTTAAGGGTTCATTTCACAAAGCGATAGGCAAAGGCTTCATGTGTGCTTCATTAAGAAGTTTACCTTTCAGTATTCATTTCATTAGGAAGGGTAATTCAAATCACGCCCCTCTGCAGAGTGAGACATCTGAAGGGAGGGCTGGGGTGGGAGGGTGAGAACAGGACTTAAGATTTAGGGGGGCGGGGGCTAGACAAGGAACCCAGTGGCAGGGGGAGAAATCTCTCTGGACCTCCAGCATTCCTATTTCTAGTGGAGCATAGTAAGCTCCTATGCACCAGATACCATCTACAAACGAAAGGACCCATTTTTCTACAAGAAAAAGGAGAAGTCAGCAAAAACCTTCTTTAAAGCAGCTTGCTAAAATGCAAACTATTAAAATATGAAGTCTCACTTCCCTCGCCTGCTTCATGGCAGCCCCTTAGTTAGCAGAGATCACATTATCCAATCCTTTGCTAGAACACTATTCAAGTTTTAGCAATTCCCTGTCAAATGTTAAATAGTTTGCCAAAGAATAATAGATGCTTTACATTTTATGCATTACTAGTTCCGAGACTAGGGCTATAAAAGTTTTCTATTAACATGTAAGCACTGAGAGAAGTTTTTTTTTGTTGTTGTGGGTTTTTTTTTAACTTGATAAATATACATAACTTCTTTACAATGGGGCTCTTGTGTTGCTAATGGGGACCCTTAATGGAGAGTTATATTTCCAGGATTATATCTTTATTCAGTTGCAAATTATTTTTGGGGGGAGTTTTAATACTCTGCTTCAGTCTATGAATAATAGTATCATTTGAATGCAGCGGACACCTGGTGCAGTAGAAGGACAGTGGGAGCTCTAGACTGACCTGGTATGACTGCCAACTTTGCATTTTCCCAGCCTTTCCTATCCGCTCCATTCAGCATCTAATTTCATTCTCCCTCAGCAAAATGCTAGACACTTGTAACTTTATTCTCCCTCGGCAAAAACTTGCTCTCTTGTAAGGAGGGAAAAAAAAAAAAGTGAAAAAAAAATTCATCTTATCAATCTCTTCTTATACAGAGTCTAGTAATTTGAAGGTTGGGTAAAGTTTCAGGAAAAAACTTCCAATTAAATACTGTAAAAAGATAAAATAACAGTGGCCTTGCTGCTGCCCAATAGCTTTCTTGAAGCGCTCTTTTGTTGATTTATTGTACATTAGCCACTGAGCCATGCAAAGAACATTACGTTTCAGAAAGAGCTATTCGTATGCGGCCTGCATCCTCTCCAAAGACAATCAGGCCTGTATTGCATTTTGCAAATTTATACCAGGATGTTGGTTTAGAGTGTTTCCCTGAAAAGTTTTTCAAGTAAGTGTCTGCTTTCATAGGCAAGAGTGATTGAGGCACACAAACAAACCTTTGTTTCAAAACTCACAGATGTATGGCTGGAGCAGAGCTTTGTTTTCCGCTTTAAGGAGTATTCTCAGATTTTTGTTTTGAGCACAACATAGGATTGTACAAAAAAATCAGCTTGAGGATGAATGTCTGGTATAATCTCAGGCTTTCCAGATTTTCCCAGGGTTAATTTTTCTACTCTGAACTTTGTGGGGAGGGAGCTGTTGTTGAGGTTTTTGTTTTGTTTTTTTCTTTTCTTTTCTTTTTAATTCAGGACCCCAACAAAAGAAGCTCTGGGTACTTTAGTCTTTAATGACTTTAGGAAACTTCATTTCAAAGCTATTTGGGAGTTTGTGGCCTTGATAACATACTTCTTGTGCTGAGCTCTGACCAACTTCTTGTTCTTCTTTTACCCTTGTATCATCATTTTTGAGCATCCCTATGCAATGGTGCTTGTCATTTCTGGGGTGGGGAGATAGCCACCTATGACCTGATCTACAAAAGAGATGAACTTTCAGATCCATCCTTTGATGGGTGTAGGTCTGTGTATGAACATTGACCCGAATCACCAAACTAATGCAAAATCCCAAGATGTATAAAATCCTAGTTACAAAATCCTAGTAAAACACACCTTACTGACAGGCTCAGGTTGGCTGCTAAGCAGTAAACTAGAAACAAAACTGACCCCAGCTGCCAAAATACTAAGTTGTTTCTGATAACAAACACAGCAGCATAAGGAAATACCAGATACTACATGTTAAGCATCTGATTGGGATGGGGAGGACACACACTGGCGCAGGTAAAGTTGCAGTCTCCTAAGTTGTGGGCTAGATGCACAGGATGAAGTCCTGGCTGGAGTGAAGTTACTGGAATTTTGCCATTTGCTTTCACAGATCCAGAATTTCACCTTAGCAAGCAATGTACTGTGGCTCCAGCCAGATTCACAAGAGCTATCAGGAAAGAAAGGTGGTCAGAAAGTCCCAGCTCTGTCCTCCAGTCCTATTACTTCTCTTGCTAGGAGAGCCAAAACTCTTCTACCACCATTCAGCAAAACTGTAAGGTGCAGACAGCTGCATTCCCTGCATTCCCAGTAGGTCATTGAAGAAAGGAAGGAAGAAAAGGAGAGGGCAGGTTACGGATCCTGGTCCACAACTTCCTCTATAGATATCTAAGCTAGAAGGCTTCAAATCTGTAGTAGTGTCCCTTAGGCTAGACCAAGGCTAACATGCTGGCAAAGACACATTGCTGCTGATTAGGTTTTATTAGAAATTTGGCATGCATGTTTTATTTTGAGGTTGAAAAATTGTTTCACCACTGGACAATTTTTCTCTGGGAAAATATCTTTTTCTGTCAAGAAATCTGCCATTTTGTGTGAAAACCAAACATTTGGAAAGCAAAAGCTTTTGGCCCTAGATCAAGACTATATTAAGATAAAAATTATTGGTTTGGGAATCTCACTGTGTGTTAGCAGTTTAATGGTAGTTTGAATACCTTCTGCCTCCTGTATCTTCTAATAAATGGATTTCCCAAGCAAAAAGTGGTGTAAGCTTTATGCAAAAGACAAAGACCATGGTGTAGTGCAGGCTGATCTTCCAGCTCATAGCAAAGAACATGAGGAACCTTAACTACAGTTCCCAAAACTACATTTTCAAGGGTGTGAGAAGAGAATCATAAATGCAAGTGCTTTAAAACAAAGCCTTTTTGGCTTTTTTTGCACACAGGAGTCAGATTTAGTTAGACCCTATCTCTTTACCTTTTCTGGTGGAGAATTATTGGAAAAAAATGGATATATATATATAAGGAACATTAATATGTCATTCAATATTTATACCATCAATAGGTTTCGTTGTTTTCTTATCTTTGAAGTCTGTAATGAAGTCTGTAAATATTTGCAAAATTGGCACGATTTTGATAGTTAGGGCAGGCCTTTATTTATGTTAGGATGAATCCTGTCCTCTCCATGGTATGAGGCGATTACAGACATGATAGAACCTGTGGTGTTTCTCTGCATAAGGAAAAGAAGACCAGCTGACAAATTCTTACAAGGCATCTTTACCCTCTCTCCTGTACACTGTAGAACCAAAACCTCCAACAACTATTGCTCCCTTTCTGCAGATCACCTACTGCCGTTGCTCCATAGCTGCTCTTCTGCAACTTGATGCAGACTGCAATCTCCCAGTCCCCAGTCCTTGGGATTCAGACCTCCCCAAGTGGGCTGACTTATATCCCATTTTACAGACTCAGGCAGATGACATGTCACAAGTAGCTACATATTCAGCCATTTTTAAGTCCTGTTACGTACAACACTCTAAAAGGACTTTCAAAACTGTAGAACTGCAGAAGTTCCTAGAAAAGTAACATCATACTTGATGGCTTCTCTGCTGTATTTCAGCCTGTACTTCTGTGAGTCTGGAGTAATTTTTTTTTTTTTCATTAATCTAAAACCTTCTGTGATGAAAATAGAAATAGCCTTCTCCTTCAGAGGCTGTTCATAAAAGTACATTGGTTGATTGCTAAAAACGTGCATGTCTACAGGAAATTATGGTTAAATAATGCTTTTCACAGTCATACTTGCACTCTTCTGAGACCGGAACTGCTTTGGAGCTACTACAGAAGGCAAACTATCATTGGATATTGTTGAGGTAACTGCTGAAAACTCTCTTCAGGTGTCAGAAAAACATATGAAGCATTTCTTGAGAAAATTCAATCAAACCTAAGAAGTCAAAATCAGCAAGCCTAGTCTGCACTGGTACTGGTTTTAAGAATTTCCCACTTCTTGCTAGCATCACTTTAGTCCCATCAGTTACAGTTCCACCTTTAGCTTTTGCAAAAGTGGGAGGTTTTCTTTAGTTCTTGCTTGAAAATGTCTTTATTTCCCTTCTTAAAATGATAGCTTATGGATAGGAGAGAGCAAGTAGGATAAAGCAAATCAAGAAAAAAAAAACAGAAGAAGGTTGATACAGTAACCTTTTAAAATTCCCACTAGAAGTGATCTGGGAGGGCAGCTTGAACCTTCACCATGTTGTTTCAACCAAACTGTGACTTTCAGGAAGTCAAATTCTTTTATCGCACAACCTCAGGGCAGGACAGGTGCCATTGTAGTGTAACCAATCCATTTCTGTAGTGCTCTGCATCACATGCCTCTTCTGCACAGCTCTGTGTTCGTTTCTCTGCTCTGCCATTTACTGTTTGTCATCAGTTTCTTATTTGGTGCTCTGAGTCTTTACGCAGATGTGGGAACCAGAAAATTTTGATAGTGTGCATACAGACACTTCCCACACAGCCAGTAGCAGTAATACTGTCAGCATGCTGCATATATGTGAAGTTTTTCAAAACTATTATTATTATTATTATCCCATATCAAGTTTCATCTATCATGATATTATCATATAAGTGGATTTTTTCAGATATGTACTGTTAGAAAAAAAAAAGACTTCAATAACTCTCATGTGGGGATGCACTGGGAAGTGCCTTCCTTTCCCAAAGGAATTTTAGAGCAAATACTGCAAAATTCATTAACAGAAGTCAGAATACCCACGTTTATTCAGTACTACTGTGCATACAGCAATGCAGTCTTTTTGGAAAAAAGAATGAACTCATGGGTCAGAATTTTTCTTGTTCATTCAGTTGTCAAATCTGCCTTTACTCGTGGGGTAATTAAAATTTAGAAAGATATAAGGGAGATGAAAAGAGAAGAGGCAAAAAAACCCCAATAAAAGAATATTTCATTTAAGAGAATGTGAGTGTTGGCAGTGTTATGGCCTGGGTAGGGCTGTGCTCCCACAGTCATACCTGTAGAAACCCTTTCCTGCCCACTGGATGTTGTTTTCAAGGGGGTGACTGGCAGTGTGAACAACTCTCCTTTTTTCTTTTCCTGTCGTACAACAGCAAATCTGTGACTAAATATTGTTGAATCCATGCAAGTGGAGTAGTGTAAATGATAATTTTGCTGCACTGTTAGTTTACCTACTTCAGGTATGCTTTTAGGTTGAAGAATACAGGTATCCTACAATCTTTGATGTATTGTCCCCACAAATAATAACCCCTAAACAGTGAGATAATAAAGTGCTATCTCTGTTTTTCACAAGAAAGATAAAAGAGGGAGAAAAAGCAGAACTGTTGCATCCTGACATGAGCTGACACTGAGAGAGAAACAAAGCAAGCTTTTGAACCTAATGCAGCCATAGCATACCAGGTAGCCATATTAGCGTGGCATTACAGTCAGGAAAATAAGCCCTGAAGAAATACCATGGCAGAGCTGACCTCAGGATTAAGATAATATCTCTGGACAGTGTTAGTTTATGTATATGTTCTAATGAAAAGAGTATGCCTAATGATATAAAATGTGCTTTTGGAAGACAAAGGAATCAGGGGGAAGAAACCTGTGAAGGATTCTTCTCTTTTGGGGGTTAAAAATTCGTTCACCCACTAAAATAATCAGCAGAGTGCTTGAAAAATGAAGTAGGTAGATGCATTATTGACTTTTTTGTCTTGCTCCCTTATTTTTTCCGAATCTTCTGAACAGCTGATAGCTCTTGTGTCAGAATCTAGGGTAATTTTTTATGTTTTTGTTTTTCTCTCCCTTTGGGTGAGGGAAAAAACCCATTGCTAATCTGTGGTGGATCAGACACTTTTACACACCTTCTGTCCTTACCTTATACCTTCATTGCCATGCTGGGTCATAGCACTGTCTGTGAAGACAGAGATATACTAGGAGAGGAAGAAAAAGTATTTGAAGAAGTAATATTTGAGCTTTTCCATCTCCTGCCTTGATTAGTATTACTGCATGTCTTCTTCTAAGCCCAGAGAACACTGTACTTGGATGAAAGTTATGATTCATACTCCCTGCTTATTTGGAAACATCATTACCCTGTGCAAAAACAAACCCAGAGCATTACCCCAAAGCACCATGAAGGTCACAGTACAGCTAGAGAAAAGACACAGCCAGCATGAACCTCTGCTTCACCCCTGGCCAACTGGGCAGTCTTTCAGGTGTTTGTTTGGTGTTGCTCCAGGTGGAAAAAAAAACCACAACGAAACACAGCCTCAGTGTGAAGAGCACTGCATAAATGCAGTACCTCTGAAGTTGCCAGGCCCTTAGTGCCTCAGTTTCTGTCTTGTGTTTAGCTCTGTGCCATGTGACCTAACAGACACAGGTTAATCGTGCTGTAAAAGGAAAAAGTGAAGTCCTTAAACATCTGGGGTTTTTCTTACCCAAATAAAGATTTTGCATATTCCTATGCCTTACTAATGGATTAGCAACTGTGCTTCATAATGTGTATGTGCCTTAACTGTTGACTAACAGAAGCAATTACCTGTGCCTTACGTGTACTGTAGTGTAAACCTTTGGGGATTCAATAATGCTGAAGCGCTACTTCAATCCCTTTATTATTCTGGTCCAATATAATGAAGGGCCAAGACTCTGACTTCTGTATGACTTCAGATGGACAGAAGGGTTCTCACTGCAGAGCGCCAGGACTATATAACCTTCCTTCTCTTCATTTCTATTACTTAAATGCAAAAGTAGTAAATAAATAAGTGCTACAGTGACTTAAGATTTATCTCCTTGTTTCTGTTGTGCTAGAAAGTTTTAAGTGACATTTATGGATAGTCTGTCACTTTATGCAGGTAAAAATGGCTCAACAGTACAATTTTCAGCAAAACTCCATTTGAAATATATCTCAGCTTGTAACACAAAAGTTTGCTGCATCAGGCAGGTTCTTCACACCCAACTTAATAACTGCATATTCTAGCACTGTATGTATTCATCCAGTAGTCATCGACTGTAGGATTCGTCTGCAAGACTTGGAGTTTGAATACCATAGGTTACTACAGTTTTTCAAATGAAACAATTACAGAAAGGGAAGAAGAAACATTAAAATGAAAATATGTTTCTGACTTTATCCCTCTGAGAATTTAATGAGCTGAAGTACTCAGCAGCTAAAGAGAAATCTACATTTTAAAGTCGCTATATTTTTTTTCCTTTTCACCAACAGAAAAGAACAGACAGATAAGAGATAAAAACCAAGATGTCTGTATTAGGGTTGAATGAGGAAACGTTTTCCCTCAAATGTCTTCATGCAAGACATTTACTGAATATTTTCATTGGAGATTTTTTAATTAAATACATCTTTGATTCAGTTCTTAATCTTCTACAAAGACATTTATAGAACCTTCAGGAAGATAGTTACTTAACCTACCCAAAAATAGACTTTGATGAAACTTCCATCTTTTCTGAAATGGAAACAGACCACTGGAAAAAAATCAACCAGTTCTAATAAAGGTAAAAGTAAGAAACACATTGAAGCAGAGAAAAGGAGGAAGTTATGCTGTATCAAATCACATGCCAATTCATTAGTTATTTGTATCCATGTTAAGCATGTATAATAAAGTTAGGGCCTCTTCCCTCTGTGGTGTGTCCTGTCTTCAGGTTTCCAGCATGTTTAGCTGGCTTTTTCCTGCTGCAACATGTCCTTGCAGTGATTGGCAAAGAGGTGCTGCTTGTTTAGTGACCTGGAAGAACATCCAGTCCTAGAAGAGTGTCAGAAGCTCAAGTTGTACCTCTACCTGCTGAACAGCTGGAAAGAGTATGGCATGAAGAGAATGGAGGAACTGGATTAATATATGTGCTTATAAAAATGTCAAGGTAAGCATAGCTGAACTGTTCTGATAAATCAGACCCATTGTGCCTGAATCAGAACAGATGCGTCTGTTTGGAATAAGCACATTTAAGACTGTTAGATAAGTAGCCACTTCATTTGAGTGAGAAAAATTGATTATTGTGGTTCAGTGAGAGGATGCCAGAACACAAATCAAGCACAGCAGATAGCTGGAGCCATAGTTAGTAAAGTGGAGAACAAGAGAAGTAAAGGCAATTGCAGAATAAAAGTGGTGCGTTTATGAGCGTAGCTGTCTCTTCTAGAGTGGCCTTCATAAGACGCTGCAAGTGGCACTGCTGGATACACCTGAAAACTCAGTAGGAAATTAAAAGGCAATTAAGTGTGTGTTAACTTGTGGAGCATATCATGTGGGTCTTTATATAGCTCAGTGTTCATATTCTGTACTGTTATGCTGGGCAATTGTTTCGTTCTGTCAGTTGTGCTCTCCAGACATTTAGCTGTAACCTAGCAGGGATTGAGGAGGAAATAACATTCCAATTTTCACACCAGCAACAGCTGATTTGGTTAGGCAGTACACTAAATATAGCAATTTGCCGTGTAGCCAACAACAGTGATAGCACATCAAAAAGAGATTCTGTGACATAGCAGGGATCCCTAATGTGCTAGGAATGATGGATGGGCTGTTCATGCGCCTCAGAGAATGATGCTGCTTTTCAAAATGGAAAGCGGCATGTGTGACCATCAATATCTTACATTGAATTATTGGCTTCTGTCATGATGCCTGTATTTTAGCCAACTCATGTGGTGGAAAATTATTTTATTCTAGTGACATTTCTGATAAAAGAGGCATCAATAAATACTTTCCCCGAGAAATGTGTTCTAGATGTTTACAGGTAATAGCAACAGTCCTTTGAAGAGCCATCCATGACTCATAATAAGTAAATAAAACCATTACTGAGTAAAGATTGAAACATGAATATGTTTCATGAACATGAATATGCTTGTGTTTAGTGGGTCCCTTTTTCAACATGAGCATTCTCTATGCCCATCATCTAGATGGAGGGCTGTTGTACCAGTGTAGAATGCTGCCTGACTCAGTGTTAGTGATGCCTTCTGTGCTTTTATTATCAGTGAGAATAAAGTGCCTCCAGTTGACAAAGGTGCTATGCAAAAACACTGCCACTCTTGACCTTCACCCCAGGTCGCCAAGAGGATTTCAGCATCACTGCTGGCATAACTCAGCCTGTATGGATTGTACTGAAAGACCGTCTGGCAGAACAGCAGCCATGGCAATAAGTGGGGTTTGCTCTTCATAAGCCAATGAGGAAATTAAAAATGCTCCTCATCATATACTGGCAAGTGCTATATAATGCCTTAAATACTTTCCAAAGTTAATTATACTGAATCCACTTACTCAAACATATAAAATGTACCATGAAGATTTCATACAGGACCCACAAACCACAGGGGTATTCACCATTATGCCATCGGGGCACTATCTATAGCTACCTATGCACATCTTATGAAAGCAAGATAATTTGGTTGAATTCAAAGCATGTAGGACAGCAGTATGGGATGAAATTTATCTAGAGGCAGCATCAACCACTTCTTATTCAGATATACTTCATGTACTGTGTTACAGTACACATTTGTTTCAGAATAATTGCTTTGTGATATTTTCATCTGCTGTTTTACAGCAGTTTTGCACCTTCTCCATAGGACACAGTTCCTCCTACTCCTTTTTCCTTTTGTGTTCCCCCGATAGATGCTCCTCAACAAACCCTTGGAACTTTTCAAACCAATCATTAGCACAGGGCCTTTCCACAGGACTGCTGTTGACAAACATTTTTTGATGTGTCATTATGTCATCTCCTGTCTCTTCTTCACTTTCAGCACTCTTAGCTTAACCCCAGATCACAGGATTTCCTGAAACTTGTGACTTTCTCAAATGGTTGATATTCTTACCACCTGCCTGCAGCTGCACATAAACAAGCTGTAAGTCGTATATGGCAGTCAACCGAAGAAAGCAAACTCGTCTGCTATCCCGAAGACAAAAGCATCTATGAAATCCTATGGATTATACAGTAATATGAAATAATATGGAATACAGTTGGCATTGCAGCACAGATTTAATTTAAGAAATCTTATTTTGAATTGTTACTTGAACAGTAGGACTGTTCAAGTCAATCACTGCATTAGCCGTTAAAATATTTGAAATTTAAATGAACTTTTATATTTTAGAACACCAAACATTTCACACTGCAAATCATACATCTGCAAGAGTACTGAGGCCAGTGTTTCCATCCACATTGTTTCCACGTGGGTTTTGGTATTAATTTTGAAGGTTAAAAGGTAAATAACATTTTGTTATTTGTGAAATAAATTCATTTCACAAAGCTGAAATGCAGTTCAAAGTGTCTGAATTTTTTGGGATTTTTAATTTCACCATAAATAGTTTGGCAAGCCCTATTCTAGAGCCACAACCACTACAATCAATAGCAAGAGACAAGGTATCTATCAGCACAGCAGGGATGGAGCGATTTAACACAGCAGATTTCCTCCTCTAAAAAAAAAATCCACTTTCACAAGTACCAGTCAAACAGTGAATTAAACACTTCTTAGAGTACTTCTCTAAGTGTACTACCAGTAATTCTGGGTCATATGTTTCTGGGTTTTTACTATTCCATGAACACTGTTTTATTACATTTGCAATAAAACCTCAAGTTTTGCATCCAATTTCTGCATTGAAAGCCTCCTTTCTAGAGGAGAGTTTCTAGAAAAACAGAGATTGCAACAGTAAACTGCAGAACTGCCTGGTTGCACATTCTCTAATAGCAGCGAAAGCTTACACTTACCAGCCTCCATTGCACTGGACACAGATGATGAGTCTGAGGATTTCTAAAAACTAGTAACTCTGGATATTTCTGTCCTTTCACCATGAAACAGATTTCTTTCTTTCCTCTTTCACCTTTGCAATTACCGGTTCACTTTTCCTATCCTTAGAAATAACACAGTTTCAGACATTATATTCCCCATTTAACACTAGCCCTTTTTGAACCTCTTTCCCAGATGTTACTAGTTTTTCAAGAAAAACTCAGCAGAATGAAAAAACTCTATCCTTCCCCAGAAACCAGAAAATCCTCTCAGGAGAGAAGGAAATTAATTTTCAGCCTTGCACACTGAGTATGTCCATTCCCACTGAGAGGCAGAATAGGGCAGTCTTGTGGACTGAACAGGGATTGCTGGCTAAAACCATGACACTGAATCCAAATACTGGACAAGGAATTCAGGTTCATCCTGAGATATCTAAAAAAGGTGATATCTCCTCTCTGGTGCTGTCCTGACTTGCCCTTGAGGTGTGCTGTTTACCCTAAAGCTCTCTGCGTTTTGGGAACTGATACTGCCAAATAACAGAGGCAATACCAGGGTTTTCAAGAGGATGATTGTAGACCAGACAGCAAAGGCATGAAACAGTCAGTGCCTGTCTGCCACCAGGTGAAAACTGAATCATATTTAGAATCATCAGAAATATATATTGCATTTTATCCTATCAAATTATTTAAAAAAAAAAATTAAAATGTGGATCTTCAGCTAGTTTAGACAAAGAAAACCTTAATCCATTATGCAAGTAGAATGCTGTTCTTTTTTACTACATATTACTTTTGTTACTACTAATTATTAGGAATAGGTCCATGTCGAGGGCCCCAGCAGACATGCATAGTGATCACTTCTCTAAATTAGCTTCTGATGAAGGACTCAACTCAGTGCGAGCTTGAGTACTGCAAATCCATTTCCAAACATATTTTACATATACTCTTGTTTGTTTCCTCTGAAGTACAACAAGGCTTGCAGTTCATTAACTGAAAAAATCAAGAGGAGTCAGGAAAGTGGGACTGTGACAAAAGCAAAGCTGATGTAACCCAGAGTAAAATTCCAGCACCCTAAGAATTAGGTGCCTGACAGTCATGCTGGACCATGGTTGCTTATGTTGTCCATGACTACCTCAGCATTACTTCGTGCTTCACCTCCCATTATTTTGGTTACATCAACCTTTCAGATTCTTGTTGTACCATTAGATGGCAAAATCTTTGAGGAAACTGGTTTTTTTCCCTTGAGGATAGAGTCTGTGGTACAGTGGACAGCAAATACAGGACCTGGGTCTCCAGGCCTAATACTTACCTCACATGCTTTGTCATAATAAAATATCATTGTTGGCCTCAAGGGTGTTACATCTACCTGGGTCTTCTTTTCTTTAGCTACAGGATGCCTGCCTGCCCATACCCAAACATTCACAAGGCCAAATTTCAGAATTCCAAAGCTGAAGTAACAGTAATAAGATTTGGAAAATGAATACATTTCTTCATTTCTTTTGTTATTTGCCTTCTTCAGGGCTCATATTTTCCAAGTTCATTTCCATAATAAATCTGCAAAGCCACTACAGATGAAAAAAACCAGAAATTCCCCTGTGTTTTTGCATTACTTCCATAACAGAGGCTACTGAAGGAGTGTCAACTATTGCAAAATTTATGATTCATATCATAAGTGTTGGCAATAGATCAGCTTTCTTCTTTCATCTGAAACTCAACACAGCATTATTATTCCCATGTATTTACGTTGCCCTTTCCATATCTTATATTTAACTGAATGAGTCATAATTGTCTTCTTTCAATTATGCTGAAATAAAAATTGCACTGATAGCACTGGTGGGTGCACTTGACAATGCTGCCCCCCACAGCTCCTCTGCCTTTTTCTGCAGATCAAGGAAACAACTGAGCTGCAGAAGTCCCAAATGAGCTCTTCCTTTAGCTAAATTAAGCCTCTTGTCTCCCTCTGAAATTCAAGGCTGCATAAGAGAAGCAAATAAATCAAGAGTGGTGCTATGGCATTTAGCCATCCCTCAGCACTATAAACTGTTCTTGCCTACCTGCTTAAAAAAGTTAACTCTTTACATCCCTATCATTCTCCAGCCCAGGTTGCCCTCCTTTGAATCCTCAGTAAGCCCCAAACTAAAGAATTACAGCTTGTAGTAAGTAGAGTTCAGCATGTTATGAGGCTTAATTTCTTCTGAGGACCCCAGGCCACGTCACTGTAGTGCTGAGCACCAGCAGTGTCACTCCAGATATCATGCCGCTTACATTCCCACCATCACTGGGAGATATGTCCTGCAAGCTAGATGTCTGGTACACCTCTGAACAAGAATTTCCATGTTGTCTGCCCTGTTATTTGTGTTGATTTTCATTTTCTCATCAAAAGACGAGATGAGATCAAAAGATGAGACGCAAAAGCAGCTTAAGAACAATTTTTAGAGTAATTAAGTGCCTTATAAGGAAAAGTAATTTGCTTCCCTGTCTCTCTTATACCCATGATTTCAGCCCAGGTTATTTAGTATTATTTAACAGAGTACATATTTCACCAATGCCTGAAAATTCAGTAGTACGTGCTGTGTTACAAGGATGGCTGTCTCCCAGAGAAAGTATGTCCTAGGTAATGAAGAATAAATTTATTTTGAAGTACTATTTGCTTCAAGGAGGGAGATACTCCAGACTATCCTTTTCAGTTACTGGCAATCCTATAATCCAATGGCTGGCAGTCTGCAGGTATTCCAGGTCTTGTAATCATGTGTTTCGGTGAGCATGGGAAGAGCAGTGCTGAGTTTAAGATGACTTCTGCTGCATTCCTAGAGAGACAGAGGACTGATGCAATGAAGACCACCTTTACATTCTGTTTGATCTCTGCAAATTGTCCAGATACATGGTAAAACTACTGAAGAAATTGCTTGCAGCTGTATGTTTCAGAAGAAAGACATTTACTAGTGATCCTTTATTTTGCTGAAGGAAATTGTTTGTTAGTCTACATATATGCACTAAGTAACATTTCATTCATCTTGTGCAGGTCTTTGCAAATAAAAATCTCAGCTAATATCCACTATGTGAGTTCAGAAAACTTACAAAGGAGCTAGCAATTATCTTGATTACATAGAAGAAATAATTTGCCCAAACAACAATCTGAAAGAGAATTTCATATACAAAGAAAGATACCAAGTGTGTACTCGCCTGCCATAGAACTCTCTCTTTGTCTCTCCCCGCTTTTCCTTCTCCATGTACTCTCTCCCCTCCCCCTTTTTAAAGCTTGTTAATTCAGATCAATCCTTCAGTGGTAATATTGCCTTTGGGTTACATGCCAGCCTACGGAATTATATGTTTGAACACAGGGCCAAACTAGCAGTTATTCCCCTGCCACTAAAGGTGAAAAGGTTTCCAGTAAATCAGGTTACTTTTCCACAGGGTAAGCAGTGTTAAATACAGTCTCTCTGGGTACTTCATCAATATGATTAACCTATTGGCATTATAGTTATCAAATTACAGTATGAGAAGTCATAAAGTTAAAAATAAATCTGTTTTCCATTGAGAAAATCCGTTTAGGTGGAGACTGTTATATTAAAAGCTTACACAGTATATACAATAGTATCATAGTTCATGAGGAATCATTACCACAGTGGAGGTTTTCAAAATTAAACTTGCAGGAATGTCTTACAGATAAGAAAAAAGCTCTCAAGGGATTCAAGGTACATACCATATAGGGCCATCATCTTATTAGAGTTTTACTACTAACCCTATTAGAAGTCCCCAAGCTGAGAAAGATTACAGCATGTGGATTGTAGAGATATTTTGTAGACACTTTGCAACTCACCACAAAATGTTCACCTTGGGATCTTGGTCCCCGTAGCTGAGTTAAATGGCTGCCCTAATTCCACCACCATGGCTGCAGCAGTCCCTTAATGTACCATAAATCCAGTCAAGTACTTTGACCTCTTTATTCATTGTCACTATAGGTCCTGAAATTGTTCATTTTAGCAAAGGGCCTGCAGGAGTTTGGCTCCTTTGAAAAATGTGGTAGGAAAGAGAGTTGGTTTCCTGCAAAATGTGGCTGAGCTTTTACTGCAGAGAAAATAGAGGCAGTGAGGAGAAATTGGAACACTAATGCACATCAATGGGATGGTCATTACTTCCTACTACATGCAAATTACTCATATAGTTTAATCAAATACATTGCAATTCATTAAGTGGCTGATGCTTCCGTATCGCATTCAGTATTACTTGTGAATTCCACGTTTCATTAATGGGAAGTGTTAGAATACGAAAGTGGTGTAAAAAAGTTACTCTGGGTGAAGAAACCTGAAGCTTGCATAAATGTCTGTAAGCAGAAAATACATATTTATTGCAGTTCTCCTCAGATTCTACTCTGTAAGTTCTTTCAGTCTGCTTTTAAGTTAGCTCATGCTTTTTCAAGAAACATGGCTTTTGGCTACAGAATGTGCAAACTTCCAATAAAACACTTCTCAGTCAATGGAGAAGCCTCAAATCACCCTGGAAATCTGAGTACTCTTATTAAATTAAGCATACTCTCTTAAAATATAGAAGAAGATGAGATGTCTAGCTGGACCTGATTTCATACAGCAAGTTATTTCATAAATTCTCACATGTGAAATCTCGTATATCCAGTTCTGCAATTTTCATTGCTATTAAAAAAGCCATATTTGACAATAAACCTAAATGCAATGATAGACTGGGTCTCTTCAAAAATATTACACTGCATAAAGATGATTAATATCTAGAAGATGTAAAATTAATTTTGACTTTTACATTTATATTCACATTATATTCACACTATTCATTTGAAATCAAGTTGTGTGCATGTATATGAAAGAAGAATGTTACTGATTTCTTAACTTAAATTATCAGAAGTTTCTGTTAGTAGCCTGAAACTATACATACAGGACTTTGCACAGCTCCATTTGAATAGCTGTGTATGTTGTTGACTCGATGCTGCTAGATTTTTTTACAGTACTCCATGAAAGCAAAAAAGAAAAATGTTTTATTCTTCATTTCAATGCACATAATGTTTGATGTATTGTTGGTCTCAAACTGTCCTCCCAGATACATGATACTCCCTTAGAAAACCTGGAAATATTGGATTATTATAATGTTTAATTATTTGTATCAAATTTTAAAATGTTTTAAAAGCCGTTGGATGAATCCCGATATTGTGAGTAGTTTTGAGTAATGTTTTTTTAGTATTTTATCTGTATATTTATAAAATAAATGCTTAGTTAACATATTATATTTCATCCAGGGAATTAATGAATGCATTGGATTAATAAAATCAATCTGAAAAATGTAACTTACTCTTTTGAGTTAGTTAGCCCTTATTATATTTCAAATGACAATGACAATAAATTTGATTACCATTACCATAATGACACATGAAAAAAAGAGTAAAAATTAAATACTAATTATTACAGTTTATGACAGTATCTATACATTTGAAGCAGAATATGAGAATGAATGGGGCAGGAGCTTCACAACAACTAACACACTAGAAACTAGTAGTCAAAAGGGAAGCAAAATCTCAGATCCCAGCCATTGCTAAAGTTTTGATGTCTTAGGCTATATCTACATAAACATATAATGAAGCACAGTAGGAGCAGTTGATTCTAAGATTTTAACATCCAGACAAAAGCATTTTAGGTGCTTTTGTAGCCTCGTTCTTTTTTCTCTGATCTTCCCCTTTTTTTTGCAGCATTTTGGGGAACCTAACAGAGCCTAGCCTAACAGAAGTCCAAAATGAGATATGAGAAAGATTAACGGAAAATCAAAGTTAATAAATTTAGAAACATTATTTAAAGTTCTTATTGCATCAACAAGCCTTCACTAAGAATGTCGTGTTAGTTGTTATGGCCCCTGTCTGAAACAAATGAGCTCAGACTAGAAGATGCACCAGGAAGGATCATTATGTCACTGGGAGAATGGAGATTCCCACTTATGGAAAAAAGATAGAAGAGCCAACTATGTTTAGCCAGGCAAAACAAAGCTGAGCGGGGAAATGATTTGTCTCTCTAAATGGATCAGAAAGGTAAACACAAGCAGGAGAACAGTTCTTAAAGCTTAAGGACAATGTTGACACAGAACCAGTGGGCATATCCCACCTATGAATACATTTACAACAGAAGCTAGCAGATGACATAGACACCAGAGAAGTGAGGCTGTGGTGGAACAGATTTCTGCCGGTGTAATGGGTAGAAAGAGTCAAATTCTTTCTTGGAATCCACCTTCATGGTTGCACGATGTAAGACTGGATGATGCCATTGCCTGAAAGGCAGGTGCTGCAGGAAGTCACCTCCAGTCCCATAGGATTCTGGTGCAAAGGTACCTCCTCAGTTCTGTGTGATCCAGAAGGGCAGCTTGTAAAAAACAAAATACCAGATTAAATCCATCTGCCTCCTGTCACTGGGCATACTGCTGCGGCCCTTCTGATGTCTCACAACTGGTGTGCGAAGGCTGATTTCCCTGGTGTTTACATTGAACTCAGGATCCAACCCTTGTTTTGTGGCTTGTTTCCCACCAATTGCATTGAGGTTGTTAGTCCTTCCTGAAGTATTGCACTCTGGAAGTGATCCCCTGGTCTGCCTGCGCAGTGCTCCATTACTAACAGGTCATAATTTGTCATTTGGGTGGACTCAGTAGGAGCTGTGAGAAAAATATTGTGGTTAACTATTGTATATCAAATCTTATGATATGAATAGCTTTCTGTTGTGCTATACGCAATAGAGAGAAGAAATAATTATAGCAAAAGTAATTTCAAAAAGCTGAAATGTGACTATATAATACACAAGATTAACAAATATTACATGAAATTGATTATCCCCTTAATCTACTTGGGATAACAAGAGAATAATCCTCAATATCCTTATAAGTTCCTGGCAAAATACTGTATTTTATGTTTTATG
>VZRV01007733.1:170993-279897 GCA_013398115.1 Falcunculus frontatus
TATATTAGTTATGGGAGTTCCAACAGAGATATCTGCTACCCGGCCTGTAGGTTTTTAGCCATGATTATGCTTTTAGGTGCTTTTTATTTTATGGAATTTATTATGCTTTTTATTTTATGGAATAACTGAAACCAGATGGAAACTGTCATTAACACTGCAGCATTTTAACTGCAGAAAGTTTGGTTGTGCCTCTATTTATGTAGTCAGGTTGAGGAGATTAGCCTTGACATAGCAAGCAGAGCCCAGAGCCACAAGATACATCTGAGCTGTTCAGAATGATGTCTCATCATACCAGTGTGCTTTGCCACTCATCCACACTACTGCCCAAGGGGTGGTCCATCTGGGTCTGCATGGTGCTCTTCTTCCATAAAACGCGTATTTCTTGGATATTGGAAAATAGGTGGATATGCTCCAGCTAATCAGCAGCTGCCCAGTGCTCTCCTGGTAGCTTGGGCCAAGAGGAAGAAGGACCTCATCCTTACTCAGCAGTGAGATCCAACTGAAAAATCAGGAACAAGTATAATAACTCATTTTCCATGTTAATAGCATGTTTTATATAGAATTAAAATTCTTGAATAATTGTGTGTTCAATCATATAATCTCTTTTGTGTTATATTAATTTTTGGAGTAAAGTTATTTTTAATAACCTTTGACACAAATGGACTTCTAGTGTATGTCACATGGATGTGTACATGCAAGTGACAGAACTAAAAATGTAGTTTGTGGAGCTGTGGAACTCCTTGTCACAAGATGCTTTCTAAACTGCATGGATTACAAATGCTGCTTTGCGTGTAAGCATTGGAAAAGGAAGTTCATTTAAAAAGAGAAGAGGGGAAGGAGAGGTAGCGTGTGGGGATAAGGATGAGTAGGGTTACGATTTCTTTTCTGCACACGGTGGATGTCTCAGCCAATAGGCTACTACTCGCCTACAAACAAGCTGTACAGGCAACAATACACAGAGCAACATCAGTTTGTGTGCACTAACTTGTTCAGCTCTGCTTTAGGCACTTGCGCTTTATGGGGGTCAACCGAATTTTGAGGGCAGTTGACTAACAACAATATCAGCAGGTTTATTTTTCATTTTCTGTTCTCCTTTAACCAGATGAAGAGTCAGTAGGCTGGTGTGCCTCCACTTCTTAAGTGTGCAAGGCTGGAAAATCTTGAAGTTCAATGTCATTGGAATGAAACACCCAGATATTCAAGAACCTTACTGATATATCCAGATTCTCCAGGACTTTTGAATAAGCTTGAACTAATCAAGTAGATATTTTGTTTCCTCAAAGCGCTTTAATGCCATGTTTGCAGTTGCGTGTGGGTCTTTGGAGGGCTCTTGAAACAGGGAGAAAATTACAAGTAGCATAAAGAAACCAAAATTATGTTTGATTTAGGCTAAATTTCACATGATAACTATCAGTCCCTTAGGAACATCCAAGTGAAGTTGAACAGTGATTGAGCAATATTTTCTTCCTCACCTGCAAGGCCTACTAGTTTCATTTAATTCTTTTTTTACCTTAGGTCAGAGCAGAAAACAGAGCCCAAAGAAAAAGAATTCCATCCAAAATCCATGCTGCCTCCAGAAAGTCATTTGTGGAAAGTAGATGGCAAACCAATCAAAATGTCTCATCAGCAAAATTAGTATTTATGAAATCAGTGATGGAGCAGAACAGGCAGAGTGATTGCATTATAAACAGTCAAAATGTAGGGGGAGGGAACAGAGATTTTGCTCATTTTCCCTCCCACTGCTAAAGCACTGTATTTAATTGACTTACAATTTTTTCCCTAATATATTTCTTTATGAAACCTGCCTTGAGCAATGGATACATGATTGTTCACCGAGGGTTGTGCCTCATTTGTTCCTGTAGATTGTGCCTAATTAACGCTAACTTGTCTGTACATAAAAAGTACAATAGGCTGTCCTTTCCAATTTAATTCCGACAGTTTAATCGAATCTGTATTCTTTCAAAAATAATTAGATCATTTACACTTCATTAACATGTAATGTAATGTTGAGACATTCATCATAATGATTTCTTATTTTTCTTGTGCAATATTATCTCCTCTAATGAAACTGTTAACACCATGCATGTCTTAATTAGCTTTATCATATCACTGACAATTTCAGAGAGCTACATTTTTACAAATGAAATTAAATTACTTAAATAGGTATATTTGAAGAAGAATATGCTCTATTAATGCAAAAATATTAGAAACAGTCTTACCTTTATATACACCATCTAGCAGTTTCCATAATATTTTTTTCCATCTATGTCTCTCAGCAATGAGATGTCTCATGTGCATAGATCACTTTTTTCTTTCCTTGTCCTAAACAGAGCTGTGATAGGCTTGTCTCAAATATACTAAGCTGTCATAGGAAACACTGATATTAAGGAAACAGAGACTGCAGAACAACTTCCCACCTTTAATAATCAAACCCCTTTCATTTTGGGAGGAGTTCTTGTGCAGATCTTTGCCTCCCAGGTACAGAAGAGCTGTTTATGTAATAAAGTTTGAAGGATTTTCTCATCCACTTCGTGAAGGATGTATTCTCTGTATCCATGTTTGTAAACTTTGGCTGAAAATGAGTGGTGGCATGGTCTAATCCTGAATTTTGTTAAGAAGTCATTACTTCCATGGGCCTGGAAACCTCCATGTTAGCACACATCTTTCAACAAGTATTTACAAGCCATTCACATTCTGACAACATTGCAATCTCGGATTGTTTGTAAATGTTAATAGAAAAGAAATTGCCATGAAGCATCTCCTGGAAGGTGCTGACTACCCATAGACCCAAATAAAAAACAGTGACAGTGTTGTGCTCTGCATTCCACAGGAAGAATTCTGCACCTCCTGGACTGAGCTTTAAACTAGCTGAAGGTCCGAAAATGTTTTAGAGACAGATAAGCTTCTTTCCCTCAATTCTCGCAGTCTTGCCAACAAAAGGAATGTGCCATATTCCTGTCTACTGCAGCTGAATGAATATTGTGAAGCAAAACAAAAATTGCAGGCAATTGTTGGAATAAAATAAACAGATTTGTTGCTATCAATATTCATGATCTCTTTAATTTTTTTCTGCATGAACACTTGTACAAACAATTATTTATTCAAAGAATTTCTCCTGAGCGTGAAAAATCTGAGGAGAACGTGAGTAAAGGCTGTAAACTTGGTAGGAAATCCATGTGACTAATCCCATATTACATCCAAAAGTAGCCAGTGGCAAGCAGTATCCAAGACAGAGCTGATACATATGGCTCCCAAACAAACCATAGGTGGGACCATCAGATAACATTTTTTGTTAAACAATTTTGAAGAAGAAATAATTATATACCTATATATGTATGCGAGCCCATCTGAGAGCAATCTATCAGCAAGCTGGAAGGCTAAATTAATCAAACTATTTGCTATAAATAGATTCACCAGCACTAACTACTTCTACTTGCTTTGCAAATCTGAAGCAGAGATAATTGTATTCATTTCTCTTTATTTATGTACTGTCAAAGGTTGTTGTAAAAAGTCAGTTGGACCATTGATAATGACAGTATCTTTGAGTCCCAGAGGTCTCGTCAGCCTTTTAAAAGAAAATGCTACAGGTCACTTTTAATAAATTTTAATGGACCTTACCAAAATCCATGGGCATAATACAGATCAAAAATCAAATTCTGACCCTTCCATGCTATCCTGCGATAGATTTTAATTTCCCTAGTCCTATTTTACATTTTAAGAAATTATAGTAAGTACTGAACCTTTCTATTGTAAATTGGTTTTTTTTATCCTCTCTTACTAACATTTTGACTGTTGATTTGCAGTTTTCGTGATGCTTTTTTTTAAAATAGTAGTGTAACTTAACCAAGGCCTCTTACACAGCAGCAGAATGTCAGGGAAACAGTTTTTAGTCTACTTTTTTCAGCTTTAGTATGAAAATAAAATTTTAAATAAAAACCTCTAGCCATTACAAAATGGCAAATACTAGGTTTAGGGTTTTATGAGTTAGATTCTTTTTTCCTTTCCCAAAGAAGTTTGAAAATGTCGAGTTTTAAGAGGACTGGGGAAAACACTAATTGGGATATTTGCCGGCATCTTCATATAGAACCATAATGTTACCAGAAGTGCTCCAATGTTTCCTGATTATTTTGAAAAAATTTGTTGCCATATTCTTAGAATTATCACTTAAAAGTAGCTTGAATTGTTAACACTAAATGTTATTTCTTGTGATAGTTTTATGCGACCTTTGTAATGTTTGGTGTCATTTGATTCATTTTAGTATATTGTTAGGGAAGGATGGATCAAAATCAGCAATCCTAAGAATCTACTAAGCGTGCACCATGGGAGGTAGAAAAAGGATATTGATTTTGAAGCCGAGAAAAATTCCAGCTTGTCCCATTTTATCACAGACAGGAAACTTCAAATATCCTGGTGATGGTGTCACAGCCTCTTTCAGTACTGTGAGATCAACTTCTTTACGTCTTTCTACATTCTCCAAAGATATCATATCTCGAGTCAGAAAATGACCAAATCTGAAAGTTTTTGGAGACCCTTTTTGAAAAATTTTGTTTAGTGTATGACAAAAGAAGTCCTTCTTTAACCCATTCCTAAGCACAGATTGATTAGTAGACAAATTTATTTAAATGAAAATCTCATCCATTTGCTATATGCATTAGGGAACAAAACATATATATTTGTACAATGGTTTTATCACAATGGTGCAATCACAGTGGGGGCCTGTAGAGATGCAAACAATTGAGTCAGGTGGATAAGAGATACATATGGCTCTTTTAGCACTTTTAAGATACTCAGCAAGACCTTTGGTTCTTTGTTTTCCTTCTTCTTGTAAATCTTTATTTTTGTTGGTATACTAGTATTTGCTAACTCATAATGGCTTTTATTTCATACATTTCTTTGCATGTATTTTGCTGGTATTTTGCATTAAAATAGTACGTGCATGACAGGCAATAGGTTTAAACCTGTAGTTATGTGCTGGCGTATTTACAGAGGCAACATTAATGTAGCTGCTCACACGTTTTACCAGCCTTTCTGCTTGCTGTTCTGCTGCTTGATAGGCAGAGCCTAGGAAATTTCCATTCTCCCAAAACACCTTGGAATGCTGACCACGATGAAGGAATTTCTAATATTTATTTTGTGTTGTACTCTCATAATGCCCACTGGAGCCATAGTTCACTAGTTATGATTCCCATTTCAAAACTCTGTGCATTTTAGCAAATCATACAATTTGAAGTGTGTTAATTTGCAGAAGTAAAGCTCATGTGCGTGGTATTTTTTATATTTCAAGTTCTTCCACTATCCCTTGAAAAATAAGTCAGTATTATGAACCCCCTCAATTTACAGCAGTGAAAACTGAAACAGATATTGAAAGCCATTTTTAGAAAAAAGTTGTACAAACTGTAAAAAAAGGCTCCCTGAACAGGGTCAGTCCAGACTGCCATTTTTTCAGTAGAAAATGGTGAAGTTGGAGAAAATTAGGAAATTAGGCCGACATCATCATCATCATCATAGGCCAATATACCATCACATGTGCAAAATCTGGAGCATATAAAACTGAATTAACTCAAAAAGAACGACAATTTTTCCTGATGTCTTGTAAGCTTTACCCTTGCAACTGATTTGACATTAGAACTTGCCATTTGGTGTTCTTTGGTTTTTACCAATGTGTATTCTTTCTCTGCATAAATAATACATTTAAGAAAGCGAGAGTAATGGCAAAAAAATTGTTAAGTAAAAATAAAACATGCAATTTAATAACATTATATGAATATAGTCTTAATGGTAAGAGACCCAAATGAATTACATTGCCAGATTATTCCATGAATAAAAGAACACTGATTTTTACCAGCACTGTAGGAGTAAATTTCTTCAAAATATTAAGTTCAAATTATTATTCTATTTACAACAAATTCATCCATCTGCTACAGCTGAGGGAAAACAGAGCCTAGATCTTCTCACTATGAGAGGAAATCTTAATGTTGATTTCTTCAGAGGCATTTCTCACATAACATGTCTAAACACTGGAAATCAGATACAGCACTTTTTTTTAAACCATAGAAATAATCGCCAGTGGAAGACAAATAGCTGGTATCATTCTACGTACACTTTTCAATAAATATGTTAATTTATCCCATGAACAGATTTATTTGAGTATGTAGTGTTATTTTTAGTGCTGTGTTTGTATAGTTAAGGCTTGATCCTCCCTTATCAAGGGGGTTATAAATGATTAACACATCCGTAAAATAAAACTCTTATTAATATGTCTAAGTATGGGTTTAGAGCTCTATATTAAATAATCAAGCTTGGCCTTCATCATATTATGCCAGTTTACAGGTATTTGACATATTTGTGTTTGGATTAAAATTTCTTTTTTAGATTCATTATTCTCTTCCAATAGTTATCTTTCAGATTCTCCATTACTTGGGTATGTGCCATGTCAGGTATTCTTGCATAATGATTTCTATAGGCCAGCTAAATTAAGTTCAGTTGTTTATACATTATCTATTTGATTTATTACTATATTTGTTTGTAATTGTCTTTATGGTTGTTAGTGTTAATTAGAGAATCAATAGAAAAGATTTTTTTAATGAAATGAATATATAGAAAAACACTCTGTTATAATATACAGTGTTATTTCTATAACCTGGCATCAATATTTTGTATTGCTTCCTTCCCACAGTCTTACTGCAAACATCTACTGGAGCATATTTCAAAGGTACACAGAGGAGCTTTTTGCTTCTTTGCTAAAGCGTGCCCTGAAGATGTTCACCTGGACATCTTTAGGTTTTCTGACACAATTAGTGTCTGTTCTGGAACTATAAGTCCAGAGAAAAGAACCTGTTGTTCTACTCTTACGTTTTTTCTAGATCTTGATTCTTCTTTTTTTTCCCCTCTCTTACTCATTTCTTCTTCTATTTTTCTGCACCATGAAGCTTTTCCTAAGGTCACATGACAGTAGCAATGCCCCTATTCTGCATCTCCCTAATATGTATGCATTTGGGCACAAACTTGCCAAAGTACCGTGAGACCTTCTGAGCTACCTGGTTAATGCTGTTCCTTCATTGATGCACTGAGAGCTCAGCACATTAGTAAACATTTTTCTTCATGATGCCCTTAAAGCTCTGCAACAAAGTGCACCTCCATTTCCCTGTACCTGACACTGCACCGCCCCTCCAGAAGGCAGAGTTGCCCTTTTTGAGTCAACATTTTGTGGGGAAACATCATAGAATTATAAAACAATTGGAATTAAGAGGGAACTCTAGAATATCTCTAGTCCAATCTCCTACCCAAAAGAGATGTGAATTCAAAGCAAGATCATGTTGCTTAGAGCCTTGTCCAGTTAAATTTTGAAAAAAATTAGTGAGAGGAGGAATCAGAAATGTATTTGTGACTAGCTTGATACAAATATAGCAGAGCAGGATATTAGAAATGTCTCCCAGCCCCACATCCCCCCAGTAAGAAAACTTAAGATGAAAACTGTTTGTTTTCAGATGTTCTTGGTTTTGCTGCAGGTTCTTTTCTGAGGGCGTGGGGTTGTTTGGTATGTGTTGGGTTTTTGTTGTTACAAGACATCTAAAATTACTCCTGCTTTTTACTAGGTGTGTCACCACAGCCAGTCTCAGCCATTTGCTAAATGCAGAGAGGTCTGGATTTTGTTTTGTCTTTTGTGTCTTTTTTTGTGGTCTGTTCAGATTTCTCCATCACATTGTTTAAACTGATGTTGATATATTTATACAGTCATACTGTGAAAGAGCCTGCTCACCACCACGGTGGCAGGAGCTGCGCTAACAAAAGGGGAAAGGATCTGAATTGCCTGTGAGCTTAGTCTTTTGGGCCACTTTCAATCACACAGACTTCTTCTCCCAATCTCATAAAGCCCCCACTTGACTCTCTCCTTTACCTCACTGCCTCTGAGGTGCCTCCCCACTGGGATCCAGGTCTAGCAGCATCAACCTCTCTGTTCGTACCATCATTCACAACAAAGTTGGACGATGCTGCTTTTGCAGCTTCTCAACTCCTCTTTGGTTAAAACAGCTGGGTTAAAACAGCTGGGATCCCTCTCCTACCTTGTTCTGGAGCATTGGTGTAATCAAAGCAGCTTTGACTGGGGAGCGAAGCCATGGGTCCTGAGGGAAAGTGAAGGGAGGAGAAACTCTGATTTTACCCCTCCTTTAATATCTGCCCACTGACTGGTGCTTTTCAGCTAAAAAAATCTGAACTCTCAAATCTGTTTCATCAATCAAAGCCCAGAGAGATTCAAAGCGGCTTGATATAGCAGCAGTCTGTCTGGAAAGCATGATTCATTCCAATATACTTTTGTTATGTATAGATACTTCCAGTTTCTGCCTTCCCAAGCACACTCCAAGGTATTCAATCAAATGTTTTGCTACTGTATATATTTTTTTTTAGGTGTGATTATCATGCGTTACCGGAAATTTATTACATGAAAATGCAAAGGCAGGTAAGCTTTTATGTGGTCCTAAGTGGTGGCTGCAGCTCCCTGAGATATAGATGAACCAGTTTGAATCCAAGTGGATCACTGATGGCTGAAGCTCATGCTCTCTTAGTTTCTGTGGTAGGAGTGCTTTAAGCCAGCCACAATAAAGCACAGAGATGTCAAAGCCTTGTGCAGCAGCAGGCCTGGGTAAGAGGGCAGGCACAGCCTATGGGCAGCAAGATGGCACAGCCCAACACAGCAGAGGGGCTGGTATAGTGGAGCTCTGCTCACCGGAGCCACACAACAGGGCCATCGACTTTTCTCAGTAACGACAAAGACTAACAGCAGCATAAAATTCAGGAAAATCCTTTTCTGTATTTAGGTCAGGCTGCCGGAGATGTTGTCTTCACACTCTATGTCCTGCTATGTGCAGAATAAAATTTCAAAATCTTTAAGAATAAACACTGATGCTTTAAAATGCCCTCTTTTCAAACAAAAAGCCCACTTTGTAAATATACCAGAGCAGGACAAGGGTTGAATGAATCAGTTTGCTGAACCGTATTTTAATCCTCTCTGGAATGTCACTAGGCTTTCCCAGCCGATGTTTGCTCTAAACATTTGCACCAGGTTGTCACCTGTTATGCCAGTGTAATTCTAAAGCAAACTACACTGATGTTACTACAGTTTTGTATTTGTCTGAGTGAAAGCAGCATCCTGACATTTGATGGCAAGATATGAAGGGGACACGAATTGTAACACCTTTTGCTTGTAGTAATTGTTAAAATCAAGACAAGATTGCTAAACTGATTAGAGAAGAAGCCTGAAAATACTTTTTGCAGTGTTTCTACAAGAATCAGCTGCCCAGGTTTTGCACTGCCAGTGGCAGGTGTCTGACAAGAGGGAGCTCGTCTTGCCATCCATGTGGAGGGAGCCAGCAGCAGCATGATGGAAGCAGTTACCTGGAACTAAAGGGGGATTCACTGAAATAAATATGCCAGGGGGCTTGGAAGGCTGAATTGGCTGCCATCTGAAGAGATGGCTTCACGGCCTGTTTACACACATTGTTGAATCCAGAGCATTGATTCTATGTTTGATGTGAAAAGAAATTAAAGCCCTGGTCTCATTAGATAACCGGTTATGGTTAAAGATCACAGGGAGACTCTCTCTTCCTTTGTATGTCACTGAATGGGTCTCAGCAGGCAGCTCCTTGTGCACAATTGATTTCAAGCAGAGTTTTGTCTGAAAGATGCTTCTAGATTATGGCAAGAAAGCATTCTATAATCCTTCTGCCAATGTAGTTATGTTTAACAGACATTCAACTCTTATCACTGATTGATAACACTTAACTCAAAACATATTTAAGCTTTAGGAATGTCAATATTTTGCCGCCAAGTGAAGGTGACCCTTGCTCTTCTTGTTTGCTAAGTGTGCGCAGTGGTTTGCTGGTAAATTTGTAAGGGTGGTTATGTGGGCAGGCTGTTATGGATTTGCTATCTTAGCCTGAAGTGTTTGCTGCTGATTATGTGATAAAATCAATAATAATTTCTGTTTGGATCCTGTGCTTCTGGATTCATCTTCTTTTCCATGTTGTAGAGCAGAACAATGGGCTCTTGCACTTGAGCCTGAAGTGCTTTGTTGTTAAAGAAATGCCAAAGGTACGGCAGGTGGCTTCCAAATCTCTTTAGAAAGCAAAATATTATAACAGCTCTACAGGTAAATAAACCAGCGAGGCCTTTGTGGCAAAGGAGGTGAAAATGACAGATGCAGAATAAGGGGCTCCTTTTAATCAATGCTACTGTTTATTCTGGCTTACCTGAAGTAGTGCATATCCTGCCAAACTGCCTTCATTCCATATTAAACAGATATTCTTTTATTCTGATACAGAGTGAATTTACATTTAAACAGGCACAGCACTCACATTCACAGCATATGGTCATTCTAGCCACCCCGGCGGTTTTACATTACAACACAGGAGGCCTGTGTGATGCACTTCACAGGACAAAGAGGATTTCCTCTCTCTTTCTTTTTCTCCCTCTTTTTCCTTCCCCCTCGCCCTCCTCCCTTGCCCCTTCTACACACACAGACACAGAAACCACCACCAAGCAAAGTATATTCGGAATTCCACAGCATTCTGCATGTACTGTGAGCAATAGATCTACATCAGGGAAAAGCAGCCTGTTTTCCTCAAGTTGCTCTAGGCTGCAGAGTAGGGGGTTTTCAGCTTTTCTTTTTTTTTCTATAGCTTTTCTCCAGCAAAGGGCACCATCATACTTATTTATAATAACTCAAGTATAATATGAACCACATGGGATGAATCTTCAACACTCGGAGGGGGATCCTCCTTTAATCCTTCTTTCCAAACTCCTTAGTGGCTAAAGGGGCTTTACCTTGCAAGCAACTTTCGTGCTGCTCAAGCTCTCAGCAGGAAAATCTGGGACAATTCAATGTCCCAGCAGAAATCACTGGGACGCCAACAGATCTTTTAAAATCAGAACATCTGGTCAGTCACCTTATCCCATTTGGGTAAACAGAACTTTCTTAATCAGGTGGTGCTAGAAAACTGATTGAAACTGAAGGTAGTTTAATGGTTATAGGATAGCACTTGGCTAATGTTTTAGCACTGGGAGTATAGCATACTGTGATGGACAACAACTGTGCTAATCAGTTCTTTTAGAGAGCAAATTCCTTGTGGCAATGTTAAATATCACTTTTTAAAAGTGGCAAAGCAACCTCAGGGAACATGTTCTTCTCTGTTTATAAAAGAGGAGTTTCCTAAGGTGATCATTCATCTATTAACAGCAAAAGGCACTGCTCATTCAAAACATTTAATTAACACTGGAACTGAGGCTGGACAAGTTCATTTTCACTCATCTCAAAACTGTTTCAGAATTCCTACCAAGCTCTCGTGTTTGGGCCACACTGACGGCACTCTCGTAGGGCAGGTAAAAGGAGCAAGCGATGAAGGAGAGACAAAAAAAATAAGGGTAGAAAAATATTTATTTTAATTAAGGTTAGAGGAAATTAGATATCCAAGGCTTCTGGGGAAGAAGAAAATTTGTCTTCAACAGCTACTTCAGATGTCTTCAACATCAGATACTATGAGGAAATTCACTATAATAATATGTAAACATAAAAACAATATTGCAGACTAAATGTTTGAGTATGTGTATAAAAAAAAAATCAGTGCTGTAAGTCTAAGTGGAAGACTGAAAGACAGCAAAAGGAGATTCTATATTGATATGCAAGTTTTATAGACCACAACAGCATACATTTCTTCTCTCCATTTCTAAGTGTATTAAAAACCCCTGATTCCATATGAAGGGTGCTTTCTCAAAACAGTTTTAGGCAGCAAGTTCTGTACAATAACCCTCCACACTAAGGCTGATCCACAATACAGAGAACCGTATCTGTTTATTTGTTGCACTCAGGCATCTGAGCAGGATGTGTGACCTTTGTTAAGGAAGAGGTACTTCAAGTGTACCTGGAGTGCAGGGTTAGGTCTGCATCTGAGGAGGAGGGGGATGGAGTCTCTCACTACCAACCCACTTTGCGGGTTTCTATCAAATTATTTGCTACTCATAGTGGAAAGGAAAGGTGGGTTACTGCAGCAAGAGACATTATTCATAATTTTAAAAGATAACTTTGTTGTGAAAATAGTAAAATCATCTAAGCCTGGGGCAGATAGAGGGAAATTCATCATTCCACACTCTTGGTTAGATCAATGTTTACAGCAGGGGAAAAAAAGTAAGAAACAAAATAAAACAAAGAAAGGTATGCTTATCTTGGCTCTCCTCATTGTAAATCAGGACCAATTCCACTCAAGCCAATGGATTTACACCAACGTATGATCAAAATTGATCCTACTGAAGTCACAGTTGCACTAATATTTTCAAAGAACCTTATTCACAAATTTTAGGGAGACTGACACTAATTGTCAGCCTTGAAGAGGAATGATCATGACTTGGTAGTTTCCTACTGCTCCAGGTATGATGTTTTTCAATGGCTTTGTTGTTAGAAAAAAGATAAGAGTGAGAAAGTTTGGGTGAAGGCTTCAAGGGAAAATTCCCAGACAAAATGGGCAGAATCTGCCCCCAGTGATGAAATCAAGCTGTATTATAATAATATATTATACTAATTCATTGATAGTATTGTGCTCTTGAGGAAATATGGAATATGAAAAACAAGACAGCAAAAAGGAACTGAGAGGGGAAAAGTACCAAATGTGCAGTAAATAAACAGGACCCTTAAGTGAACAGCCAGTCTGTGTAAAAGGGACACCGCCTCTTTTCTGGTGCTGTGCTGGTCGTTGATGTCTGCCTATTTAAAACCCCTCACATCCCCAGAGAAGAAAATGGCTGCAAGGCTTCAGACATAGAATCCTCTTGTTGTTCTCATTTGTTGGCTAAGAAATATCATGATGTTAATTATTTTAATTCTTCCAAGTGCAAGACGTGCTGCACAGAGGAGGATGCTGCAACAGAGAAGGTTGTATTTGATCCATCTTTGTGCGCCCCATGCTGTATTTTCCACTCATATTCATTAGTTCTTTGGCAGTAATCACCAGAGAAGAATGACAGGAACTAAGAGAATTCAAATCCACCTAAATCCACTGATAGTTTTGATCCTTAAAGACACATTTTATAGCTTCTGAGGGGACACTGACAACTTCCCATTGTGAATCACCGTGAGGGAAACAGTGTAGTCTGAAGCTGCGTGGTTTTGAATAGTCCTCTAGGTATGCATGTTCTGGGTAAAAGTGCAAAGTGAGGTTACCAGCTAATTTTTCACCTTCTGTGAGGAAAATTCGTCTGTTAAATTTATTTTGAAGTTAGATATATACACTAGAGGATTACCTTCCTTTCTTTCCCCCAGGTTATTCTGATGTTAGATTGCCATCTCTTGCCACTGCCAGTCTAGCACAAACATAGATGGGAAGACCCAGGCACCCCTAGAGGCATGATGCTTCATAATCTGCTTTACCTAATCTGGACTAGCTGGTCCAGATATGGGTATTCCCTATTATGTGTCTACATTTGACATCAGACTCTTGGGAGGTTGCAGTTCTGGCTAGACTGATGTCCAGAAATGTCCTTTCACTAATGCAGTAAGTCAGAGAAAAGAGTTCTGGACTTTCTTTTTGATGGCCAAAAGATTTGATACATGGAAATTACTTTAATACAGGAATTACTCTTCTAGATGCATGCAAATTCCACGAATTTTCTTTTTGTAGCTGTCATCTCCATCCACTCTCATGGTTTTGGGGGGTTTTTAAAGACAAAATCACTCACCATCCCTAAATAAACCTTCTATCCCTGAAGAGTAGATCACCTACATCTTTGCTGATCTTGGAGATTTTGTCCAAGTTTCCGTGGCATCTCTGGCTGCTTCAAAGCAGGCTTCCCACAGGAGACTCACCCTCTCAGGGAATTAGAAAGGTTAAATTTGGCTTTCCAGCAGCCCCATTCTTTTGTAGTAGGGGAATTTACATAGCCACTCGGGATGCAGGTGCAGAGCCTGTACCTTTGGAATTGTGTGAACATTACTTCCTCTGACTGATTCTGAGGGCAAAAAAGTCTCAGCAAAGGGTTCTGCTTCATCCTTCACCTCATTTAGGCAGGGTTGTAATGTGTATCACTACACAGATACGTGTGCAGATGTTTGCACACGCTTGTGTGTCTACTTTTCACATTTCACACAGGCTTAAGAAGATTCTGCCTTACATTTTTGTTTGTTCAGATACAGGCTCACCACTCTAAATAATTCCACCCCACACCCACCTTTTGATTTTTGTTGATGTTATACTCGTTTTACTCTGAGCAAGCTAGTTTGTTCCTGTCCTCTGAGGAAGTTCAAGGTATAATGAGCAAAGCATCCGGATTAATTAAGCAACCTGGTGCAATTTCCCCTCCCCCACCCCCACTCCTCCTCCCATGAACTAGATTGGATCTAATCCAAACCAAAGCAGCCCTCAAAGTCAGTCTTTAGCCAACAGTCAGTCCATTCTGCTGACATCCAAAGAATGGTTTTACTATATAAATGATAAGAAATACCCTTGCTAAGACAAGAAGCCCTTTAAAGACATTACTGTCACCTTCTCAGATGTTTGCAGTGACTCCAGGCTCTTTCCAAATACTGAACAACATTTGAAAACTTTTCTGTTGTCAAGCATCCCAGTGAAATGTGATGCTTCAGAGCATATGAACTGGATGCCCACAGCAACTGACTCTTCTGAATGCCTCAGCACCACACACACAGCAGCCTAGACAAACTCTTTCCTTTTTATTTATAGTAACTTAAACTTGGGCTTGGGCAGCACAGGTATGTCAAATTACCTTGCTCATGAATCTTCAGGAAATTATTGCTCTCCCTTCTTAGTGCCGTGTCCTTTAAAATGTGCAAGGGGGAGGGCATTGTGTTCCCAACTGGGGAGCTGCTGTTTTAATGCGTGTAACTGATACCGATTTATGCTCTGGACAGAATTTACAGCAAGATGGAAAAGGTTATGTTTTCATTGAAAATTTACTTCCATAATTTTCTTTAACCATCTCTCTTTATGCAATCTCAGCAGCTATCTCAGTCAACCAAGTGAGTCATTGGGCTTAAATGAGTGGACTGCTGTGGGTTCTTTGTGTGTCTCTTTTGGAAGATTGCTGCTATTTACTGCAGAGAGGTCATTTAAAATAGGGATCACAAATATATTTCTGTGCCATGCATGTTTTGTGCATAATTTAGATTACTGTATTAGTAAATCTTTCTCACAGGTTTCTTGCTTCTTATACAAACTACTTTATATTGTCTTCCACAGGCAGTAGATGTGATACACAGCCGGCTCAGACAGATAAAGTATTAATGCTTTGGTCACCTGAGGTTACTAACTTTACTGATGTGACAGGATAGTCCTGGGTTGAGTGAGTATGTCTCGGACACAGGAGGGCAGATAATGCATAATGTTCTTGTTTTGCATAGTGGAACCATATCATTTTATGTCATGGGGAGGCAGAAAAGCCCTAAAGATAAGTTTGAACAGAGGGAAAGCGTAAGATTTATTTATTGCTATTTTCTAAAAGAAGAGTCTGCAGAATTAAGGGACCTGGGGATCCATTCTCCAGCTAAAATCATTAGAATCTTCAATAAGCATCTGCTATTTGGCACTCTATCTATGCTTCCTACACAGCAGTGACTCTCTGGTCAGATGACTCCTGCACGTACTTTTGAGGCTATTGATTGGTAGGAGAGTCATATCATTCTGTATCCTCCCACTTTATCTCATGTGAGAGTTAGAGGGAGGGAAGATGCTAAAAGTCTCCAGCAATGGGGACTCCCTAAGGGTGAAATGGCAAAATGACGCATTCTCATCACTGTCTGCAAAAACAACTGAGCTGAATGTTGGACTTAGCTCCTCAGACTCACCATGTGCTGTGACAAACTGGTTTGAGAGGAGTGGGCAGCAAATGAACATCTTTTCACAAAATGCCATTGCCTGGAAATTCTAACGGGAGAGGAATATCTTACAGCCATAACTACAACACTAATGTTGATGAAGTGTGAAATTTCAGTGGTTCACAGCGTGCTGACTTCTTCTGAATAAATATTTTAAAAATACACCTTTCTCCATATGAAAACCCTTTGACAGGTGTTGAGTTTTATACAGGACTCAGTAGCAGAAATCTCAGCAGCTGCACCTTACCAGATGGGGAGCTGCACACTACTGTAGCTAAAGAGCGTGTCTGGCAGAACTGAGGATTTTAGAGATGCAATCCTCTCTTGATTTCCACATTGATATTCCATAGACAGTGGAGAAAGCTGCATTTTACAAAAGGGACGTACAAGGCAGATTGCAACACAAGGGATATTTGTATTGCTTGCGGTTCCTCTGCAGTTTAGTGGGAGCTCAGAGCACTGCAGGAATTGCTGGACTACATGACCAGCAATTATATGTTCCAGAGTTCAGAGTATTCTCCTTGAAAATTTTTACTACTAATACTTTAAAATATACTGCAGAATAAGGGATTACTAGATGCCCAATGTAGAAGTTCTTATACATTTAGTGATAGGAATAACTTGTTTTTAATCACCATCCAGCATAGACCAGCTTGAGTATGCATCTGTTCCCCTCACGGTTCTCTACTTTAATTCTCACATCTGCACGGGTTCTCCAACAGTGACACCCTGCAATTCAGAAGCGCCCAGGAGATGCAAAGGTGAGCTCACAGTGATGCTCAAAGAGGACTGGATTTGAAGGCCTATTAGTGATTCTGACCAAGGCGGAGCTGAACTCAGCACCTTGAGGTCAAAGGTTGAAGCATAAAATCTGTTTTCTTTTGCCACTGCATGCTTGTAGCAGGATAAGCTTCCTTCATAAGCCACAGCACAGATGTCACACTCTTCTCTCATTCCCTTTTGTAGAATGGTCCTTGATTTTAAAGGCTTTACATCAGACTGCAATTAAATGAAGGAATCTTTATTGTACTCTCAGTTCTCTGATATTACATTTAAATGATTGGTACATGCAAGATCACAAAGTCAGGATTTCCATGTGAGGCTCCATTAGTTCTTCCCTAGTCAAGATCCACCAAGCAGCACCTAAACACTTCACTAGACATAATCTTTTCACCATTGACAGTTGTTATTTGCAGCTTTCTGTACTTTTTAATATATTTTTCAACAGTTCCGTACTGTAGCATCATGCTGGCTGAAATCCTAAAATGTTTTATTTCTCATCAGAACTTTTTTGAATATCAAAACAGCCTCCTCAAAAATATTTGCAAACTAGTGATGAAATAGATGGAAAGAAGGAATATTATTTTGCGAAAATTCAGTCTTTGTTTCGTGCTTCAGTTTATTTTGCTCCAAATCAATACAGCCAGCTCCGCAATAGCTAGCTAACAGCCTAGAATTAGTGCAATCAAATGGTTAAAAGTTAATTGAAACCAATGTGTGTTGAGATCATAGTGTGTTTTGTTTAGGGGATTTTTTTCCCCAAGCAAAGTGCTATGTGTTATTCAGTCACAGAGCATAAAACAGGTCAAAGTCAGCAAGTCGCATGGAGAACAGGATTAATGCATTCTGGTGCTAGTGGGCTAACACTCTGCAGCAGCACACCGGTGGCTAAATATTTAAATTATATGTATGTCAGTGTGCAGAACAACTTGAATGCAACCTGCTCTTTCCTTCATATAGTCCGGCTGTGAATCCTGAATAACATTCAAGTTCAGAGCAGCCACCCCCTCTGACTATCACAGAGCTAACTGGCCTATTGTGGTGCTGCTGCCATTTTTCCCCTTCATTTTTTCTCCCAGCATACTGGGGGTATTTTCAATTAAGAAGAATTCAATTTTGAATCACAGTTTTGCAAAGGGTTCAATGCTAATGAGTAAACATAGGAGGACTCGGTAATAATAATTCATAAGCAGCAGGAAGAAAAGTGCGTGCTTTGTTGTTGGACTGGTTGGAGCCAGTTCATTTTATAGAATTTCATGCCAGCTACACTCCATAAATTTTTCACAATGATCATAAAATACCTTTTTATTTTATTTTTTTCCTTTTGTTGCTCTCCAGAGTTTATTCATTACACATGAAGCATATCTGTGCTGTGAAATCCGTTACTAAATACCTCAGGACCTGTCATGCCACTGTAATTTAAATTGAATGTAACAATAATCCAGCCTGATTGCTCAGCTCACTAGTTAATGTGAGGATATTTGACTCTGTTAATCACCACAATAGCCAGGTCACATTTCCACCATTGCATAAGTAAACAGATTAACCGGCATGCAGTGCAGCTCTAACAAATGCCTCACCGGTGACATTTGCAACACAGCAAGCTGCAGCCTCACCTTCAGAACAAGAAATTGGCTCTGGCACAGCAAACCACAATTTTAATCATATACATGAAAATCCAAAACTTTTTAAAAGGGGCTTAGGTAAAATACACGTGCATTAGAGAATTAGCCATTCTGAGCACGGCACCTGAGGCAGGCGGGTTATTCAGCACATGCATATTTACACACAGAGCTCACTCTTTCTCACACTAAAGCTTTGCTGCCCATCTCAGAAATAGTACAGGCTACATAGAGATTTAGGTGGATTGATTTTACATTACGTGAGGTCTGCCTCTCACTGTGCAACGTGTTATGATAATCAGATTTTCTGTGTTTTGCTCTTTACCTTGATCATACACTGGGCATAACTGTGAGCAACTTCTAAATTCCAGTGTTAGCTACCTCTCAGGTCACAACTTTTGAATTTCCGTGTTGGAAGGGGTAAAAAGATAACAGCAAATGCTGCAGCAAGATTTTTTTCTTCTTTGTTTAGTATATGTTATAGAAAAGAGGGAGAGGAAGAAAGAAAAAAAGAAAGCACAACAGTGATGGTAAGAGCTGATAAGATTCCATCAGGAGAGATCACAGGCTTGCTATTGTACCACTATTTTTCAAATTTGCCCTTCCCCCTCCCCTCTTAATCCACTTTATGTACCCAGCAGTTGGGATAAGAGCCGGAGTGGATAATATCATTTTGTTTTGTCCCAGCAGTATGATGCTATCAGGGCGTTGGCTGCGCTTTTAATTAAGGGAGAGCACACTAACATGTTGAGCAAATATACGTAATAAATCTATTTCTGTATTATCTGGAGAGCAGTATTGTAAGAGCTAAGATCTTGAAGCTAAATCTAGGCCTTTGTGATCTTCTTTGCACCCTGGTGTTTCGCCTGCCATGGAAATGCTCTCTTTTAACAATGAAAAGGTTATATATCCACCATGACTTCTGTTTTGTGCATTTTATAGGAGGTCCAAAGTCATGAGGGTCTCATCACATTAAAGCTGCCACCACTCAGCCTTAGTGGCTGATATGTATTTTTGACACAGGGTAATCGAAGTAAGGTTACAGCCCAGCAACAGCAGCTCCCGTTGTATTTTTGCCTCCTGCTGTCTACTTCTTCCCTTCCTGTTGTTTATTTTGAGGGACAGAAAAACAGGAAGGAAAAAAAAAGACATTGCTGCTCAGCCAGTAGTAAAACTTCTTTTATGGGCTGGCCTTGTAGCCTAACACTACTGACACCAAGGATTTGAGAGAGGATCCTGGAGAAGCAATACACACAGCACTCCCTCGACTGCTCTGGCTCATGACCCGAGGGAAGTGCCGAAGGAGCTCTCTTCATCTCTTTGCTGCCAGAAAAATGATTGGCTCAACACAGGTTCAAGGATGAGAGACACCAAGCCAGGGACAGGGAGGGACTTCACTTACTGAGAGGGGCTAGGAGGACAAAACAATTTCTCTTGCACAGAAAGAGGGGCAAAAAAACCCTGAGCGCAAACGTTACAGTAAGACAAGAGAATATATCATTGACAGGCAGGCAGGTACCAGAACACAAAGTTATGACATATTTTTTCCCCAAGAAAATGTTTACAGTTCACACCACATCTAAAGCACTGCCACTATTGAATGAGGCTGAAAACAAAGCTGACTTAGTGGTTTCACATGCTTTTATATAACCCTATAATTTTTTTAAAGCGCTTTGTTTCATAAAATGAAATTATGTAGGCAATTAGTCTATACTGTGCACTAACCCCTGTTACGCCTTGGCTAGGAAAGGGAATTTAAAAGAACAGAGTTATTTCATTTAAAAACAGGTTGTTTTGTTTGCCCTGTAAGTTTTTCATTAAAAAGTGTTACGTTTATTATTCAAATGAATTATTTCATTGGTCTTCCTCATGAATGCTTTGAAAGCCATTAAAAGATGGCATTTACTTGGGTATATATATCCAGAGCCAAAAACTCTGTCACTTGGGAAAATAGGAAAAGTAGAAGAGGATGGTGACTTGGACTGGAGCTGGAGCCTTTTACACAAACATTGACGGCAGCTGTGGACTGGAAATTCACTGAGAATCAGCTGGTCTAGTACTGTTTCACCATGGCTCTCTGAGAACCTGGCTTACACATAATATGAACTGCCAGTTCAGGGAAAGAAGGGTAAGAGCAGAACTGGAATGGACAAAGAAGCATCCTCGTAGTCTGAAGTAATGGTCACCACTTCCTGTAACCTGCTTCTTGCTCAGACAGGGAGATGCCAGATAGGAGACTCCCTGCATCTGACAGACCTGGGGGAGGGTAGAGGAAATGAGGTTGAAGTGTTTGATCCTTAAAGGGCTCTGAAATGTTTCAGCATCACAGTGAGATGTTTTGTTTTTCTTGGGTTTATTGTTATCTGCTCTTGTCACTGGCAAGTCTGATCTACCAACTACAATAGATCTGAGCAGGGATTGTTTAAATGGCAAGCAGAAGGTACCAGCTGTCTCTGGGTTTCAGGCTTTCTCCCGAACTATGCAAAAGAAGTCGGAAAGATCTGCTTCCACAGGGGAAGCAGTACCTTCAGAGTTGCCTGGGATTCTTCGGTTTACATGGTTTGATGCAACACTTAAAAGCATCCAAATACATATCTGCACTTTTTCAGAGCTAGGCAACGGGCTGCAGAGGAGCCTGTTAAGGAAGCTTAACCTTCTAGTCTAAATGCCGCTACAATACACTGGAGAGAAAGCCAGTTATCACGGTGCCAGAAGACATAGAAGTGTGATAACAAAGATACATTGGATATTTCACCATGAAGAATACACCACACTACGAAGACACCAAAGGCAGAGTTTTCTGGAGCAAAATATGAGGCTGTGAAGGATTGAGGCAAAGGAATCTGAGACCATTGTTGGTCTGGCAAATCTTACCCAAACTTTAGGTTCACAAAAAGCTTGATACCAGAAAAGTATTTGAGTTTTGGAGGATGTTTACTTCCATTGCTCCTACACAAAGCAGAACTCATAGGTGACACTGTGCGCTACTGCAAATTCTCCAAATGTGTAAGGTCCCCATCCCCAACATTTGCACCGCAGCATTAGAGGTATACAGACTAATTCTGCTTGGGCTGGAATGTTGTCACTGCCTCTTGCAGATGCCAGGTCATTAAACATGCGCTTGTGTCTGTCCTAGCATAAAACAATATTTGGGCTAATTTACAGCTATGTACTTCCATTTCTGAAATGTTCATTGGCTACGTCTGTTGTGCATAGAATAGCAATACTGCAAGGATGCTCCTTCTAGGATAGTAAAATGAAAACAGAAAATAAAAGAATAGCTAAATTGCATCCTGTTGCCAACCATGAATTAAAAATCAAGAACTCTTTGACTTGTAGGAAGAGGACAGAAATCACTCCAACTTATATTATAATCATTTCATCCAACATTTTTGAGTTACCTTCATCACAGGCTACATTCTGTTACCCAGCACAGCTCTTCTCACCAGAAAACAGCTAAATTAGGTTCTCTTTCTACCACTCAGTGTGCTGAAACTCTCTTTTTTCCTATATGCTTTTTATTCCAACATGATAAGGTATATTAAACAAGCATTCTCCAAAAATGTTAATACTTCACAAATACCTTTCATACAACTTCAAAAAAAGCATTAAATTATACCTTTACAGAGCTATGCAGGGTTTAACTTGCTCCATGTGTTTTTCTAAGAAAAACTAGAAGAAAATTCTCCATGAAATAATAACACAGCAAAGTAGATCAGGTGTAAGGAATCAAAATGCATGGAATGCATGGAGAGCTCTTCAATCTATTCACAGGTTCAAGTTCTGTCAATGACACCTGGCATTCCAGTAGCAAAATACACCTTGATAACTATAGGTGTCAGTGAAGAGCAGAGCTCTGAAGAGCTGCTCACTGAAACATTACCCACTGATTTTCCTCCTCAGCTTATAACTGCTTGCCTGTTTTCTTTAAATTTCCCAAAGAGGAGCCAGTTTGTTTCCAGTTTGATCAGAAATCACTGAGATGGATGAAATATTAGGTGTTGATAGGCAACTTCTGTTAATCCAAACCATTTTTCTCTGATAGCCTTTCAGATGTAGAGAACTTCTGTGAGGGAGGATAGGCAGGTGAGTAAGTGCCACTGCTGCCCAAGTAATAGCAGTGGTGGCAGGACTGAGCAAACGGAGAGTTCTTTCTGGCCCTTTTATTCTTAAAAGCATTAGCAAAACTAACTGCATCCCTGGAGTGATTACAAGGTAGTAGTCTCATGCTGAAACATGGTAAGGGACTTGCTGTTATTGTCTTAACTTTCCCTTTAGTTGGTTTTCATGGTCCCAATTGCAATCATGGGCGACCTTCTAGGCTACTGTTTTCCAAGGTTTGACAGAAGCCAGATGTAGTTGGTAAACCTTATGATGTGGTCAGCAAGAAAATATGCAGTATCACAGTCCCCTAATGTTATATGCCACCAGAGGGTATGTTTGTTTTGCCAAGCTGGTCTATAAGCATATTTTCTGATAATCTCTTCTTAAAGATAAAACATTGTACAGGATTGTGAGACATTCTGGTGGAGGGCCATATGCACCACAGAACTCAGCTGAGATAAGACTACAGCAAGAGCATTTGGAATGCACTTGCTTTGTGTCAAAGTGTACATATAAATTTAATACTGTATTGGCTGTTTTTACTGGGAAAAGAAAAAGGCAAGAAACTGGGTTTTAATGGTGATGACTTTGCCTGAATCTCCTTTGCTTCTAAAGTTGCAGTTTGAATCCAATGTTATTTTAAAGTATTTAGGCAGACTTATGATGGGATCTTCAAATGAGTTTAAATAGCTCTGTTCGCTGCTTCAATAGAAAATTTTGCCTTTGTGTTCTCAACTCTTATCTCACTGATCATGCAAAAGGGGAAGGATGGAAATTAATTTATAGGCATATCCTTCTTTCCCCTACAGACAAGCCTGAGCAGCACAAAGAGATGCCTGGTTTGTAGCATGAAGAGTTGACACAGCAGTGACATTCAGCATTATTCAGGGCTTCTGGCTACCCCCTCGAATGCTCCCCAGCCCACAGAAAGCCACTTCACCATTCATCTGCTTCCTTGGCTCATGTTATTCCCCAAGCTGTCCTCAGAGAAAAACTCCTCACAAAGTAGTACTTCCTTTCCATTCCCCAAAACCAAGCCTGAGCTAATTAGGTACAATTCTGACCACTGAGTAAAAAAAAGTTCCAAAGGAGAGGTGTGTGCAAGTCAATGAACTTGGTGAAACCTATGGTTTAAAAAGGCTTCTGTTCGGTGGTTTATGCCGTGTAAACAGGCGTTGTAGATTTTTCAATAAAAAGTTTTGACTGGTTTAATTTCTGGTGATATCTTATAGATTGATTATAAAAAACAGGAGCATGCCCAAAGAGTCACATGAATTCTCCAAATACAAAGATTTAAAAAAGAGGAAAAAATAAAATGTCAGTGCTATTCAAGAGCTCCTCAGCCAAACAGTGTTCTAGTCATAAATCCAAAACACAGCATCGTATGAACACAGAATCTGAAGATAAGAACCCCTGTGACTGTAATACCATTATTAATGCACCTCAACATTATGCATCTTGGAACATTAGGACTCAACCTTAGGGCTGTTCTGTTGTGCCTGACTGTCCACAGCAGTCCCCAGTGAACTATTTCAGGATCTAAGTACTGCCAGAGCATGAAGGCAGTCTGCCCATGTCCCATTTTTCTAGGTAGTAACATTCCAGTGAGGAGCTGTTAACTCAGCACAGTCTGGCACTGTAGTTCTGGGTTGCTGAGGCAGTCAGCATTGTGTCTGCTTCAACACAGAAAGTAGCCATCATGGAACAGATGCAGTGAGGCTTCTGTTGTTACCTCAAATCCAAACGAAAAATAACCTTTAACATGTCATTTTTATGTCCATGAAGAAGAATCAAATCTATTTATTTTTGCCAAACCCATGCGAACAGCACTTTCTGGATATAAAGCTTCCAGAAAAGTGGAATATTTGGGTAACACACAAAATGGGAACCGAACTCTAGAGACTGCATTAAGAGGATGACTCTACTATCTTGTGTCTGGGTCTGCCTTAGATTACCATAATTGGTATCTGTTACTGTCTTTTTGAATGCTACCAGACATTCCTACTTGTACCAAATATGCTGCACGAGATGCAGAACATATACAGCCCTCTTTACTGTACTAAAATAGCAATTAAATACCGACAGCAAGATTTAAATTTACCTCAGTGTAAGGGCAGCAATGTTGGGATCCAGATTTTCTGCTGATGTTGCTGAATATTTCCTCAGTTCTCTTCTATTGCTGTTTTCCTATGCAATTTGAAGAGAGGACAAAAAATAAGTTAAGGGGAAACAACATCTTTCTTTAAAGTCATCATGTCTGTGACTTGCAGCAATGTAGGCTACTAGAAATACCCTCCTCTCACTCAGTGCTTCACATATGAATTATCTTTTTATTGACTGCAAAATCTATCTGAAGGTTGTTCACAGCTTGTTGGACTTGATCAAATTTGTTGAAAAGGAGAATTTTCCTGAACTGGCAGACAGTGAATATTTGGACAGAATCTGCTTACTTTATCTGTGAAGTGAGTGCTTACTTCTTGATCATTTCTATATATAACTGCATACAAGGAATCTACAAACAATCCAATATGTCGGTTTTGAGGCCAGAAAAATATGGTGCTGCTTATTAGTCTCAACAATTTCACAGACAAAACAGAGACAGATAGTCCAGACAGGAACCATGAAATGCCACAGCCATGAAAGGGAACGTTTTTATTCCCAGTCGCATTACTTGCACACACAGTCGTCACCAAACCTTGTAACTACTCACTGCACAGTAACAGTGTTCCCTGAAAAGGCTCTTAAATTCTACTTTTCACTGTGCTTGCTCAGGGCTCCAGTAAATTCTCACCAACTTCAATGATTTTAACCCAGGTCTCAGCAAACCAGGCATGTAATTAAGGGAACATGTGTTATTTTTTCTTTCTTTTTATGTACAGTCTCTTTTTCCCACCTCATTTTGTCTACTATACTGTAGACACTTAAATTCAAAATAATGCCTTCCAGAAAGTTCAAATTCAATTCTAGAAAATTAGGAACACCAATAAGCACGGAACAAATGAGTGTTTCTTTAAACGAATATCAAAAAGGGTAAAATAGGCCTAAAGGCTAAACTTACACAATTTCCATGTAGAAATCCTGATATGACACCAAATGAAATAGGTGAAAAAGGATCCCTTTGAATTTAGTTTTTGTAATAGTTCAGGCCTACAACATGATTAGTCAAAATATTAATGAGAATACCTCAATGCCACTGCCACTTATAAAGAATACTGAAAAAATTGACTGAAAATATATTATGGTATCAGTGCTTGCTTTTAATATAGATGAGAGTTTGAATTTTGGTTTTTCTTTCTTTAATACCGAGAACTTGTATTCTGCATTCTATCTTTGCTTAAAACATCATTAGCAGATGTAATTTTGCAAGAGCTTTGTAATAACACAAAAAAAATTGGAAAAGTAGGCTTTTCCCATGAAGAAAAAGTAGAAAAGGAAGTCCATTCACCTTCAGCTGGAGTCTGGATATGAGCATTTTCAGCATCTTACCTGTTTCTAAGTCTGAATGAAAAGTTGTGGCTCCCTACAGCTGAAAATATTGACTTCAGTCTTATATTTCTGTCTCTTTAGAATGTGAATGTCATATCCTTGCATTTGTGTCTCCATTATGCTTCAGAACATCCTTTGAAGAACCCATCTGTCCCATAGGGTGGCTGAGCGGAGTTTTCACAGTGAGGTATTACTGGAAGTTTAAAACAATGTTAACCTGAAGCAATGTCCCCCTTTTCTATAACAGCTTCTTCTGACCTGACTTCAGTTTCTATCCACCAGTTACATTTGATCTAGATAAAAAACAATCTTTTTCTAACTTCTCCTCTCCCTCTCTAAATTGGCAAAGTTCTTCCTGTGCTTCAGCTAGGAAAGGACCAACCCTCTTTCCAGACACAGGATGTCCCATAATATGTTTGTGCTTATGACAATTCTTAATTTAAAGTTGGTTAAAACATAGTTTAAAAACTAGTAAAAAACTTTCACTCGATGATACACATGACTGTGGTGGCAAACTTGGCAGACATTGAAAATGAAAAAAAATTATCAATTTTTGTCAGAAATAATTAACCATAACATGCAAGGGCTTGATTTTACTATGTAATATTTATTTGCTTTGTCAACATTCATTTTTACATGCCTTTAAATTATCTGTGGTGTTTTCCTTAAATGTTGCTATGATATATTTATTTGTAGGTAAAAATTGTTGAGCTGATGTGGTCACACAGTAAACTACAACTGAATTTAATTCCTGGGGAAAAAAGTAAATATCAATTGCAAAGTAAACTTTTACTACATAGAGAAACAATTAAGTTTGCCACACAATATGTCCTATGTAAAATAGCTGATTTGATTTACAGTTTATTTCTAAAAGGAAAGCCTAAGTTTCTGTTACAAGAAAAGAAGGTTTATTGTATTCACTGTTCTTATCTTCAAAGAGCTTTTCAACATGATCTAAAAGACTGCCGTTTTTGCAGCTTGGCATGCTCCAATTTGCCACTACTAGCAGGGTAACCCAACAGTCCCCTTTTGTGGAACACCAGTATGAGGCACAGGTAAATCCTGTGCCTCCTCTGCTATTTCAGAGTAACACTGCATTTCAAACTGCGTAAACAGGTAACTGTAAAAAAATGTAATCCTTTGTAGGTCCTGACTTCACAGTTCTGTGAAGCAAAATATTCCCTTGTTCTTCCTTTAATATGGTTTATCTTTGGGTTTTCTTTTTTTTTCTCTCTCTCATTTGCCTCCCCTCCTATTATTCTGCTTTGCAGGCACAATCAGACTGTGAGACAAGGCAAACTGACTAGTTTTTTTTCTAGGTTCAAATATTTTTAATATCTTCTTCAGGACAGTGAAAATGGTCTAGAAACAGCCTTCTACATCCAGCATAGTCTTTTCCTTATTTCTTTATACACTGTACTTTGAAGTGTATTTGGGCTTTTTTCACCACTTCCTCCCAATAATTCAGCTTGATGCTTATTATCTCCCTTGGTGGGGCAGAGAATGTGTGATAACAGTAGAAGCAGAATTCCAAGCTTAAAAATCAAAATAATCATTTATGGAATATTTTAAGGTGATAAAAGAAATGCTGTAATGAATTGGTGAAACAAATAAATGCGTTGAGAGAATCAACGGGGGAAAACTATGTCCTATGAGGAGCGCTGAGGGAGCTGGGGATGTTTAGCCTGGTGAAAAGGAGGCTCAGGGGACACCTTTTCACTCTTTACAATGGCCTGAAAGCAGGGTGTGGTGAAGTGGGGGTTGGTCTCTTCCGACATGTTTTAAGTGAAAGGATGAGAGGAAGAGGGTTTACGAGGTGAGGTTCAGGTTAGATATTAGAAAATAAATTTTCACTGAAAAAGTGGCTAGGCATTGGAATAACTTATCTAGGGAGGTGGTGGAATTTTCAAGAGGTCTCTGGATGTGGCACTTGGGGGTATGGTTTAGGAGTGATTATGGTGGTATTAGGTGGAAGATTAGACTAGATGAACTCAAAAGTCTTCCAACCTTGGCAACTCTGTGATTCTATGGTTAATTTGTATTTATGGCCAACAAAGAAGAAGAATTGTGTGAATGAATCTCCATGAAGTATTTTCAGCCTACTGATGGATAAGTGGGGAGCACAGTAGTCGGGAAGATTATCAGGACAGGAAAGAGAATCCCATCCCATAACTATCACAGGAAGTACTCAGTCTAGGAATTGGAAAATGTCAAAGAACTGAAAAGAAAAGTGACAATAGACACACTGAGATATCAGAAAGTTGTATGTAGGAGTGGATTTTTTTAAGTGGAGAGAGCGGATAATGAATAATTGAAAATTAAATTACAATATGACAAAAGGAAGTACAAGCAAGAAGCAATTTTTGGATAATTGCTGAGTAGAAAAATATATTGTAATGAGACAAAAGACACTGAATCTTTGTTTGTGGACATGAGTGTATAACCAGAAGGACCAAGGTGAGAGCCTTGTCCCTCAAGAAATCTGTCTCCTTCTCTGTGGGCTGGTACTCAGGACGCTCCAGAGCCGCAGCAGTGCCAGCCGTGGAACTGTCCATGGTCCTTGTAAGAACATCCCTGAGGCCGCTTTCATTCATATGCGCAACCAGAAATCCGTGCGTAACCCCTCTACTGGATTGGTTGCCTCCTTCTGATAGAAAACAAATTATCAGAGTTGGATATAAGTTATGGATATTTTCTTCTGAAATTTTATGTACCAGTTTTAATCATTTGACGCTGGGTTCTTTCTTGTGACAAAATGTCACTCTTAAATAAAATAAGAGGAAGCACATTTGGGGGGCCGAAAAAAAGATGCACTTGAAAAGATTCTCCTTTTTTTTTTTTTTTTTTTTTTTTCTAGCAATTTAGTTTTGGTTCAAAGACCTTTGCTTTTTTATTGAAGGAGGACTGTTTAGTGACAACGGCAGCCTACAGTTTCTCAAATTAAGCTTACTCTTAATAAGAAACAGAGACAAAAGCTGAAAAAGAATGGAGAACTTTCGGTATTCTAAGCTTTGTGCTTCCATTTTTACTAAGCTGTATTCTAAAAAACATATTTTACTGAGAGTGTGCATTGCAGTTTATGCATTTAGTGCATTGATTTAGCCATTCAAATCTCTTTTTGTTTCTTTCAATTCCATTCAAAACTCAGTCTCTAAAAAGTGTAATTTTATCAATATTGTTGCATATGAAAAAAGAAAACTAAAGTATATTATATGAAAGAGAAATAGGATGCTACTTCTAAAAATGCTTAAAAGTAAATAATCCATGCAGGTTGCCACAGGCTTATCCTATCACACAGTTAGACAACTTTAAAGAGACCACTGACAAGTTATTCAAAGCTGACATGTAGCACAGGGCTCTTTATAGATCTTCAATCTACATTTGAGTTGCTTTCATCTTCCTTTCAGCAAAGCTCCATTTGAAAACAATCTGTGGAAGAGTTGCGTGAGTAAGGAAGCACATGTTGTGTTTTCATCCAAAGCAGAATCTCTAAGCTGTGCGAGGGGGTATAAAAATAGGGTTAAAAAGTAAATGGTGTAAGCTGGAATTCCAGCAGTCAGATGCTGAGTGAGTAAAATCTAGACGTATTTTGCTCATCTCAGTGCCCAGTGGGGAATCTCATAAGAGAACAAAGTGGTGGAGACCACCTTCCAACAGACCCACCCATTTCTAGTTCAAACACATAGTTAGAACAAGATATTTTATGATCCGCTTTGGATGTACTGCAATGAAAAGGGACACCCAGGATTCATAACCAGGGCCCTTGGATCTAGTTGTTGACCTTGCTAGAACCACAACCTCAGGAAGACCAAGCGGCACCATAAATGATTGATCGATCATATCTGTTTACATTCACAGGATGCATTTTGTTTTTTCTTACTGAGTTACATTTGATATTACTTCTTTCATTTGATCTCTTATGCTTCAGCAGCTGTCATAGCTCTAAATTTACAGTATTCACCCTTTCATTTGTATTGTAGTCATTGATCAAGAACAGAAAACTGTTCTTTACTTTTTAAGTCTTGACACTAAAAATTCCTCTAAATATGATCCTAGCACAGATAAAGGACTACTGATTTTCACTTTTAGCTAAGTCACACAGCGAAGTAGGATCTCCAAGAACCTACATAACCGAGGAACAGTACAAAGGACTCTACTAAGATTATTTTCTTAGATGTTCTAGGATCTGTGGGTCTCTTCAAGGAATGCTAAAGTGCAGATTTAGTATCAACTTTTCCAAGATTACTGATTGTGGATTCTTTTTTCACTTGCCTTTTCAATTCTGATAGTTAGTTTCTAACATTTAGATGAAAATTTTTCTTGGTATGTTGAAATATCGTCTATATGTTCCCTCCACTTTTGGTTGCAAGTGTAAGTTCTTGACAGCTAGAGGTTGCTTGCTACCTGGCAAAGCTTGGGAAATTCAGCTTCAGAGAGTTTTCCTGAAGAAAGTACTCATTCCTAATTTAAATTACATGTATTCATTCTTATAGTGTTATTTAATGTTCTCAGGTTGAGATATTTTGTTGGGTTTTGGCTGGTTGGTTGGGGGTTTGTTTGGATTTTTTTACCCGCTATAACATAGACAAGCTTAAACATAGAGTATTAAGTTACCACCTTTGCCTTCTCAAGCATTGTCTCCACCAGCTTCAGTAATGATAGAATATAATTTGAATAATCTATCAATTATGCATATTATCTGTATCTTTAGACATTCAAAGGTTAAAGGACTTTTATTCCATTTGTACATTTTAATTTTAATAGCGTCATTGCAGCTGTTCTTATTTTCTGTGCTTTTTGGTTGTGGTGCGGGCCTACCATGTTGAATTTATACACCTCTTTCAGAGGTGTATCTCCACTTGCATGCCTCAAGTGTGTGCCTTTACGCTCAGAGGTGAACACAAACTGTCTGTGTGTGGACTGGTTCACAAAATTCTGTTCTGTAGCAAAACTGCATTTTCTCCCTTGCATTTGAATAAGTAATGGTAGAAATGCTTTCCAATTTACTATGCCTCTATATAATTTTCTTGTTAAAGATGGCTATAGGATCTGCTGTTCTAGTTCTATGCTGATCCATCTCCTAGCATTGTTATAAAACTTCACTTCAAGGCCTGGAATAATGACATTCACAATGCTTGTGTTTATTCTGAACTATCAAAAGAATTATACCTTGATTAAATATTACTTATACCTACTGACGACTAAAGAATGGGAGAAGAACATCTGATATTCAGAATTGCTGGCTACAACTGGAGTTATTTATGAGATACACACACATAGACATCAGTTCATCTTTTCAGCTGCAGGAATCTATGTCCAGGAAAAAAAGACACAGGAGTATAAACAACTTGTAATTCTATTCTGAAGTTATTGTCCATAGCATGAATAAGAAAGAGTAATCTCTCTTGGGTGAACTTGAAACGCTATACAGGAGAATTTATTCCCAAAATGTTTTACAGGTATTTATAGTCCCTCATCAGCAAACCCACAATTTGGGAACATTACAGTATGGCTACTCTTGCAGTATCTTCCGTACATTTTTAGGATACAGCTCAACTGTTCCTAGTCATCAGTGACATAAATTTAGGAGCTGATACCATGTTGGAAAAAGTAGGTAGTCAGAGAATCAGAGTCCTGCTACTTCAAAAGTCCCGGCACAAGCAAGTTCTTGTGTGCACATGGATTCTGTGGATTAACCCTGGCAAATCACCTGGAGCAGAAATACCGCAAGCCCAACAAATAGTTCTTTGGACAAAATCTGCATCATTTTTATGTGTTTTCACAAGTTAATACTGCACCTGAAAGAGATACTGCACATCCAGCGATGCTAAATATCTTCAAATGTAAAATCAAAATCCATCCAAGTCATATACACAGTTAGAAAACCCACTCTGCTTTGCAGCAGCATAGCATTATACCAGTTCTTGTAGGGATGTAGAGCTGTAATTTAAGTATCATGTACACTAAAAACCACAAGAAATATTAGACCACTGTTCTGTTTTGGCCTAATTTTAGAAAAGATTTGGCCAAAATTCCCTATAAAATTGATACTGTAATATTCCTGTCCACTCTATATTTGTGCAGCACTTAGCAGCTACTTTTTGTTTTGATTGGAAAAGACCTTTAAGATCATCAAGCCCAACTACAAACCTAACACTGGAAATCTACCACTAAACCATGTTCCTAAACACAACATCTACACATCTGTTAAATACTTCCAGGGTTGGTGATTCAACCACTTGCCTGAACAGCCTACCATCTTCCATTTAAATCCATGTTACCTGTTAAGTACAGTGAATCTAAGATAGTTTACAGAAAAAATTATGGATCTTTTTTCCTAAATGAACAATTTTTACAATTCTGTAATAGAAAGGAAAATCAGTTCAATAAGAGAAGCAATCTTTTAGGCATTGACTATGAACAAAAGGAATCCTAAGGCATTGAGCAAGGCTTTCTAGAAGACAGAAGAAAACCTATAATATTTTTATTACATCCTTCAGTGTGTTACAAAGCATATTGCTCTGCTGGCGTTTTGTAAGGTCCCACTGATTCTTGTGTGACTAGTCTATGTCATTTAAAAATATAAGAGCATTACATAACAGAAAGAGGAAAGATAAATAGGGGACACTGGTGTTCAGAAAGCTTTTGATGTGTATACAGAGTTTAACAAGTACATACTGTAATTCAGAAGGATTTTTGTCTTCAGCCCACTGTAGTGGTGGCATGTGCCACTGAGGTTGAAGGAATTATGGAATACATTAATTTAGTCTCTTCCAAGTTGAGGAAGAGGCCTACTGTTTCAGATCAATGGCAGACATAACTAAGGAAGGAGGTATGCTCAGTTTCTTGTTGAATTCTAAAAGTCTATCGTAATTCTTACCTGTAACACTTCCCCTCACCTTTGAAATGTCACATACAATTATGATTTATTTTCTTACAAGGAAAACATCCAGGGACATTCCCTTCAGAACTTGCAATATAAATCCAGATAACATAATGAGAACTTTATATGTGTGACAAAGGAACCTGCCTAATCAAGAAGCTTTTGAAAAGCTATGTTGTCGAAAATAGCTGATGGTTTGGAATGAACTGAGCAAACAGAGGAGAAGATACTTAAAAATAGGGCTTTCCAACATATCAGAAATAGTAGGTTTGCCAAGGAGGCATCCGTTTTGCCTACAAAATGTTGATAATAACATGTCAGTCTGTGCTATGTCTACCTGTGTTCTATACAAAAAAAGAAAAAAGTGGCTCTGAGTAACAGTAGTAGAAATCATGATTATACACTTTTGGGAAAAAAATCAGCACATCAGAATTGCACCATGCTATAACCCTGAATGGAAGGTATAAGAAAAAAAATTCTTTTTGACTAATTTAAACCTGAGTTAAGACTAGCACTCTGTGTTCTCTTCCATGTTGGAAAAACTTGGTTAAATGGCAAAACCAGGTTTCTGTACAGCATTAGTATCTACTCAAATGACATGAAGCAAATTTTAGTTATCTCAGGTGTTCAAAACATTCTTCAGATCTTTGAAGACATTCTTCTTAAGGAAACCAGGCATTTCCACCTTAGTATTTGCCTTATTTCTTCAGGCTTAGCTAATAAAGGTCTCATTAATGGAATTTTCATTCTCATTCTCATTAATGGAATGAAAAGAATTGTTATTTTATGAGCACAAAAATGAAAGAGACTGCTGTCCCTACAAAGGGAGTATTGCAAAAATAACTTATATACACTTGTAAGGAGAAAAGAAAAGCTACAAACTCTGCCCCTATTTTCCATTTTGCTCTCAGCATAGAACGATAGAAACTCTGGTTGGTCATTGCAGAGCTTCTTTTGCTTTTGAAAATAGAATAGTATCTGAAGAGCCACAGGTTTTTGCACCTATGGGCATTCAGAGAAGAAAGGGAATTAGATAACATCTGTTTCATGGTCTGCACAGATTTTTCTCTTTCCAGTGGATACTGTTATGCTCACAAGAAAAGCACTTAAACAATTTCCATGCAGCTGGATGGATTGTTTCGTGTTATTCCATGTCATCCTGGCATCCAACCCAATTGTCATTCTGACACAACAAAGCAGATGCCCCAAGTTTCATATGTGATGAAACCTTTTTCAGCAGCTGTGAATCAAATGCTTACAAGAAAAGTAAGTCTAATAAGTGCCTCCAGGTTATTTTCAAATTAAGACATTCGAATCAAATGGTTTCAATATTGTCAATCTTTGCACAAGTAACAGATTTCAATATAAGCTGAAAGGATTTCCTCATGAATTCAAGAACACACTGGGAAGGGAGAAGTATCCAGGAAGAAAAAAAAAGTTAAAGTATCGATAACTGCTGCCTCTTTTCAAAATACAATATTCTATCTAGGGCTAGCAACTAAATAGAGAAAAAAAAAATGGGGTAAAAAAACTGTCCCTAGTTAATTGCATTGTTTAAATTTACTTCTTCTAGCCCGACATCTCACACTGCCCACCTGCAGTCATTTACCTCTAGCTGTGTACATTTTCATCAGACAGTGGCATGTCCTCTTGCAAACACAAACACTGCAGTCCAGCAACTTCTGAACTGTCTGTTTGGAACTTCTTTAGCCAGGGAAGAAAGCACCAGCAAATACTGAAGCACTTATCAGCAAGGATGGCATGGATCCTTCCTGTCAGTCAGTCAGTGGACAGACATGAAACACGTGCAGGTCTTCCTGAGAGAGTCTTGTTCATCATTTCTGCGAAAACACACTAAAGGAAAGAGATACAATTATTTCAGCTAAATATGAAAAAGTTTTTCAGTTAGTAGCCACTTATCAGCATTGAATTTCAGGATCAGAAATTTTCACTGCATAGATCTCTTTGAAAACGTGTGTTGAAAAGTACTGTCAATGAACACAGGAAAAGCGAGGCTGAATGAGACTAAGAATGTCTCTCTTTGATGGAAGTCGTGCAGACCTTTCCTCAGAAGTGAGGCTAGTTATGCCTCACTGGACAATAAAAAAAAAAATAATTGCATTCCAATTTTCTAAGATTTTCTGTTATTTCAACACAAGAAAATGTGAACATGGGGAAAAATTTACAATTACATATATTTAACTACATGTAAATGAAGACATGGAAGAGTGCTGATTTTGGCTGGGGTGGAGTTGATTTTGTTCACAGTAGCTTGTATGAGGCTGTGTTTCGGATTTGTGCTGAACACAGGGTTGATAACACAGGAATGTTTTTGTTATTGCTGAGCAGGGCTTACACAGCATCAAGGTTCTTTCTGCTTCTCACCACACCCCACCAGCAAGCAGGGTGTAGGTGCCCAAGAACTTGGGAGGAGCCAGGACAGCTGACTCCAACTGACAAAGGGATATTCTGCACCATACAATGCCATTCCAGCATATAAAGCTGGGGGAGGAAGGGGAAACATTTGGAGCCTTGAAACAAAGAGGATGTGCTTTATTGCACTGGTCAGTGCTGTATCTTACAAAGTTTATGTAAGAATATAAACACATGACACAGAGATCAGGTAAAGATGGTAACCTCATGTTGAGTACATACTGTGAAAGATGGAGACTTTTTCAAAGAAGGGCCAAAGATCTCATGAACCTTGTGTCAAAAATAGGGGGGGAAATGTCAGTACTCTAGAGAATTGCAGAACAAACTTTAATGATACTCACTTCACCCCTGCTGAGTGAATGTTTTTAGGATTTGGTATTGCAAATATTCCACAAAAAAAAACCCCCAGGATTCTACATGTGGAAATACATTGGGTTGGAATACAAAGTATTGGCCTTATAGTTATCACAGGGAAGGAGAGAAGGTTGTTACTTGGGCTGCAGAACACAGTAGATGCCACTGATGTTTTTGTTGTTACCATATGTTTTGGATGATGATATGACTAACTCTGAAGTCACAACTGACTTCTCTAATCCCTCACAAAGGATAATAAAATGTAATTGCACCCTACATCATTATATAAGGAGAAAGATAGCACTTCTGTGCCTGTTTGTTTACTTCTTCTGGTTGCTCATGGGCTCTGTTTTTTCAGTTCTTATAAGCACACTGCAGTAGACACTGAGAGAAACTATTGTATCAGTGGTATAAGCTGAGTTTTTAAGACTTGCCGGAAGTCACAGGGTCCACAGATGACAAGTTAAATTATTGGGTGAGTTATTTGGGTTTACTCCTTTAAATGCAACTACAAAATAAAAACTAATTTGAGGTTAAAAATATATATATATGTTGGGGTTTTTTGACCAAAATGTAGTAAGTAAAATTTCTGGCTTTTTAAAATATTTTTTCATTCATTCCTTTTTTTCTCAGTGTTTCTTCAAAATAAGAAGATTCATTTTGTAATCTACTCAAGGCGGGAAAATTTTCAGCATGGATTGATTGATTCTCAGTAGTAGTGTGACATGGGAATTACTGGGTGACACATTTTACTCATTATCATTCAGGCATTCAAAGTAAACTATTACAGTGTTCCATTTCAGTCATAAAATATATGTCTTTATTTATGGGCATCTTAAGCTATGTTATGTACTGCAAGTTGTTGGGGTACTGACCTTCAGCCTTGCTGACAATGCAATCTGTAATGATGGCAATTGAGGAAACAAACCCTAAGAGAGTGTGGGGATCATAAATAAAAAATATATTTTTTAACTTCATTTTGTTGACCCTTGTTAATCATTACAAGTATTCACAAGATTCCATGTCTCACCATAAAACAATGACATGTTGAAACTACTGCCATCTCACTCATGCTCAACTTCTACAAAAAACTGTGCCAGATTAAAGGCATATGGTTTCTCAAAATTGTTCATGTCTTTAACACCTCAGAACTTTTATGAATGGAAGTTGATAGGTGCCAGGAGAGATGCCAGGATGTCCTAGCATCTAGACAGAGCTATTCCTCTAGCTGAGCTGCAGTACAGACCTTGAAACCTGGTGATATCCTCTGTGCACACACAGACCAGCTGTGCCACGAACATGAGAACATGATGAGGCTCTGTGCAATGCTTGTGGAATAGGTCTGGTACTTTTCAGAATCATCGATCTGACAATGAAGAGCATACAGGCATGTACTATTGAGAAAATCCCAGGTGAAATTATGGTAAAGCCTAGCCAGGAACTAATTTTGGTGGTAAAGACTACCAATGTCACTGCTTGTAGAGGAAAACTTCTGTGTTCCATGGGAAATAACAGAGATTTTGTGCCACAAACTCCAGAGGAAGGAAATTTGGAGCATGGCTGTGTGTTCGCTGTTTCCACTCATGATAATCTTCCAAGAGTTTCATATCCGCAGAATTGCGGAACCACAGAATGGTTCAAGTCAGAGGTCATCTTGTTCAACACCCCTGTTCAAACAGAGCCACCTACAGCAAGTTGTCCATGATTGTGTCCAGATGGCTTTTGAGTATCTCCAAGGATAAAGACTCGCAAACTCTCTGGAGAACCCATGCCTGTGCTCAGTCACCCTCAAGGTAAAAATGTGTTTTCTGACATTCAAACAACACCTTTTGCATTTCACTTCATGCCCAGAGCCTCTGGTCCTGTCACTGGGCACTACTGAAAGACTCTGGCTCCCTCATTTTTGCATCCTCCCTTCAGGCATTTATATACATCAATAAGATTCCCTGCTGAGCCTTCTCTTCTCTAGGCTAAGTAAGCCATCTTGCTCAGCCAAATGTTATCCAAGATTCCAGCAGCGTTCTTTACAGCAAAGGCACTTCTCTGGCTCATGTTCATCACCAGGACCACCAGATCATTTTCTGTTGAGCTGCTTTCCAGCTGAGTGTCCCCCAGCATTTATTCATGCACAGGATTGTTCCTCCCTGGCACAGGACTCTGCACTTCTTTTTGAACTTTATGAGGTTCCTGTCAGCCCATTTCTTCAGCCTGTGGAGGTCTCTCTGGATGGCATCACACTCCTACAGCCTATCAGGCACTTCTCCCAGTTTTGCACTATCTGAAAACTTGCTTAGGGCACACTCTGATCTTACAGATCTTTAATGAAGGTGTTAAACAGGACTGGAACATGTACCGTGGTGTACCTTGGGGTACACCACTAGCTACTGGCCTCCAACTGGATTTTGCACCACTCTGTATCACCAGCTTGGCAATGAAGACAGAAAGCAGAGGGGGGAAAAAGATGTCATTTTCAGTTTTACTATAGCACTGGAGAAAAGGTGGCATCTTGTCTCAGCTACAGCATTAGACACAAAGCTGCCTGAAGCAGTGTGTATTAAAACTTCTGCAGGGACTATGAGCATGAATGATTTTCTTTCTAAATTATTTTTATTCTTTGGAGTTTCAAAACTGTTCTTCTACTCCAAGGACACTGGAAAAGACAACATCCAGTAATTCTCCTGGTGGTGTCAAAATAAGTGTAGTATCATATTACAGGGTGACACGCTGTATCCTTTCCAAGGTGCCTAGAAGTCCTTGCAGAGAAAGATGGGCAGTAGTCCTGCTTGGGGCAGGTCCATGTGGCTAGAGCATGTGTACCCAGACAGTGAATGTGAGGCCTCACTGAAATCAATGTATCCTCCTGAGGGTCTCCAGTTTCAGAAAATGGGACTTCAATACTGAACCCTGAAGGAAAGGCTCTGTGTTTGAATAGCCAGGGGAGTACTCTTTATTATACAAAAAGCAAGACGAAATCTCACCAGCAATAAAATGCATTTAAATGATTAACAAATACAGAAATATTGTTGTCACTTGCATGTTCAAATTTTGTGTAGTTTATCCAAAATTACGAGTAAATACAGAGGCAGAGCAAAAATTTTCCCTAGGCACTGATCTTAGAGGGATGTAAGAACACTCTTAATTAAGCACTATGAGTAACTCATCACGCATTAAAATGAAGTATATGTTTAAGACTTTGCATTACGACATCCTGGGGCAGAAGACCATTCTCCCTCAAATGATCCAGAGAGGTTAGAGGGAATGTGGAAGAAAATGAACCATGCATTTTCCTCTTACTTTGTAATCACATTTTTGCTTTGGTTCTGTTGGAATTAGATACTGTATGAAAAAACAGAGGAGACGGTAAATTGACAATAAAAATGTATGTCTCCAAAACTGATGGAGTAAAAGGGGTATGATATCACTGGCAAGTCAGTCTTATTGTATGCAAGCAGACAGAATGCAAACATTACAAAGACAAGAAACTTTCTCCTACCAGAAAGTGCTGTCTGGCTGCCTCTCCTCTTAACACTATTGATTATGCTCCCCAAAGGTCATAAATTACTGGAAGAGTTATTTTTAAGAATATTTGCTGAGCCTGACCTGTCAAGAGAGGTTAGTCTAATGACTTTCCTAGCTTCGGTCTGCAGTAAGTTAGAGGAGAATTTCTTCTCAACTGCTGTTAAAAGCTCCCACATCTTCCAGATTCATCCCAACTTGTTATTAAAAGATACAAACAAGTCGGTTCACAAAGTGGTTAAACTCTTCTGCACAGAGGCCAGAAGAAGGGCACTGAGCAACTCTTAATGAAAAGAGACAGAGTGTTTTGCACTAGCAAAGCAGCGTATTTCTTTGCATGAGGCAGTTCTACACCAAAAAAACAAAAAGTGAAACAACAGCAAAATAACAACAAAGGGCTCAAATGTTTGCTTTCACCCAGAGGTATATTTTTTAACAAGTATCTCTGGGGGCAAACACTTATTGAGGAAAAAGAGGGAGGAAAGTCCTCTTTCAATCATAATGGAAGGATTTGTCATGCTTCTTCCCCCTGCTTTTTTTTTTTTTTTTTTGACATCTCAAATGTATATAAATGTTGGGAAATTAAACTCATATTGCTTCATTATCTAAACATTTCCACAGAAAATATGAAAAGGAAGGCAGAGAATTTTTTTTTTTTTTTAAAGAATAGGAAAAAAATTGAGAAAGAGGTGTTTTTTACTCTTGGCTATTTTGGTACAACCAGGTAATACTCTCCTAACTCCGATGACTTTAACTGATATTTATACTTTTACAGGACAGCTCTTAGTATTTCAGAAAGAAAAGGGTAGATTTATAAAGGAGGGAGAGAGGATGAAGTGAGTCTTTCATAGAAAGAATTAACAGATATGTGGAGTAGTAATGCTAGATTAGGATGCAATATTAACTGTAGACACTCCAAGAAGGAAAATACCCTAACAAATTGCCTTGCCACACTATCCTCCTCTGTGTCCACACCTGCTGACACATCAGAAAGGTCCTGTCAACCAAAGGCACAGCTTTGGGGAGTGCTAGACAGGGCATAGGAACCTGTAAATGTATTTGCCTCGTCCAGTTCTGTAAGAATCCCAGACATCCGTAAATGGTGTGTTGGAATTCACAAAATATAAAAGTACAACTTTAAAGGCTGCTTGAGTGCTGCTTAGTTCTATTTGCACTTTGACTTTTTTTTATTTTTTACTTGGAGGCAGCTCAGATTAATTTTACTGCAGTTGAAAATCATGCAAATATAGTTTAGAAGGAGGCATTTAATTCTTTATTGTTCTTGCGCACAACACAAATAGCACCTCCAGTACTAACACAGCTAAGTGTTTTTAGTGTTATTCCACTATACAGTACATCACAATGTTAATTTTCCACATTACTTTATTTCTTCTCTAACCCATATTTTACAACAGAGAAAACAAACTGCTTGTAATTACACTGCATGCCAGGACAAATTAAGTAAACACACATTTTTAATGCTTTTGGCTGTTAGGGTGAGAAACAAAGGGCTCTGGTTAAGGTCAATATTAGAGTTATGCAATTGCTCTGGGATACAAAAGACAAATGCCAGTGATTGAACATTGGTGAAATGGAAACTGTCCATTCTGTGCAGTGTTTCTGAACTCCTGAAAATAATATGCTATGCTGAGATGAGGTTAGCTCTTTGTTTTAATTTTCTTTCAGGATAACACTAATACCAATAAATAATAATAATAATATTAATTTAATGTGAAAATCTATTGTGTCATTAGTGAAGCGATAAATCAGCAAAAAGTAAATGAGAGAACAGCTATTGAAGATCAGCTTTGTGTTGTGTTTGCTAATGCTACCATCTCAGTACTACAGGGTGATACTGATAAAGGTTAACAGCAACTATAGGGGAAACCTAATTTTGCTCTTGCTGATACTGGTGTAAATCTGACTTCAGTGGAATTATACCTCTCTAACTAGAAAGCAGACAGTGACCTGGTGGTTATATTGTTTGGCCATGGACAATGAGGTTTTACGTGTTCTTGCCTTTAATGGTATGGATTAGGCCAGAGGCACAACATTCAGAGGCAGATGAAACCTCACGGGAAAGGGTACTCAGACTCATCATCTTTGCTCAGCCAGCCACAGATACCAGGCTACTGGCTTATGTACATCTCCATTTTAGTGATAAATCAATCTTCCTCCCAGAACAAGGAATATATTTCTGAGACATTGTCTTTGCTAGCAAGAATGCTTACTACAAGAAGAGCTGAGGTAAAGAAAGGAAAAAAAACCACACAACACATTTCACATGGAGAAGATCATGGAAAGAAATAATGCTAAGAAAGAGATAATAGACAATTCCCTAGAGGGTAACACCAGCCCATCTGATGACGAATGGACATTCAGAACATGGAATAGAAAAAAGTGTCCAGCCAAATTCAAGAAGTCAAGGATAAATCCTTAAGAATTGGAGAGGAACTATTAAGACAAACCAAGAACTTCTCTGGCTGTATCTCTGAACTGATGCAGCTAAATGGGATGCTAAGGGTCAGCCACAGTCTCTCAGTCAACGAATTTGTGAATGCTCAGACTATCACTTACATTCCCAGCTCTTGGTAGGTGGAAATATTTCCACTCCTTGTAATATCATCTACAGCTGAAGCGTCTCCTTTCCATCAGAACAAGAACTGCTCATTACTTCAGCACAAGAAGCTCATGCAGGAGTGATGAGGGGAAAGGCAGGCTTTTTCAGTCATCTGGCCATACTCCTTCTCAGCAATTCCCAGCACATTCACCAGTCTCAAGGAGAAGCTCTACTGGGCTAGTGTGCTAGTTGGTCCTCCATCTCGAGGCAAGGCTGTGTCCCTGCCAGGACCTAATGTACGAGTAAACCATTTCCAGGGCCAGTGTTGCTTTTGTCTGGTTCTTTTACTCCTTTCCTCTGCTACAAGCTTTGTGGTACATGAGATTGCATAGCCAGAGGCAATATATTATGGACTAATTCCAGCTCTCAAATCCAGAAGCAAACTGGTGCAGGACTGGTGCAGATTTACAGAAGGGATAATGTTCTGAAACATCTATTTCTATTGTCTCAGTGATCTCTCTCTCCCAGTTTCTCACATCACCTTAAACCTCATTCTGTGGTGTTGATCCATGTGAACTAAAGAAGATGTGGTAAATACTTCAAGAGTAATGGAAGAAGGAAAGGGCATTTAAAGTGACAAAGATAAAGTTTATATGACATCAATGTACAGAAAAGAGCTGGTGGAAAAGAGATTGTCATTGCTTAACCCCAGGCAGGAACTAAATACCATGGAGATACTCGCTCACTCCTCCACCAGTGGGATGGGAAAGAGAATCAGAAGAGCAAAAGAGAGAAACTTATGGGCTGAGATAAAACCAGTTTAGTAACTAAAATCTAACACACACATGCAAGGAAATTAAAGTAAGGAATTCCTACACTATGCCGCATGGGCAGGCCATTGTTCAGCCATCCCCAGGACAGCAGGGCCCCATCACCCATAATGGGAAGACAAACACCATCACTCCAAATGTCCTCCCCTTCCTCCTCCTTCTTCTTCCCACTTTATATACTGATCTTGATGCCATATGGTCTGGAATATGCCTTTGGTCAGTTGGGGTCACCTGTCCCAACTGTGCCCCCTCCCAACTTCCCGTGAGCCTCTAGTTCCCTTGCAAACGTGACAGTACAAAAAGCAGTAACAAAAAAAAGCTGTGACTCTGTGTCAGCAATGACAAAAACATGTCTATATTATCAACACTGTTTTCAGCACAAATCCAAAGCGGCATACCAGCCACTGTGAAGAAAATTAACTCTACCACAGCCAAAACCAACACAGAGATTCAGTAGGAAAGTTTGATCAGAAAGGGCTGTTGATAAGTGGTTCAAAAACAGAGCCCATATTGGCTCTGACTTTGCCTATGCTTTATGCTGCTATTAAGTGCAGAAAAAACTTATTACCCTGCTCCAGAATTAGGAGGCACACCCACTAAAACAAGGGACAACATTCTAATCTGAAGAAGCTAAGTATTCATACAGCTCTATACTGTGTAGATACTATATTACTTTCTAAATACATAGAGCATCCCCAAATATTTCAGCTTATTCTATGTGAATCACTTCACTTACTGCCAAAATGCAGCTCTCTTTGTTTGTATCCAAGTAATATAACAAGTGAGTTTACTTCTAGGAACTTCGAGTTTGCTGCCTGCATCTTAGGGTCCAACATATTTTATTTCCTAATGGGGTTGCCATGCCATTCATTGCCTACTGCAATATACTTCTAAATAGAATATAATTATTTTTTCTTTCTGCAGGCTAGCTTATTAGCTACTTGCTTTCCCATAGTGGCCCTATGCATCCATGCCTGTATATTTTATTCTTCAAAAATATTTTATTGTTACTTTGAAAGACCTTACTGACCTGCCTGTTTTTTCACAATGCAGCTGGAGAATTTGTGTCTCTTAGCCTGTACCATGTATGAAAAGTGAAAACTGTCAGTGCTATATTCTCAGTTTTCTGAATGGAGAAGAGCTGTTTTCTAGAATCAAAGGTTCATAAATGGCTTGTAAAAGTTTAGTGAACAGGGCCCATAACCTATTGATCCCATTGTATGCAATACAATTCACTTTAGTCAATGAGCTCAGTAAATAATGATACTGCTGTTATGAGCATCTTTCCTTCCTTATAAACAACTATTCACTTGTGTCCTGTTATAATGATAATGTCACTGATTTACAGAGGTTGCCCAAGTTACCTTATTAATTAGAAGATGCATTAGGCCTATTGCAAAACATTGTTCTGACTGTGAGCTATCACTGCCCAAGGACCTCTAAAAGACAAAGAATTCCATTTTGCAAAATCTAGTTAACATATCAAAGAGCAGTAAATGTGCAAATTGCTGTCATAAGGAATCCTTTATTGCTTTTCCTTTTCATGATAGCACCCCTCCCCCATCCCTCCATTCTACCCACTTTGACAAGGTCACTCATTGGAAAGAAGAGCGGCTATTTATGTTCTTCAGATATTTACCTTCAGCAAAAGACACTTCAAAGACTGCTTATGGGACTCTCCTCTCACCCAGCAAACACTTAAAACCCATTGTTGTGATTGACGGGCCCTTCCTGCAGATTTAATAAATATAAGCAGAAGCCAGATCCCCTTTTTTTAGGCCAGCTGTCTTGAATAATAGGCAAAAAGCTCATGGGTGGCCAAGGTAGACAGGACCCTTCAGGAAATGCCTAATGATTGTTTGATACATTTTTATGTGTGTGTTTTGCAAGTTTATTAATTAAGCTCCCTCAATACTTGATTCTGTTCTCTACTGCTATGGAGCACAGTTACTTAAAAAAACCCCACAGATTTTTATTGGGAATTTTGTGCATTCCCAGTGTTGTGTAAGAGACAGGAGAGCCTCATGTTTATTTAGATTTAGATTGAGGCTGAGCTGGTTCAGTGAACTGTGAGACCCTCCAAACATAGGACATTATCAGATTGAAAGAAGGCAAAGAATTTCAGAACTGGAACTAACAAACTGGTCAGGGTGCTGGTACTCAGAAAAAACATCACCTCTAGCTAACTAGCTAATGCTACAACATCCCAGTTCTGTGACTTATTTACAGGGACACTGAAAATGTGATGGCTTTTTTGTTCAACTCAGTCTTGATTGTAGATTGGATAGCACCAATTTGACATAGTCAGGAACAGTAAGTATTTCAGACATTCAACTCAGGGGAATGAGTTACATATGTGAAGTGGGATGGGATGTGTCTGTGTTTCATGTGAATATGGCATGTCAAAGAGCCACCCAAAACCATTGTGCTGGCATCTTTCACAAAAGGATAGGTCTAGAAATGCTCATTAAATCTTCCCTAAGATACTTGCATATCCGTCACGACCCGCAAAATTGCTAATGGCTCATGGAAATAGAAGGTCTTTTGGGTAGCAGATTGGTAAGTTCACATAGGTTAATTTATTAACGATGACTCAGATCTGAAACTTATACTTTTTGACTAAATTATGCAGTACGTCTTCCAAACAAGTGCACTTTTCACTTTCAGTTGAAGTGACTATGTGTTTTGTTTGTTCCATGTACAGAATTTACCCCAGCTCTCAGTGTTGTTATGAAAGATGTGAAGTTTTTGGCTTCAATCCTTATTCCTTCCATGGAAAATTCTGAAAATGGCATGCAGAGGCACCAAGGAAACCCTCTTTGTTTGCTCTCTATGCCAGCTGCCTACTCAGCACAGATAAACCCATTATCACATTGTTAAGCTGGAGATCCCCAAACAAGAAGGTATGTATGTAGAGCCAATGTCCCACCATGGGAACATATTCCTCAACAAATGTTCTTTAAATCTTCCAGGATTTGCCACCAGTGTCCTGTTCTGTGTAGTGGCAGTGATTCTCTCTTTCCTGTTATTATCCTCTCTGTTAAGTGTTATTGAATGCTGAGACTTGACTTTTTCCCTAATGTTACATATTGACTCTTGGCTACTTCTATCCAGCAAGATCTGACCTTCCTCTCTATTTCAAGATATTCCTGTTGTTATTTTGTGCTTTTTCTATGATATTCAAAGGTAATCAGCTGTCTGACAGAAGTACCATGCAACCTAATATAATTATACAGGGCTAAAATAGATCTTTTCCATGGAGTTCAACATTTAGACAGGAAAGCCATTTGTTTAATATCTTTGGCAGCTTAATGGTGTACACTTGAAAATTCAAATAGAAGACTTTAAGTTTTAAAAATTGTGAAGTAAATGAGGTTTCTTCCTTTGTTTCTAATAAATGGGATGCAGCAACTGCAGAATCTGTCTTGCTGTAAAAATCTCCCTCTAGAGTTAGTGACTCAGCTGCTGCACAACCCACATGAGGAATTTTTGGTCCTTGGTAAGTACAGGACTTGCATGACTGGTGTGCTCTACTACCAAAAGATATCATAAATTTGATATGAACCATAAAAAAGGGATTTCTGTGAGCTCCAAAAGAAACAGGTGACTTTCACCCTCCCAGTGTGAGCTGTGAAACATAACATTTGCAACTTGGGCATATGCCTTCCGTGAAAGTTATAAACCTATTCAACAAAACCCTCCACAAGACATGAGCCTATTTTTCTTTTGTCACTAACAGGAAAATAAAAGAGGATGAGGTCAGTTTCTCAATGTCTCCTAACACAAATTAAGGTGGTTGGGTGGAAAGCATTAAAGGTGTCTGCAAGCATCGTTCAACACTGCTGATGTCTATTGTCTACCTCTTCTGTCATCCAACACTCCTCTTATGAAAAAGTTTTAAAGAATGTAGTGAATAGTGAAAAAAAATCCCCTCAAATATTGTAAGTAACCTGCAATTCTATAGCTAGATTATTGTTCTCTGTTGATTAGTAAAAAATGTTTCCCCGTTTCTCCAAAAAGGATAGAAGTTAATTACAATTGTAACAAATTTTAAGTCTCATTTTTTATCCACGTACTTTACAGATTATGTTTGTTACATGATAGAAGATACTTTCTAATATGGTCTAAAGAAAAGAGAGTCCACTTGAAAAAGCACAGAGTGATCTGCACAGTGGTCTGTACCACAGACCTTCCACATCAGCCTTTGATTTCCCCAGTACTAAGTTACCACAGGTCATGCTTACCTGTAGTTCCTGGAAAACAATTTGAGGTTTCTAGCCTGATCTTTATCCCAGGTTTCATTTAGCAAATTTTTTTGAATTACCTGTTATAGATGCATTTCTTTAAATGAATAGCTATATTACAATGTGTTCTCTTTGTGCCCTCAAGCTGAGAACATTAGACTGTACCTGCAGAAAAATTAAATTACAGCCAGAGAAGTTGATTGTTTTTCCAGTGAAAGTATTGTAAATTTTGTCAAGATACAATAGCAATTCCTAAACACATTCTGTTCTGTTAAGGAGAAATCTACTGTAATCAAAAAACAAGCTGAAAATTAACTTTCATATTTCTCTTAAATAATTTCTATTCTCTTTTCCTTAATATTTCCTTGCAAACAAAATATTTTCAAAATATCTTAGGCAAAAAACTTTACTTCTGAGCCTGCAAACTTTATATGAACAGGCATTTTCTTATGGTTGGCAGAAAAGTTGAACCTTGCTTTAGGGTCTCTAGTGAAGTTTATAATGTTAAAATACCACATTTCCTTTCTATTTTCCATATGTATGATTAAAAGAACAAATGATTAAGCTCACAAGTATATAATATAGTCTTCTGAATTTGACAACTGAACTTGACAAAGTATTTTTAGGACTTTGTTATGCCATAAATCTGGGGTTTGCTACACCACGGTGAGAATTTTTGTATGTCACTTTCAATACTCTCAATTATTTATTTATTTAAAGTATGAGAAACATTCCGTGGCAGCATTTAGTTACACCTTACCTATTTTTGAAGGTTTCTTCTGACACTGGGTAGTTAAATTTGAACATCTTTAATATAAGACTTCAGGAATATAAAATATTTAGCCACAAGGTCTCTTTATTCTATTTTCAGACAGGTACCTAACCAGAAGTAAATTCCTGGGATGGCTCCATTGAAGATTTTTTTTCCTTAGGTATATCATCCATCATAGCAAATGCCTCAATAGTAAAAACCAAATGAACATGAAACATATTTATCCATCTTCTGTTATCTTGTCTTGAGTTCCAGGCATCATTTGATAGGCATTTTATAAGCACCCCTATGCCTAGTGATGTATGTATTCATTAGCAATGAAATGTTATTTGAGGGTCTGATATAAAACTTAACAAACACTGGATGAGTTTGTGCCCCAAATGATGGTCTATCTTAGGCTCATATATTAGGTCCTAAACCTGAATCCAAATCTAAGCAGAATTTTAGGGAAGTTCACAGTGTCTTCACATCCAAATTCTCAGACTTTTAACTCATTTGTACAGCTGAAGAGAAGCTCTGCAGGTTATTCTCAACTTCAGCTCCAAGATAATGAGATCTCAGAGCAAAAGTGATGGTTATCTGTTGCGGTCTGTAGTTTCTGCGTTGGCATGGCAAGCCGCAACCTTCCCAGAGAGCGCTGCGGGGCGGCATCAGGGAGAGCGGCTGTTCCGCTTCCCGCAGCCCTTCCGGGCGGCCCCGCACCCTTGCTCCGGCTGGCTGCTGACTCCACAACACGGTAGCGATAAAGGAGGCGAGAAGGCTCTCCGCTGGGGACCACACGACTTTAATCACACGGTGACGAACAGCTTCCCAGAGGCAGAGAGGGCACATGGCAGCCTGTTTTGGGTTTTATGGGGGGACGAGGGGGGCGGGGAGAGCACGTGGACTACTGGTTTCAGGGTGCAGGGGCGGCACATGGGCGGAGTTGGGGTACCGGAACCAATGGGAAAAACCCGAGGGAGTGGCCAGGACCAGGGGCAGGGAAGGGAGAACGGTATGGGAAGGGCAGACACTTAGTAAGAAAAGGAGTGGGGAGATAACAGCGGTACAGTTATCAGATAACCAAAGCAGGGTGAGCTCTGTTTAGACATTTGTGTGTGTGCAGACAATATTACTCAGAACACCAATTTCAGAGCCTGTCAGACCAGATTCTGATACCTGGACCCTTAGCAAGTAATATTTCCATATTAATCTCACTGAAGTAGGGCCATAAAAATATTTGCCCAAAGAAAAGTATTTTGAAAATGGTGAGAGGAAAGAGACATGCACAGAGCACATGAATTTTGGTGTAACAATGTATTTATCAAATTCACTCAGGCTGTTTTGAGTTCTCAGCCTAAACAGAGTTGGTTTACCTCAGAATGTTGTTATGTGTCACCACTTATGAAGAACCATGGACCTAAGCTGACTGCTGGAGCAGCCTAATCTTCTTTAAAATTAGGTCTGAAAATTATTTTTTATTTTACAGCAGCTCAGCTCATAATTTTCAGAATCTTTGCAAGTAAAATACTTTCAGTACAAAAGGTCATCGTTTTGGAAACACTACCATTTGAGCTTAGGGCATCTTGCTGTTCTGCTGATGGCATATGAGTTAAGTAATGGGAACTGCAAAAACAACCTGGGACATATTTGGTAACACTCTTTACCCCCATCACTCTCCATCTTCTTTTCTTCATGTTTTACTTCCCCAGGAGTTGATGACAATTAAATCTATGGATGCAAAGAACTCACCTCACACCACTCTGCTGTAATTATAACTTTGCTGCAGACTTGCACATCTGACAGGCTCCGTCTTGTCTGCCCCTTGATGCTGTGGCATTTATTTACAATCTCAATAACATCTTGTGGAAAATGAATTGTACTAGTGCCAAGGATCAGAGATTGATATATTGTGAATGCTAGGAGGAGCTGATATTGAAAGACAGAGAATAAAGCACTAAGATAATGGATAATTATGTTAATTTTTCAAAGAACTTTAAGAAGGTGACATCCTTTGCATGCCAAAAGAAAGAGAAAAAAAAAATATTAACAATTAACCATGGGATACAAAGAGAGGGAATAAACATTCAGGAGAACTGATGGATTTATTTTTCCTCTGTTCAAATGCATGTTCTAAATTTTTTTCTTTTACACCTTCAGCCATTTATTGGAAACTCTGTTATAAAATATTGTACTCCAGGGAGCATAAGGTTTTTCAGTACCATGTCATTGGGTCTTCTAAAAGCAAGTTGCAGATCAGTTCAAGGTAGAATGCCATTTATACCTTAACCATGCCATGAGGACTGCATTTTCTAGTTTGACGGTGCTTCTAAACTCTCAACTCCATTTGTACATACTTATGACTTCTCAATCCCAAACCAAGGCAAGTTCCAAAAGTCACCACACACATCTCTGGCTGCTTCCTAAGCTACCCTCTTCCCCCCAAGCGCCCTGCTTACTGCAAGAAGGAAAACCAGCTGTGCAGAGAGGAAGACATCTTTGGTACGCATCTGTTGCACCTGCCAGACGTAACTACACAGCCCTCCATAAAGGTCTCATTTCTGCATTCTTTGCCCTCCCTTTCTCCTGCTGTTCAAGTACAGCTCCTGCATGGGGCACCAGGTGGGAAGGCCTGCTGGGATGATTTATATCTCCAATCTCATACTGTGACATCTTCATCAGAATGAGTGTTTCTGGAAGGGCTACTTTCCTTTCATAAATGCACATTTGGAACTATAGCTACTTGAAGAGATCCTTACTACCTTGGACACTGTATTGGTTGCCAGCGTTCAGCCCAGAGGCTGACATTCCTCTTTTTGGCACTATCATATGCAATCCAGTTACCCTAAAAGTGTAGGTGCCAAGGCGATACATTCTTTCCTACAGACTTGTGACATTTCTTCATGTGGAGCTTGTACAATGTGTGTGAAAATCTGCCAAAATAATTTTCTTTATTAATAAACTTCATAAAACCTGTAAACGAAGCTTAGTGTTGTCTGTGTTATTCCCTCAGTGCAGCAGAAAATGTTTTGCCTTGCCAAACAACATTGTTCCAGAAATGCCATCTCTCTAGAGCAGTAATCCTCACATTTCTTACTCATTTGGCAAGAACAATCAATTCTGAAGCAGGGTATAAGATAAAAAGAGAAGTTTCCAGTTCTCAAAGTGAAAAAACAGAGGACTTTCCAAAAGATATCAGCTTGTGCCGTTTTCCTCTTTGGGAAGTTCTTTGATATATTCAGGCAACACGCCGGAGCCTGAGGCAGAACTCAGTTATGATACTGTAAATCAGGGTAAATCCTCAGCTGGCATTGATGGACTTAAAGTAGTTTGTGTTTACTGTAGTGATCATAGTTCTGTCAATCAGATTCCCTCCTTATTTATGCTGTGTATGATAATACTTTCCTGAAGGCTTTAAAACCCTTTTGCTGGTTGTGTGTGGTACGGGCACAGTGATTTTGTTTTTGTTTAATTGTAGGAAGTTAAGAGTAATTTCCTGCCTGTACTTGACAGGAAGTTTAGTGTGATCCCATGCGGGCACAGCAATCGGTGACCTGTGGAAGACTTCACCATTGGCTGGGAGAATAGTTCTAGGGGAAGAGAAGTGCCGCTCAAAGAGGAAAGAGGTATTTCTCAAAGCCAGCTCACAAGACAGACACAGTTGCCAGCTATTACAGGACCGATCTGTGCGCAGAATCCTTCTTGGTGCTTTCAGCTGCTGCTGCTTCCTATGAATACACACAGACAAAGAGGAAATAGAAAAGAATCGAGGAAACTGAAAGTGCTAACGTATGCAGAAAGAGTGCAATGTTCCCAAACGAGACACAGTACCAGTGATCGTCTAAGCAGGCTCACCCACTGGAATGTGGCCAAAATAATCCCCCCCTGAGTTTCAGGGTTTTTTTCTGATAAAGTGTCTGCAGTTTTGAAGACAAAGCAAAAAAAAGTAAATCCTGTACAGATTTTGGAAATTGATTAATGATTAAACATATTTAGATTGGTCCCTTTCAAAGTAGTAAAGATTTGCTGATGACACAGATGCATTCTTAAGGGAAATGGATGTTAATTGCTGTCTAGACATTTTATTACTACGGTGGGGCACTAGTCATTGACCATCTCTCTTTTTTTTCCCCTTTTTACACATTAAACTATAGGTCAGGCTGAATTGTTTGTTTGTTTCTGTAGAAGATAACAATGTGGTTTCCGGGTGGTACATAACCGAGAACTTTGAGATACCAGTCAGCAGCAGGAAAGTATCCAAGTGACAGAAGCACTACCATTTTTCAAGATATTTTTTTCTTTATTCAAAAATGCAACTGTGTCTACTGCAATTTTAACAGATCCCTCTCCTTCACATAGTGTAAACATTCAGCAAGTTCTTGCGTCTCTGCCTTAGTCTCTCTTGGAACATAGTGGAGTAATTGTTTAACTAGCTTCAGAGCTGGGTAGGATGCTTTGACTTTGCATACATAAAATGCTTCAGCACACCTAAGTTCAAGCCAGTGTCATATTTTGCTGAGATGAAAAGACTAATGACTATTTGCTCTGCTTGTCTAGCAAGCAAGCAGTTAAAGATTAATTCAGATGAAACGTAAAACTCATCATCAATAGCCCCCAACACAGGAGAATATACCTGAAGTCAATTGGCCTGATTCTTGTCTTACCTCAATTGTCCATCAGTATAAATCTGTTTCTGCCAGGCAGCTTGATCCTGATTTACATCAGGGTAAGCAAAACAAGACCATTGTTTTTACAGGCTTCACTTATTCTGCTAAGTGATGCTGATTTACTCTAATGAGAACACATCTGCACTTCACAAGGTAGCTGAGAGCATTCACAATAGTGGCTCTTCCTAGAGAAAAATTGAGGAAGTGATGGGAATGAAAGAATGTTGGTTCAAAAAACACACTGCTGGTTCAAATAACATGGTTGGGCAATGAAAATTACAGGACATGACACGACAATGCTCAATTACATGGTTCAAAGTTGTCAGGCTTATTGTACTTTAAAAAAAAGCATTCTCACCATTTCCCTTTATCACACATTTGCCTCTCAGTTCTACTGTCCCTCTGCTGCACAGTTAATGTAGCAAAATGAGATTCCTCAGTTTGGGAGTCTGTTTGCTTGTCTGACTGTCTAGCTGACACGGGTACAGAAGGACACACAACGAGGGAGAGCCCATAACATCCTGGTGCTGTTAAGAAAGGTCTACCAGGTTTCATATGCTCTGTCTGTAGTCACTCCTCCTTCATGCACAGCAACCTCACCTATCACAGAACAGAGGGATGTGGTGAGGTTCCGGGCTTACAATATCTTTTTTAAAAATGTTACATTTAAAATCATCTTTAGCTAGATCTTTTCAGCAATAGAACTTGAACTGCTTTGCTAAAATAACCATTGCCATTATCACCACTTTCCAAGAATGTAAAATGAAGAGAAACACAAAGAAACATATACTTTTAAAAAATAGCTTATCTCTGAGGAGAAGCCACCTTGACCAGAAAAAAACTTGAAAGATCATGCTTCAAAAATGTTGTCTTCTGTGTTCATTTCCAATTTTGCAAGGGCTGTGGTAGTTTTATACACATCTGACTGGTTTAGAAAGAATGCATGAAAAGAATCACAGAGTAAACCTAATGCCCACATATTCAACCAGCCTCCTTGTCTCTGCAACTTTCTCCTTCAGAGAACATTTCTCTGATCAGAAGTTAGAACCCTGATGCCTTAGGCTGTTACCTTAACTCGCAGCAGAGCCAGAACCACAATACCCTACTCTCACAGCATTCTGAGAAGCCAAGCTCCTAGTAGCATTAAAAAAAATTGTAAAATTGCACATAGAAGTTTATCATTGAAGTGTGAAGGGCATTGCTAGTGCTGTTGTAAACCATGAAAAAATAGTGGCAATAATAAATTAAAGAAGGCTGAAAATAAATTGAAGTACCATTTTTTAGCAGTGTTAAGATCAGGATCATTTTCAGTGACAGAGGACTCAGAACTCAGCATGCATTGTGGAGATTTGCCTGCATTAGCAAACAGCAAATACTGCAGGTAATTCATGCAAACTCCTAATCCAAACACAGCTAAACCAGTTGACTATGGTTTCATTTCTGTCAGTAATCAATACGAGCTGAACAGGCTGTCTTCCCTGCTTCTTTTTCCTCCAGGTTGCCAGATTTTACCTTATTTCAGACAGAAAAGCTGGCAGAGCACTCCCCTGAAGTTCATCTGGCTCCTTTGGCCAGGACTGGGTCAGGGAGCCTGTCTGAAGGGCTGCCAGATCCCACATAGACAGAAACAAGATGCTGGGAAGGGTAGTGACTGTTCCAGGAGGCACAGATAGATCTAGAAGATGTCTGTCTGTAGTCTATACGATAGAGAGAGAAGTCCATTTCAAGGCTGCTGTGCACATTATTATTATTATTATTATTATTATTATTATTATTATTATTATTATTATGTCTTTTCCCACCATTCTGCACCCATATTGTCCCGCTCTGGAACAGACTGCCGTCAGCTCAGTTTTGCTGGCAAATCTCCAAGACCCTCTTCAGGTAGTCAGCTAGACCAATTTTTTTCAAAAGTATATTAGGGAGCACCCATAAGAATGCAATGTAACCTCCAGTTAGTGAATAGAATTTAGGGCAGTGCTGTCTTCAACCAGACACATGTACCTGGAAAAATCTTAGTATAAGACACAAATGTTAGAAGTTGGCTCAGTTTTAGTTAGGCAAATTTAATATATAGCTTTACTAAACTGCAAAACTCTTGTGGGCCTAGATGTCATCCTTGAGGTTTCTGAGGGTCTAACATGCAATAGTGGAAAAAGAGAGAGCAAGGAAGAGGAGGGACAAATTCTTTATTCTGTAAATGAGTAGTAAATGTAATTATTTGCTGTTCTAATAAACAACCATGCTAGGCCTCTCTGTTTCAGTACCCAAATCATCACATCAGAGTTCCTGGTGCTAACTAGTCAAATCCCCAAATCTTAAACAAGATGTCTATTTCATTAAAGAAGCCCTTTCAGGCAAGAGAGAAGCAGGTTTTGACTGGAAAACACCAATCATGTGAAGGAATGGGAATCAGGGGAAGCATGGTGGTGTGGTTTGTGAGTAATAATATTCTCTGGATTACCCAAAAGTGAGGTTTTCTCTCAGTTGGAAGAGAAGGCAAAGAGGAAGTCACAATTTCAGACAGTTTGCACAGATGGTGACCACCCTCAGTCAACATTCTCATAAAAATGGCTGTGTACCTTTCTTTTCCCCTCAGTATATACAGAGAGAAATAAAAAGGGGAAAGCAAAAAAAAGGTCAGTGCGAAAGTGCTTAAGAAGGCAAAATCTGTGTGAGTGCATGAAGGGAGGAGGAGAGGGAGAAAGAATGTCATTTAACTGACCTTGGTTTTTATACTTGTTCAAACTTTTCTTTCTTCCTTGTCCGTCCATAGAGAATTTTTGAGTCTCTCACATCCCGAACACTCACCAGTTCAAACTCTCTAAATATTAAGACATAGTCGGCACAGTACAAAAGAGGGTTAGAGGGAATGTAGAGAGAACGGTTGGAGGGGGATTTTACCACTTTGATGGTCTCTAGATACTGAAGCAAGCAAGGAACTAGTTTAGTCACTGTAGAAGGCAAAGCAGAGAAGCCTGAACACTCAAAGGATTGTTTTGCCCTCCATTCAGAAACCAGCACTTCACACAACACAGGTTCATGGACAGAGACAAAAATCTTTAGCTCTTGGTAGTTTGCAACACAGCTAGGTAGACTACAATATTGTAACATTGTTTAGAAGTAAACCAAATATTGATGAGGTTATTCAGTCACAAATAACATGATGGTGGAGCCTGTGTAGTTGCTCAGGAATCACTCACATCCCATTTGTCTGATAGAGGTCCTTCCTTGCTGTGTTTTGCAGTGTAATCTGAGCCTCAGCACAGCTCTCCAGCGCAGAGAGGGCTTATGCGGCTCCCAATGTAGCAGACAACAGGCTGCCTCTGGCCAGTATCTGGGACCCTGCAGGAAAACTGAATCTGCAGGCAGCAGCTAGCTGAGGATCTATCAGAGATTTGCTTTACTGGAACAGAAAGACTGGCTTGTGCACTGTGTTCACACAGAAAAAGAGGTGAGTTTGGGATGCTGAGTGTAGGTGGTGCTGAGGATACCAGATGAGCATTCTACAATATTCTGACCCTAAACACACTGTCTGCTTTGGAGCAGGCAGCAAGCCAGAACCACATTTGAAAATCTTAACTATGGGACAATTTGATATGCACTTGCTCTTGAAGTAAATAGGAAAAACCTCAACAATATATTTTAAAGGTCATTTTATTTATTATTTGCTGATATTTCATGTATTTCCAAACACTTTTTAAATACTGTTGTGAAATAAGCTTCCAAAGACCTTACATTTCACAGAATCATAGAATGGTCTAAGGTTGGAAATGACCTTTAAGGTCACCAAGCCCAGCCATTAACAAAACACTGCCAAGTCCACTGCTAAACCTTGCCTTTAAGTGCCACATCTTCCCCAGGTACTTTCTTGCCAGGCAGGTTTCCACGCACTCTTTGCTAAGCCTGTAGCATCGCGCAGGGTTGTTGTGACCCAAGCGCAGGCCCTAGCACTTTTCTTTATTGAATCTCAGGCTAGCAATCCAGCTCATCCAGATCCCTCTGCAGGGCCTTCCTGCCCTCCAGCAGTTGAACACTCACACCCAATTTAGTGTCCTCTGCAAACTGAATGAGGAATCATTCGACCCCCTTGTCCAGATCATTGATAAAGATGTTAAATAAGACTGGCCCCAGCACAGGGAACACCACTTTTGACAGGCCACCAGATGGGCGCTCCTCCGTTCACCATGACTCTCTGGACCTGGCCATCAAGCCAGCTCTTAACCCAGCAAAGAGTATACCTGTCTAAGCCATGGGCTGCCAGTTTCTCCAGGAGAATGCTTTGGAAAACAGTGCCAAAGGCTTTACTAAGGTCCAGGTAGACGACATTCACAGCCTTTCCCTCATCCACTAAGTGCATCACCTTGTTGTGGAATGAAATCAGGTTGATCAAGCAGGACCTGTCTTTCATAAACCCGTGCTGGCTGGGCCTGATCCCCGGTTGTCTTTTACATATGTGTGATGGCATTCAAGATGTTCTACTCCATGATGTCCCTCAGTACAGAGGCAAGATTGACAGGCCTGTAGTTCCCTGGATCCTCCTTCCTATTCTTCTTGTAGATAAATGTCGTGATGTCCGGTCAACGGGACCTCCCCAGACTGCTAATAAGTGATGGAAAGTGGCTCGATGAGCATATCCACCAGCTCCCTCAGAACCCTTAGGTGGATTGCATCTGACCCCACAGACTTTTGTAAGTCTAAGTGATGTAGCAGGTCACTGACCATTTCCTCCTGGATTATGGGGAATTTATTCTGCTCCTCATCCCTGTCCTCTGGCTCAGGGGGCTGGGATCTAGAGAATAACCGGTCTTACTATTACAGACTGAGGCAAAGAAGGTGCTAATTACCTCAACTTTTTCCTCATCCTCTGTCACTGTGTTTTCTCCTACGTCCAATAAATGCTGGAGATCGTCCTTAGCCCTCCTTTTATTGCTGATGTATTTATAGAAACACTTTTTGTCTTATATGACAGTAGCCAGATTAAGTTCTAGCTGGCCCTTTTAATTTTCTCCCTACATAATCACACAACATCCTTGTAGTCCTCCTGAGTTGCCTGACCCTTCTTTAAGGACTTCTTTCTCTGAGTTCCAGACAAAGCTCTCTTTGCCAGGGTAGTCTTCTAGCCTGCTGGGTCGTCTTCCAGAAAACCAGGACAGCCTGCTCCTGCACCTTTAAGATTTCCTTCCTGAATAATCTCCAGCCTTCCTGGACTGCTTTGCCCTTCAGCACTGCCTCCCAAAGGACTCTGTCAACCAGGCTCCTAAACAGACCAAAGTCTGGCTGCTGGAAGTCCAAGGTAGCAGATCTGCTGAACCCCCTCCTTCTCCAAGAATCAAAACCGCTATCATTTTGGGATAGCTGTGTCCAAGACAGCCTTCAACCATCACATCGCCCATCAGTCCTTCTCTTCACAAACACCAGGTCCAGGGAGGTGTATTGCCTAGTCCGCTCCCTCATAAGCTGTGTCAGGAAGTTCTCTTCTACACACACTGGCAACCTCCTAGACTGTTTAGTCTCTGCTGTGTTGTATTTCCAGGAGACATCTGGTAAGTTGGAGTCTGCCCCAAGAACAAGGGCTATCGATTGTGAGACTTTTCCCAGCTGCTTATAGAATGTTTTGTCTGTCTCTTCATCTTAGTTGAGTGGTCTATAACACGAGCATATCTGATCTATTGACATCACCCCTAATTCTTACCCACAAATACTCAACCCTATTGTCATCATTGTTAAGATCTAGACCACCAAAACCCTCTCCAACAACCGGTGATAATCCACTGCCTCTCCTTCCTTCCCAATACCTTCTGAAGGGTTTGCAGCCATCCATTGCAGCACTTCAGTTGTGCGAGTCGTCACACCATCTTTCTGCTATGGCAGTTTTGTCACAGATTTCCTGCTGCACAATGGCTTCCAGTTCCTGTTTATTGCCTATGCTGCATGCATTGGTGTAGAAGTCCCTCCGCAGAAATTAGGAGTAAATTTTGAACTTATGCATTAAACTTTGTAGCATTCCAAAAGGCTTTCTCTCAAGCCCTACACATTCTCTGTTGTCTACTGCAGATGCCAGTAAGTGCAAAGTTTATATCCACCTATTTCCTCTGCATGTCAACAGTCTCTCCTTTCTGAAAAATGCAAGTGACTCACTTATCCAAAGCTGACAAAGAAAACGCTTAGTCACTCCTGAGCCAACACAGGAGACTAACAAGGAATACCAGCTGAACTGCTTCCCCAAAGGAGGAGAACAGATGAGGTTTTATGAAGACTAATCTGCTCCACCAAAGATGGTTCAGCTAAAACAAACAGACGGTCTTTGACAACAATAACTCAGCATAGGACGCAAAAACCTGAAAAACCTTGGTGGATTGCATGTTGTATTGGTTTTGCACTGCCTGCACACCCGTGGTATGGGGGGACCACAGAGGTGGCTTCTGTGAGAAGCTACTAGAAGCTTCCACTCTGGCCGGCAGAGCCAATACCTGATGGCTCTGAAGGTGGACATGCTGCTGGCCAAGCCTGGGCCAATGAGAGAGATTGGTAACACCTCTGTGATAACATATTCAAGAAGAAAATCAAAAGAAAGGGGGGGACGTAATTTGAATTCCAGCTAGAGAAGAGGAGGAGGTGAGAACATGTGAGGGAAACAACATGGTGACACCAAGGTCAGTGAAGAAGGAGGGGTAGGAGGTGCTCCAGGCACCAGAGCCAAGATTCCTCTACAGGCCATGGTGATGACCATGATGAAGCAAGCTGTCCCCCTGCAGTCCCTGGGGGTCCATGGGGGATTCAGAGATCCACCCGCAGCCCATGGGGGAGGTGCCCATGCCAGAGTGGGTGGATACCTGGAGAAGGCTGTGTTGCAGTGGGAGGCCTGGCGGAGAGAGGAGGCCCCTGCTTCCAGACTGGAGCAGCCTGTCCTTGAAGGACTGCACTCTGTGGAAGAGTGACCCACACCACAGTAGTTTTGGAAGGACTGCTGCTCATGAGAGTGGGACCACACTGGAGATGTTCACAGCGAACTGTCTCCTGTGGGAGGGACCCCACGATCTCACAGGCGAAGGACTCCTCTCCCGGAGCAGCGGAAGAAAACCTTGGGTAACGAACTGACCAAAATCCACATGCCCTTTCTCCCTGTGCTGTTGGTGGGAAGGAGGGAGGGTTTGGGGGAAGAAAAGGTGGTTTTAAGGGCTTATTTTACTTCTCATAATCCTCTGATTTTGTGAGTAATAAACTCACTTCGTATTTCTAAGTTGAGCCTTTTTTGCACTTGGAGTATTTTCTCCAGGTCTTTATCTCAACTCATAAAGCCTTCATTAAATTTTCTCTCCTCTGCCCAGCTGTAGCAGGGAAGGGTGAGTGAGCAACTGCCATGGGTGCCTGGCATTTGGCCAGTGTCAAACTATGACGCATGTCTATTGAGCCCTGCAATTAAATTTCTGTAACACATGCTCTAAAATAAAAATTAAACGTCACGTTTGAAGTTACCTTCTCCTTAGGTAAGAGATTAGGATAAGATTTTCAGAGATCAGACTATGACCGCACTGGAGGGTTCATGCAGAGCACTGTTTCAGACCACGGGTGTTGGTGGACCTGCAAAAGAGCCAGTGCAATATTTTCCTTGCTTGGATAACAGAGAACATCATTCCTCAGAAAGACCACTGGGAAAGAGGAAGCAGAGCAGAATGCAGGAGCTGATGTCAGGAGTTGGGCTTCTGGTGACCAAAACAGTTTTTGTCTGGTGTCTTTGCTCAAAAGGGCAAAAGCTGATAGATGCATCAGAAAATTAAACTTTCAAAATTCATCAGCTTCCCTGAGACTTATTTAGACAGCTTCAGTGGCAACTGAAGAAACTTCAGTTTCTGTGTGCTGAAGAAACTCTGGCAGGGAAATAGTCCCCAATATCAGTAACTAAAATCAAAATGAGACCAAGAGGAACACCCTCTGTATTGAACTGTTCTGAGTATAAGGAGAAAAACATAGCGCAGCAGTCAAATAAATTCATCCCTCCCTAATTTCTTTGATTGCAAACTTTCTATTATCATTGACCAATGTTAGAGAGGGAATTAAAGCCCTTAAAACACTTTGCACTTTTTTGAAAAATCCAAGTCTTGCCAATGCACAGTGTGCCGCAATAAAAAACATACAGTGTTTTACTAGGAACATTTTTTTAAGTATTTTTCTAATTTTTGTGTAATGTGGGCCAGGTTTCACTTCTTTCACTCTCCTTCTGCACTGGTACTGATTCCATTGCTGAAGAGCCTCTGGTTGCCATCATACAAAATGGTGCATAAGCTAATGATACAGTTTAAAGTCAAAAGTACATCTTTTTTAACAGACATGAGGACAGACCTCCACCTTCTGTGCCACCTAGTGCAAGTACTGTAAATTCAAATGCAGACTAAAGATGTGGGATTTGACAGAATTTGAAAGATTCATGAGCCGTAAGATTACAAAGGGGTTCAAACTATCTGAGACACTACAGTAGTAGAAACCATAGAGAGAGAAATCAGCACAGTGTACAACATATCTGAACTTTTTCTGTCTCGCTTCACTAGTTTCTGGGTACTGATTTGCATTAAAATATCTTTCTTTGTTTATACTGTGTTGGGCAACTCCTTATTGCTGAATTATGTCTGGTTTAGAACTTTGTCTCCTTTTAAGATTTGTTAACCTGCAATTCAGAGTTCACTTTTTGTTAAAAGCGAATAACTCACAATGCCTTTTTAATTGCTGACTGAAATTTGAGCCAGGAGTTGGGAAGACAGCAGCCTTCTTTCCTGCTTGCTAATGTTAGTGGTCTTCTGTACATCTGTAAACAGATTTGGGTTTTTAAGCCTTATGGTGGGAGGATGACAGTTTTTATTTGATTAATGAGTGCTCTTTCCAAGGTTTCAGAAGTTACATAAAGGTTTACACCAACAAAGTGTTAAAGACTTTTAATCTCAGGACAAAGAATTGTAACATACAGTTCTGCAGCTTTGAACTGCAATACCTCATTTAGAAACTTCCAGCTCCTTTTGTATGTGGTTTTGGTAGAGTTACCAAATAGATGCCCAAAGTGGAATGGCTTCTCAGACCTACACAGAGGGCAATATGGGGTCCAGCACTAGCAGTAGTTTTGAGCTCAGAGCTCAACCACTGTTCAAATATGTGAACATCATTTTGTGGTGAATATTTCTTCTTCTCCTTCTTCAGTGAGCAAATTAGGGGATTCAGTCTAAAGGGAGGGGGGAAGTGGGTGGGGTGGACAGTAGTTTGTTTTTCACATGGTTCTGTCACTAGCTGTATAAGTATCTCAAACACTGAGGTCTTTAATGACTGAATACTCTTTTCTGACATGCAAAGGCTTCAGTCATGTATTAGGCCATGATGCAGTGCAGGATTTCTACAAGTTCCCTCTGCAGTGCACCCAGAAACATAAGGATCTCAATGCCTTGTGTATAAATGAGACCACATAACCCCAGTGGTTATATGGTCCAGCCATCAGAGGAAGACCAATCAAGCAGCTATATTCATTTCTGATGTATATGAATTCCAGGTTCTGATTATATTGCTCCATTTAGAATTCAGAATTAGCGCAGCACTGAGAGAAACAGATGGTTTTTTCTACCTATCTAAAAAGGTAGACATGGGGATTTATCTCCTTTGCATTAGACTTTAACATGTAGATGTCTATCTCAAAGCTAGAAATCTAAGCCCTCTACATTCAGTGAGAGAAAAGGGTGAGATTTATCCCATCCAAACATAGACATTTAAAAGAGATTGGATAAGTGATCTCTTCAGAGTATTTATTTGTATCCATAAGAGTGTTGTAAAAATTTAGCTTAAACAGTATACTTACTTTAGTCATGTAAGCTGGGTGAAATAAACTCTCCCCAGCCTTCTGCAGAGCAGAGATAGCCCAGAAAGCTTTAAGCGAACTGTCTTGGATCACAAAACTTTTCTGCCTAAGACAACCTGCAAAACTGCCTTAGCTTGTACAGATCTGTCTCCTTCTCCTGCTCCTGGCCTTTGAAGAAGCTCATTTAGTGTTTGTTAGGGTATTTCCATAGCACACTGCAATCTGCAGAGCAGAGAAGTCTCTTTTTATTACTCATTTCAACTGCTGAAGATGTTTTTTCCACACAGGTCAGAGGGGTTTGAATTGATGGGAGCTCATGATCTTGAATGTCAGGTAATTTCCAAATGCTCTAGTTCCTCCTGCTACCATGAAATAATATATTTAGACATGGGAATTAGAAAAATTAGGGGGTAACTTCTTATGTCTGCATAGGTGGGTTTCCATGTTCTTGCCTTGATGCATTACTGCAGGATCTCATAGGCATTGACTCAAGTAAGATTCTGGTCTCATATATGGGCATTTTAGAGGCTTTGACTGGGCAGAATTCAAAATATTTATACAGATCACTAAAAATATCTTGCCCTATCAAGTATGTCAGGGGACCATATAGTGTGTCTGTCACCTGCTGGAGGAGAAGGAAGAAAAATTAGAAACTGAAAGGGAAGTTATGTAGTGGATGCCATCCCAGAGAACTATGTACTTCGAAACACTGGACTTGTGTAATTATCTTGTAATGAAGGCACAGGAATGACAAAGTTTATTAAGAAGCTATTTACAAATTCTGTGGCCATTAAGAGTGAGATTAGCTTTTACACTTGCACTTTAAAAGTATTTCCAGGCTGGTTGGACTTTGTGGAAAGGCATAAAATACTGCTTTTGCTTAGTTTATTGTTATTCAGCATTACTGTATTTTTTCTTTACTGTATTTGTTGGTCACAACAATTACACAAGGCTTGTAAATTTGAACATCACAGAGAGGGTGGTGTGCGTGGGTGCAAGTGTGTACATGTGAAGGAACCCACAGGCACTGGCTAAGAGCATCTAAAAGCAAAGGGTGACACTGACCTCTTTTAATCTCAGCCATAGCAATGCAAAATGAAGAGGAGCTCCAAATCCCCCGAGAGAGGTACGTGGGGAGTGAGGAATGCTCTAACCCACTATGCTTGAATCCAATTCACGTCTTTCTGAAGGTGGCAGTTTGAGTTTTATTGTGTTTTCACTGTGTAATTCTGCAGTTTTCTTACAGCCCAACACCTTACCCACTTGGGCTTCCAGCTGCAGGCTTTGTGAGTATCTACATATATACATACACACATATATATGTGTATATAGATGTAAATGAGAATGTGCTTAGTATGGAAGCAGAACCAATGATTAGTGCACAAAGCTTTTGTGTATCTGTCTATAAGAGGCATAAAAGGGTACAGCTGGGCAAGCTAGCACACGCAGAGCAGTGGGATGGCATGGTATTTTGAAGGGGGAAGGGAACTGGTATCCATTCAGGCATCTATACTTAAGCCAAGTGAGTGTGCTGAGCTACCTGCTGGGGCTGGGGCAGCTTCAGCTCACCTCCCTTCAATGTCTGCTTCTGAAGAGGGAGATGCTGCGGTGTGGCTCAATGGATCTACTGCGTTATCATCTGAGGGACCCCTGGGGCTCTTTTCTTTAAAAGAATACGGGTAATTATAGAAAATAATTTGTATATACAGACATGGCACCTGTAAATAAATTTTTAAAGTGGCAGTGTTCCATACACGCAGCCAGCTACCACAGAAAATCTGGGACCAGCATTCAGATGTGGCTCTTTCAGAGCCAAAAGCTATTTCATTTTCTAAAGCATGTTTTCCCAGTACCTGTATATCCCTGCTTCACTCTTTCCTTCACCCACCCACCCACCTTATTTTACGTATCTAATACATGACATTTTAAGGTCTTTTTACTTCTTTCATCCATCCACTTAAATACCAAAATAGAAAACAAACCAAATACTTCACTGTTTCCTGACAATATGAAAAATGAGATTGTTTTTACCTTTCCCACATAGGGACAAAAAGAAGGCCTCTAAAGGTAGGGAAGAAGAAGAAAAGGAATCCATCTGCCCAAAATACTCTTGATTCAGAGAGCCATCAGAGAGTGATGAAAAGTAGCTGGATGGTCACATCCAGAGGGTAGTGGTCACTGGCTCAGAGTCCCAATGAACATCAGTGACAAGTGGTATCCCTCAGGGGTCCATATCGGGAGCAGTGTGATTTAGTATCTTCATTAATGATATAGACGAAGGAATCAAGTGCACCTTCAGAAAGTTTGAAGATGACACCAAGCTGAATGGTGCAGTTGCCACACTAGCTGAGGCTAGTGGCTAGCTGAGGTGAGTATCTGAGGCAACCCAGTTGACTTGATTCCTTCTTGCTGTTTCATGAGAAACTGCTGAAAGCAGAATTCTCCTTTTTCTGTATGTGTTGGCAACATAAGGGAGCTAATAGTATAAAAATGATGTCTTGGACATGATTAGCAAATTCTTATCAACTTTGCATGGCACTGGAGCTGACCATATGTTACAGTAAGAAAACTCGTGGACAAGAGTCAAGACTTAGTACCAGTTTCAGGCATGTGGTTCCCATCAGGGCCACTGTCTTAGAGTGGCATTGTAAGGAGAAGGCACTACAGTCTTAGGGAATGGATTTGGCTAAACAACAGTGGAGAATGCTAAAGTACAAAAAGAGAGAAAAAAATTCCTAAAGATCATGAAACAGGAGATAAATTGCTCTTGTGAATTCCATACTGATTTAGAAATAGAAAACAGTACAGAAAAAAAGAAAAAAAAACCAAACAAAACCAAAATCAAAACCAAAACAAAAAGCCCTGAAAGGTCTATTGAGAAATAGACATTGAGCCCCAGTCCAACCAACCTGTTGCACATCCCCGCAACTTGACATACTGACAAGATTTCTGTGCCATGCCCCCCTTTGCCATTCTCCTATACCACCCCTCAGCCACAGAGCAACAGCAACTTAAACACACAAATTCTACCATAACCACAGAAAAATTGACTGATTTTGCCCATTAAGCCTAGGAAAATGTTTAAAAACTTTCAGATATTAGTATAAACTGGTTTTCTTATTTGTTTTTCCTAGCACAACCTGACAAATCTTTTAGATCATGTTTTATCATTTAATGTTCTTTGATTTTTGAATAAGATTATGTATTAAAATGTTAACATAGATTATACTAATTAGGCTGTCCCACCACAGACCTTTTAGATATGAGAATACTGAAGCACAGAAAGACTCTAGCTTTCAAACACACACAATGAAAGTTAGTAGCATCCAGGCAAGAAGCAGAAACACAGATTCCAATCTAAAGATCACTGAAGTCAACAGGAGTCTTTCTCTTGACATTAATGGGTTTTGGATCAAACCCTGAATGACCTGTCCACAGTCACACATCCCATCAGAGAGAGAAGGGAAACAGGAGACTGCTGCCCAAATTACTTTTTCCAGTGAAACTGACTGGATGGCAGCACGTTAAAAAATTCCCCTGAGGTATTATGATAGGCCCTGATCTGTGCTATACATTTTCAATGACACTTTTTCATAAATGAAAAAAATGGTTCATTGCTCTGATTTTCTGAGATTATTTTCCCTTCCAAATCAGGTGCATCTCTTAGAAATTTCAGAAATTTCTAGTCTGAAATGTCAGCTTTAAACAGACTAATTTCTGAGTGCTGTGAACACTTACCAGGGTTTTTGCTGCTTTTCTATGTTTGTCTAGTAAAAAGTGGGGGCTGAGACATGAATTTTGGTCCATCACTGAGCATCCCTTTGAGTTCTGGGCCAATGTGATAGTTCTCCAAACAGTACTTGCAAGCAGTGCATTCTTTTATTACTAAAGGCTCACATACATGAGAAGATCAAATTTTTATACTGGTAAAAGAAATCTAAACTATGTGTAAGTGTCTGTGTGCAAGTAGATATATATGTTTATATGAATATACAAACGGGCGTACATAAATAACGTTAGATTCATGTCTTGGGTATATATAATGTTTAGGTATTGTCCACCTAGATGTAAAAGCTTCTAAAATCTTAAAAAATAAAAGTAAAAGTCATTTTGCCACTCAAGATGAAATAAAAATTATTTTTTTAAAAATAATTTAGTTTAAATGCAAGGCTGTGCAGCAACTAGTGATATCCTAATTTCATATTTCATCATTTAGCACAATGCGGCCAGCCAGACTTTAACATAGCACAGCAATCTGAAGATTCAAATGCCTAGCAACCCTATTGTAAGACTCAGCCTCTTATTCTGTTTTTGGAATAAATGTTATCCCCCCACAAATCAGAAAAAAGTTTAGACTAGATATTTGAGACCAAAATTTCTGTGTTTTCTTTCTCTCTCATGTCCCTTCTTGTTTTTTTCCTTTTTCTTTTTTAAAGCAGCAACCTAAAACGTCTGGATTCTGAGTTTTTCTATTAGAAAATGGGAACAGTGACATAAAGGCATTTTTACTTATTAGAGCTTCTCTTGTGTTTGTTTCTTCACCTGATGTCTTTCTTTGTGTAATGCCTGCCTAGCAATACTGGCAAATTGTTTTTGAAGAGCTACAGAGAAGAAAACGCTTTGATCCGATAGAAACACATCAGTGTAATAGCAGTAGATACCTTTTATTTTCCAGTCTTTCAATGCCCCCTCTTCAATTCACAAAACACACACTCAGTGATTAAAAATTCCTGTCATTTTTGTTTTAGAATCTGGGAACCTACAACTTTAAAGTGTGGCAAAGTAAATCTTCTGCCGGAGTGATCAAGGAATTATGCTCTTGTCCTGTTTTTATGTTTTCCACAATGCATAAAGCATCACTGTCCTTAATTGTTCTTTCATCTCACCCACTGACTTGAAATCAGCATTGCTCTCCAGGAGTAGTATTAGCTTGAGAACTGGCAAAGAAAAGCAAAGAGGCTTAACATACCTCAGCACTGCAGATTAAGTGCCTCTTCAAAGATGTCACCCCAGATGTGGCAGGCTACATTCCTACTTTCCCCTGGCAACAGCTGTGGAGCCACATCAGTGCTACTGCCTTATGTTCCTGAACATTATGAGAAGGAATAAAAGCTGCCTTTTTAATGGCTTGGGTTTGTGTTGGAGGCATAATTTTCTGTTTACTTTTCAAAAGGGCAAGCCTTCTTGTGTTTTCACTGCTGACAGATAGAGATGAGTTGACATCTCACAAGCAATGCTTCCTTTTTGGGCTATTCCATAGTGTACCTTCTATTGGTTTGGTTCATAGTTCCTCTCAGGGACTGCAGTGTCTCTTTCACTAAGCTGTGATTACAAGCAACTGCTTGCAATTTCTTTAACATTTTTGGTTGATTTCACTTCCAATTAAAAATGGTCAGTGGTGTGAGTCACTGTAAACCAGGCTGAAGAGAGCCAGGCTGCAGGTACAGCAGATGCAGAAAAAGGAGGGTTTCAGGAGTGGGCTCCATCTGGAGTGGGATTGTTCATACAGGCAGAGAATTAAAGCTGCACAGCTGCGTTATGCAAGGACAGCAGCATCTGCATTTTCTTTTGAGCCTCAGAAAACCCAGGCTGGACTCAAACCGTGACCAAGAAGTAAAAGTTTCTGTAGCCCATCTGAGGCTACCACTCTTCCACTATCAAGTTGTTACAACTCTGAAGAATAAGTGCTACTAGTGAAAAACATGTCAACATACAAAGCACTCACTCTACCTTACTGCTTTTGATTGGCTGCAATTTATCTGTACTCTCTAACAGCTAGTATGTTGGATTCTGAGGATATCCACCATTTCCAGCGTTTTTTTCTTTTTTTCCTCTCTTTTTATTTTTCTTTTTGGAAAGGGAAGACTTCACATATTGCAAATTTTTTTATGTCTATGTGAGCCTTTTATTTCAAAACCTCTTACACACAGAATTCAAATTCTATTACATGTAACATTTTTCTCTTAACATACCCCTTACAAACACATGTATTGACCCATCGGATCTTGATTCTCTTGCCCAGATGTGTATTGTGCCTTTTCTCTGCCAGAGTTTCCTGAAACTTTTTTTCCTTTATATCAGCCCTGAAATTTTCCCTTTTCTGCTAGGCTGCTTCCTTTAACTTGCAGCAGTATTAGATAGTCTCATTGATTTATCTGAGGGATCCTACATCACTAATGTCCAGTTGCATTTTTGTCTGACCTGCCTCAGAGTATAGATTGCATATTTTTTTGTAGCAATCACCACAAGTCCATCATTTAACACATTGTTAGTGCATGCAGAGCTGGTGGAAATATATCCAGAACATAAGTAATCCAAGATTAGTAGTTTTCATGTAGCTAATTGATTGACTTGGAATCTAGCCTACAAATTTATCACATTTAACACTCACTTGTGAATACATGCCAGTCATTGTCAGAGAGGAAAATGAATTACAGAAACCCCTGGTGTAATCCGCTTGGAAATTCATGTTTCCAAGCCTACATAAAACAAGGGACTAACCTTCCTGCAGGTTACACACAGTGTATCTAGGAATAACCTGAGAGAAGAAGTATAAGTAGATCTATGTCCTCTACACTATTAGTATGGTAACACAATTTTAAAAGTGTGACCTACTCATAATTCTCAGAACATTGTTTTTTATAAGTAGCAGCTGGATGTTGCTGTATGGATCCAGTTCATCTCTGTATGGTTAATAATTTATTATTATATGTGTATATTACACAACTATTTTAAGGTTCACCTTGATCATAGAGGTAGGAAAAAAATGTCTTATTAGGATGTCTCTGTTACCCAGAATTGATTTGTCCTGTAGCTAATGAACAAAATGCAATTTTGTTTACAGTCTGTGTCCTCCACATGTAGGTCATTCCTATGAATATCCTGGCTATTAAATGACATCAATTCTACCTACCTATTTAAGATGCAGGATAAACTAAAAGGAATGTAGTATAAGAGTAATAGTTTACGACAGCCAACTGGAGTTTATTCCCCACAGAGCATTGCCTGCTTCTGCTGTAGGGAAGTAGCTCTTAAAGCAGCAGTTTCTCCGTGCATTTTGCACAATCCACAGATATTCGAGTTTCTTGTTGGAGATCAGAATATGGATACTTGCAAAAGCAGCAAAACCTTATCCTGTTGCTCTGTGAAACAGAAAGTAACAAGACATGAGTCAAATGCAGTTTTCTTCCCATCTACATCTCTCTATTGAATAATGCGGGTGATGCCTCCTCCAGCCACCTAGAAACAGAGACTAGACAAGAGTAAGGGAATAAAGACAGGTATTTATTTGAAGGGCCTTCAAGGTACACCCTGGGGGAGCCAAAGGCTGCTTCCCAAAAATTGGACCCCAAGATGGACGACAGGTCACGAGTTCTTCACACTTTTATAGGTTTGGACCATTTGCATATCAGGGTTAATTCTCCAATTAAAGCCCCAGTTTTAGCGATGTAACGCCCCTCAGCTTGCCCCCCTTAGAATCTTTAGTTTACACATTTTGGGCCTAAAAACAGCCTGGTTGTCCTTGAAGGCAAAGCCCAGAGAGGCTTTGTTATGTCTACCTAGTACGAGAGAGTAGGAATTACAGGCTCCAAGGAACTTCAGAGTTACACTCTAAGCAGTACAGGATTTAAAAATATAAAAGTTAAAACCTAAGGCATCACGGGAAGGATTACCATGAGTATGTTGTGACTAGATGGCCCATGCTGTCCACAGAAGAATAGCACATGAAGTCTCAAGTGTTTTTCATTTCTAAAAAGTCCACATTTTTAATGAGCTATGAATCAGATCTTGATTGGAAAATTCTTGATTACTCTTAATTTGAACTTTTTTAGATCTTATTTTTCTGCTTACAAAATAATGGTAAAATTGTTTTGTGGTCATCCTAAAGTATCTGTGCCCACTGTAGTATCAGAAGAACATAAATGGGATTTCCCAGGAAAGAACTATCCTCATCCGTAACAACAAAAACTTCCATGGCCAAATATCAGCTTCATACTAGCGTGTAAAGGCTTTCTGTGCCCAAATTGCCTCCAGTGCAACTACACAGGAAAGACACACAGCAGGCCTCTCATAAGTAACATGGAAAAGTGGTCCTGGAGTTCTAGTCTGCTAGGCAGTGTCACACACACTCCTGGTGAAGATAATAAGAAAGTGCACACTGAAGAAAACTGTACAAAAGCTCTCCATAATGGGAGAAAAATAGAAAAGTACTTTTCCTCACCACTCAGATATTGGCCTGAATTTATACCAGAGAAAGCCCTGTCACAGACAGAGCAGATGACACAGAAGAAACAACATCCGATACAAAGGATATTACAAACAGACATGAAAACATTGCTAGGGAAATAAAAGAAACCAGGACAGAAATCTTTAATTCTGAAAATAAAGGACAGTAATTCAGGCCAAGAAACTAGGATCAAGCAATATATTATATTAAGAAGAAAACCTTTAGTACCATAAGCATACAAAGAAGTTCTTCAAGGTTGAGGGAAAAGTGTGTCCCCCTTCTTATTAAGTATGTGCTTGGTGCTTTATCTGAAGTGAAGCAGTTTCTTCCCACACCACATGTCTCCACACATCATCTTCTAAATGGTGTCATATTTAAAATAAGTAAACACAAAAGTTCAGTCATGGGGAAAGCTGTGTGCTAAATTTACTGCTTTATATATTCCTAGAAAAATGGTATCAAGTTCTAGCCAGAAAATTAGGCACACTGAAAGCTTTTATCTATATAAAACTACTATGTGCTTCCTTACCTGTCTCTGACACAGGCCACAGTAGCAGCCAATAATTTTCCATAGCAATTCCTATCTGTGAGATAAAAGGCACAGAAGCCGTGTGTTTTCTTCAGACTGGCTGACCAGGGTCAATCAGCCAGCATACATTTATTTGCCCTTGTTGTCCTCTGATAATTCAAATTACATCTATGATCTCTTACAGAATGGGGAAAATGGAATAAGAGAGTGGGGCAGAGGGCGGAAAGATGTACAGTCAAGAATCCAGACAGAGAGACAAGGGCAAACTTAGAAAGAGAAGCAGTGGAAGAAAAAAAGTATGTGGAAGATAATCCAAGAGGAGGATGTTGCTCTCAAAGTCAAAACAACCTGATTTTACATGGATAGGCAAAGTTAATTTCTTGAGCTATTTTAATTTATTTTTTCTGGTTTTTATTCTCTTCTGAAAAAAATATGGAAGGCTTACTACACTGAGGAGTAGTGTACATCACTCTGGGAGGAGAGTGATTCCAAAATACATAAAGCTGTGAAAGTGAAGATGAGAAAATGAAATCATATGGAAGTACAGAAAGTAGGAGGAGGAAGGAGAAAAAAAAGTTGATATCATAACAGAGAGATCAGAGAAAAAATAAGAATAAGAAGAATCCATATGGATGTTCAGGACTTCCTGGACCAAGGTATGGTAAGTGAGCCACAGAGACCTTTTTGCAGTGAGTCTGAGAGTTTCAGACTCTCTCAGATCTGCAGCACTGTTGCAGACTAACTTTGATCCACACATGTAGTGGGTCAGAGACAGGCAGGTGACTTTAAACTCATGGAACATGATCCAAACAAATGATCTGTGTATTCACAATGCTCAGACATAGAACTTGCAGCTGTCCAGTGGCTCCCATGGAATTATGGTTCTCACCAAATTACATGGTGAGAGACCAAATTCTTCTTTCAATTTTCTTGTGAAAAAGAGTCTCTGGAAACTCATATGCCTGGTGTTCTAAGGAAGCCTGCAGAAACCTTAAGAAGGAGCACAACTGATACAGGTAATAGAAGGGTGAAGAATGAGTGAAGAAACTTCACCTGCTGGAAATCAGTGTCTCCTCACAGTTAGTGACAGCAATTATTGTGATCAGAAGAGGTGATGGTGGAGTAGAAAGAGCAGCAGTAATGTCTGTATTATCTAAATACCTACAAGTAAGGCACTGACACGCATCTAAAAGATCAGAGAAAAGAGAGAGCAGAAAGAGGAATTAAAAAGGAGAATGCTGGACTATCACAGCATTTCCCAGTTGTATCCAATTCCACCTGGCTTATAAGACCTATTCCTCGTCAAATTCAGCGTTATTGATTTTTTGCAAATAAATCACTGCCTGGGTCCAATTTTACAAACAACCATGCCAAGTGTAATGCAATTGATGAATTCTCAGAATGTGCAAAACCAAAGTAGACGGCTCTACCACAGCCCTGTTCTTTACTTTAAAGGCCATTCGGGTGAGGATGGATAAGGTCAAACTATGTTGCCATTTCCAGTAATCTGGAAATACAGTCTGGCTCAAAGTTAAAGAGCTCTAATTTGCAATGGTGTACAGTCATGGGGAAAAACAAGGCAATGGAGAGAGGAAGTGTTCTGGGAGCCAGTTATGCCTTTTACTCACCAGTTATCCCATTTCTTGTCCGGCACAGTTAACAGTTTGGTCTGGTGAGAAACTAGTGTTTGCATTGCCCCTTTAAAGACGTGGTGTGAAAGCACTTTATGAGCCATGTGTATTAGTGTTCATATTGTTGTGGGTCTGTTGAGTTTTAATCAATCAGCCTTGTTTCAGAAGACTTTAATTTTGCTCTCATTAAGTATGTGTGAGTTTTGTGTGTGTGCAGGCGCATATATTTATCCCTGTCAGCATTCAGAAAATTACATGCCCCTAGTTAACATATTGTACAGTACTACAAATTCTCATGAATATCACTTATCGCAAGGATAAGTTTGTCAAATGGAATGGAATGGAAACTTTACTCATGTTGAAAGAAATTTCCTCTGTTAAACACACGGATATTTACCATGTTTTTGTATTATGCTTGTAAAGTACAACTATTCCACTTACCAATTCTGTATTTCCAGAGAGAGTCCCTGACAAAATCACTGTCCAGAATTTCAGAAATTAAAATATCTCTGAAGTATATTTAGAGCTGTAAAACTCTAACATTTTTCACAGTGTTCTCATGCAATGGCTTTGCTCCAGTGGACGACAGCAGTTAGTGTGAAGGTTTTAGGTAAGCATGTAGTCCCAGCAAAAATTTGAGGGGACATCAAGCAAATGCTAAGTCAGATTTCAAGTTTTTATCCTGATCAAACTGAAATTGCCCCTCTGTCATGTCCTAACCCACTAAAACTTAAAAACTTGTTTCACTGAAAAGCACTAAAACCTCCAGCAACTCTTCTGTCCTTTTCTTTCTTCCATACCACTTGTAACCTTTAGTCCTTTCATTCTTACTTTGTGCTACAAGGGTATAAAGCCTGTAATTAACAACTTCTTTATTGCCTCTGCAATAGTAATTGCCATGTATAGCCTTGAGGTACTAAGAATAAAAAATAATTTTCCTCCCCCTGCCCCTTGTATTTAACTAGCACTCCACAGTTATTATTAGGATCTTGCCGAAACTTCACCTTTCGCAAGAACCTTGTGATAAAAGTGCAATCCCCACACAGTGACCTCTGCATGCAGCAATCAATACTTATGCTGTAATATTTCCCCTTCTTGCTGTTTCAGAGCAGCCTTTTAAAAAAAAACAGGCTGGGAAGAGATTAGATTATCAATTATCATGAAACTGTCTGCAACTTCAAAGGGCTGCAGAGCAAGGGAAACCATAGTTTATCAGGACTGTAAGCGTCCTGCAATTATCTCTCATGTCACCCAGATGTAGAGCAGTAGTTGGGGGAATAACTTGGGTCTGTGGTGAGAGACTGGGTTGGTGGAAAAATATAAAAGCAGCATTTTCTTTGGAACATGAATCATTGGTTTTGGGTCAGATATTGACCATAAGTAGGATCTTGAATGTGTTAACTACAAGCAGCTCGATCCAATATACTCATGTATCTATGCAGTGTGAGCATTTTATCGATAAGCAGACATGGGACACTTTCTTTTTCCCTGAAACTCCAATTTTTACGTAGGTCAACAGATTGTTAATAGTGTGTCAAAGAATGATGCATTGATAGTCAGTAAAACTGCAAGATGTTTGTTCTCAGTCATTCCCACAAGTATTAAGCCTATGGGTTTGCACAGGAAAACAGCTTTGCAAGTCAAGTAAAACACAGAAGTTTGGAAGCAAAACTCCAGCTACTGACATCACTTCCTGACGCAATATGGCATTTTTGTTCGGTCTTGTTTTCCAGGGGGATTCATGAGGCTCCAGTTTGACCTGTGATATCTTAAGCCCGGGAACAATGGAAAATTAATGTAATGTTTATTAATACATAGAAAAAGCCTCTGGCTATGCAGAGCACCAAATCAAAACAATTAAAGTAGCATGTAGTCACAAGTCTGGTTAATGTGCAACTTTCTGTGTCAGGATATGATATACTGAATGAAAATAAGTTCATCAAGGAATTTTACTCAGTTATGTTCCAGCTAGCTACCCCTTTATTCCACACAATACTTAAGCCAAATGTTTACCCTTGACCATGACCACACAAGGACAAAAAAGTACGATTAACAAAGCTGGACAATGTTATAAAGCATAAGCAGGACTGGTCCTTTAATATGTATAACAGAGATAAGGAAGTGCAGTACTAATGTGTTTAACTTACACAACATGCAAGGATCTCAATGTACTCCAGAGCAAAGGAGATAATAACATGAAGTTTATGTATAATGGGCCTTACTGCCCCACAGACATATGGTGACAGGTCTTACCTCCAAAAATGTGCACAAGTGAAGGAAAACAGAAGAGAGACCCAACTGGCTTGACATGGTAGAACAGAGTGAGTAATGTTAGAAGCATTGTGTTCTTGTTTCCCTTTTGTTTCTTCCTAGTGGCTTCTCTATGATACAGCACTGAGTTATTTGTTGTTATTGATATTTCTTCAGGGATTGCTTATCACCCAAGAGACCGGATAATGCCTAAGCTTAAACCAAACATCAGTCTATGGTTTCCTCATGCTTTTAGACAAGAAAACCATAATGGTGGAAAGACCTAAACTTTGGCAGAGCCAGGAAGATTAAGACATTATAAACTGTGCTGAGTGGAATATCTGGACTCTTTTGACCTTTTTATTTCTTGTTAAGAGGCAGGCCATGTACCAAAGATAGTGACATATTACGTTTTAAAAAAAAAAGTTCTCTGGAGCACATCTGACAAAGAACTGGAATTTAGTTCCTCTCACAAGAAACTAGGATGGAAAAGTAAAACCATTCACAATACATGTGTTATTTCTATATCCAGGTGGCTGTTAACCAGGCAATGTAGATTCCTGATGGCCCTCTGAGGACCTGCTGGGCATAAAGCACAATATTTCAAATAAATAGTAGATACAGAGACTATGCCCCACAGCTTCCTAAGGTATATGGTATTTATCCCATTACATGTCTCTGATGGCCTGTTGGAATACTAAGGTATCAAAGGGTTGAAAAATGGGAGAAAAAATGGAATCAAATAAATTTTTTTTTTTTTGTGGACGGTTTCATGGCTCATCTTTCCATAGCTGTCATTTTGCCACCTGCTGGTTTTTAACCTACTTCTCGCCAAATAAAGTGGCTGTAGCTGAAACCTAATCCACTGATTGCTCATACAATTATAAGGATAAATCTAAACGTTGTATATGCTGAGAGTCTACTCTCCTGAGTTGGTCTACATTTGGCCTTGTCTAAAAATATCAGTGGTAAGGAAGGATACGCCAATTTTGACCACTGCATGGTAAGGACCTGGAAAGATTGCAGAATAATATTTGGTGTGAGCTATTGTGAATAGGATCGGACTTCTTGGGTTGTTTGTTTTTCTTCAGACCTCACGTGTTCATGTGGAGAGTAGGGTGCTTTTATGAAAAAAAAGCTTTTCCTCTTGTTTGGAAATGTGTTTATCCTCACCTGACACTTATACAACCTGAAACTTACTTCCTTTGCTGGTAGCTGAAAAAGAAAACATTTTTAAACATATGCTGCATTTAGAGTCAATAAGTAGAGAATTATTTTTCCTTAGTCAGAGATAACTTCTTTACATGTATGCTGCTTTCTATACTAAAAAGAAGCTTAAGAAACACTAAAATTTTAAGGATGGGCTTCCTACAAATTTACATGACATTGTATCTAATCTTCAGTGATGTCATGGTGCCGGATGAAACAACTTCCTGGGGGAAAAAAAGTGCAATAATCAGTTTAACCCATTTAGGAATTAACTTGAGTATCTTATTGAAAGATTTAACTCTGGAGATTGTCAATGTTCTTTTGCCAGTGTTAACAGCAGATACACAACTATTTCATGTCTATTTCAGATGAGAAAGATGGAAGATATCTCTTTGTAAAATATGGTATAATATACCTGTTGCAGAAATGCAGGTTGGCCTTAACTGGATCAGGCTTCCTTTTTCTACAAGTTTTGCTGAAGGAAGGTACTTTCTGGAGGAAACACGCCTGCGCTCTTGGAATAAAATTAAATGTTATTTCATGCCTTCAGCACTTCAGACAGTCAAGGAAATGGGCGCTCTCATTTGTCATTTAAAACTGACCATTTTACATGTGCTTTTCTCCCTATTTTTTCCCTCAGAAGGCAGTTAAAGAGGGTGGAAAGGACACTGTAATCTGGGCAAGTCTTGCTTGTGTTCTGAGCTGAACAGAGCCTGCACAACCACCTGATTAGTCTTTGAATGAGTGTCAAGTCTGCGCTTCTGGGGCAAATCTTGCAATCAATGCCATATACCTGTCTGTAAGTGTGAAGCAGTCTCAGAGACACAAACTGGACTCTTCTGGGGTGAAATTGTATCAGAAGCTGCACTTCCACCTCTAGGGCACACCAGAGTTATTCTGAAAGAAGCCCTCCCGAAACACACCTGGCATGGGTGCCAGGTGCTCAGCACCAGCTGTTTCCTCCATTCACCCACTCTGTGCGGTGCTACTTGCCAACAAAGAAATTGTCATCTTCTTTTCCCAGTTTCCTAACCCACGCTGGGTGCAGGAGCAAGTACCAGCCTGAGCAGTGTTGCATAGTTTGTGCCGCACGTGCTCATCTGAGCACAGGGACAATTAAATACAACATTTGACATAAAAAACCTCCCCGTGGAACAAGGACACCTTGATAGCCAAACTCTTATTTATGTAACTGGAGAGTTATATAAATCAGCAGGCTCTGGGGGTAAAAACCATTTGTTTGTCAAGCCTCTGTCTAGTGTCTGGCTCAGGGAGGCCCTGATCTGTGACCTAACCTCTAGGCACAACCAAAACACAATAAAAAGAATTTGCCTGGCCACTGGGCAAATAGAAGAGAAAGATAGCTCCTGCTCTGCAGAACTTACTTCTCCTGATAATAAGGGGACTGGTCTTTCATATGCAAACAGAAAACTTAGATTTGTTTAGATATCAGAAAACAAATTTGGTATATATATCCACACATTCTCCCTCACTAAACTATTGCACGATCTGAAATCTTGGCAATGAAATGATCATTTAGGTAGAAGTTTACTGAATTCAAAAAGCCAAGACACAAACAAGAAAATGCATTCGATTTTTTCAACAAACAGTACAGCATTAGCTTTAAAATATAAGTAAATTGGTGCCAGCTGGTAGAAGCAGGCACCACTTCATTGAAGAGGAGGTAGATATACCAGTTTACACCTGATGAACATACTTTTAAAGTATCTGCCTTGATACCTTCCTTGTCTGTTGCATGCATCCATCCCAACGGGCTCGTGCAAATGCAAGGTTTGTGTATTCAGCACAAACATGAATGTGCTCTTTGCAAATTGTAACCCTGTATACAAGTGTATGATACTCTTGCTGCCCCAGACGTTTGATCATTCACACTAAGAAACCCTTAAATTTTTGCCCTTGGGAAAATTTCCTGGCTGAGCTGGCTCAAGCTTCTTCTGAACCTCTAAGCTATGAAACAAAAAATTCAGCATCAAGTTGGTGCTAGGTTTCTCATTTCCCTATGCAGCCAATGGATGAGCTGCTATGTGAGTCATCCCGCTTGTCATCTGAAGAAAGCAAACAGAGATTGAATTTAAAAAAAAAAAGAAAATAAACAGACAAACAAAAAGACATTGGAAGCTCCAGTGCAGCACCTGCAGAAGTGAACCCTGCCCACGTCTGACACTTGTTTTAGGAGTGTTGTCCATGACAGTGTCTCAGACCTCCTCAGGGAAGTAGGGGTATGCCTTTGTCCTGGCTTCCACCTATGGAACAGCTTCCACCTAAGCACGAACATCCCAACAATGGGATATGGAAAGGATCTAGCCCAGTTTCTGCTGGTCTGAGTGAGAGTTCAGCAATCAGCTATTTATGGAAGTATGGCACAATGAGAAGTGCTGGTGACCTAAGACAGAAGGCAAATTTTTAGGTTTCCAGTATGAAATGCAAGTGTTCTTACTATAAGAGCTGAAAAACTTCATTTTCTTTTTAAGCGTTCATTTAGTCAGAAGCACTTATGTAAACGTCATAGCTCTTTGCTAGTATAAAGTTCTATACATTACAAAATGTAGCAACAAACATCACAATTCCCGCGGGATTAAGCACAGTGAGCACAGAGCAATAAGGGAATAATGTTTATGAGCAGGAAATGCTGGCTTGTAGCAGACTGATATATTTACACCTGTTCACTCAAATGTCACATTTACATATAGCTATTTTTTAATTATATGTGGGCACTGTAGTACTCAGACTTGTCTACATTGAGTGCATCCAGAGTTCTGACTGTTGGTTTTAAATATAAACTGAAAAATAAATCAAACAAATACAGTATGCAAGTGTAACTGGGAAGGTGAAATGATAAAATTCTTAATAATACACAATTTCCAAAAATTCAGATTTTTTTAATGTGTATCAAAATACGGTGAATCATAGAATATCCTGAGTTGGGAGGGACCCACAAGGCTCATCAAAGTCCAAGTGTATTGAATTTCAGACCAAGCCCTAGCTACTGAGCCTTGCTTCCATAGACATCCCTCAGAAATGTCCATTGACATCAGTAGGTCCAGGAGATCATATACAAAAACCCAAACGTTGTGCTGTGCTGTCCTCTGCCTCCCCTTCGCGAAGAATCCAATGCTGAACAGAAAGGTTGCACTTCTGCTCAGAGCTGACACAAGGATGCATAAGAGTAAAAGAATCACGGAAACAGAAAGCAGACTCTTTAGCTACAAGAAGAGATTATACATGTGGTTGACTTTATCTGCTTATTAAGTGTATTTATATTCCTATGTAGATTTTGCTCATTACATTTCAAGTTGCACGGGACGGGAGATTTTTGTTGGGACAGGTGGGAGATGCGATGGGGATGGAAATTTTAATCTAACCACCAAAAAATAAGTTGAATGACAACTTCACTGTTCCAGATGATTCTACCCTGATGTGTTAGAAGATAAAATCTACCTGAACTGTCTTACCCATTCATCTTCCCACATGTTGCTGCTACAAGAAAAGCCAGAATGCATTTGTGACAGTGCATGACATTTGTTGCTAGCATTGTAAGAACTGCGTTCAGAGTAGCAATCTAGTTTTTTTATAAAAAAGCTCTGCTGCTAATCTTTATTTAAAAGAATAATGATTCCTGTGCATCTTTAAAAGTTGAAGCCCAACTTGTCAGTTTAAAGTGTAAGGGTTATTTTAATTCCAGGCCATGTCGGTGTGAACATTATCAATTGATCTAGGATTTAAGTGACCTGTCTGGAATGCTTGACAAACAAATTTTTCTCATGAATTATACATATTACTGAAAACCATACTTAATGGGACACTGGGAAGAGGGCAGGTATTTCCATCACCTAGGGGTGAAAGCCTTGCAAATTAACAACAAGACGGTTCATTGAAGCAGGTAATGGATTAGTCTGTGAAAACAAGAAGTCTTTGTGGGAATGACTGTGATTATTCATATAGTCTGTTTTCTAATTATTGCTAGTATGAACATTATTTTAACTGCTTTTAAGAACCTTGGAAATTATGTGGCTTGTCAACAGTGTTGTGAAACACTGCAATATAGTAGAATTATAAGCAGTACGCACTTGTTCATGGGAAAACCTTGCATTTGATCATGGAATCAAAATATGCAGACCGTATTTATTCTTATGTAATGAATATGTGTCTGCCTTGCAAGAGGAAAGAGTAATAGATAAAAAGGTTTTTTAAAAAATGGGAGGTGTGATATGTCAGCACAGAGTAGTGATGTTAGAGCTGCAAAGCTACCCAGCTAACATGAGGCAGAGCATGCCATGATCTGACTAGATAGGATGCGAAAAGCCTAATCCTGAAGTGCTCATTCCTGCATTCAAATTCCATGACTAATAATGTCTAAACATACATGTGATTAGAGAAGTCAGTGTCATTTGGAGAAAAGCGATGTCTTCCTAACAGCTACATAGCCCAACATACATACATATATTTTATAAAAGCATTTTTCCATTAAAGTGATTTCCCTTTTTCCTTTGCACCTGCTAGCATCCAGACTTCGGTGATAACTTTGGTGTGTGCATTTTGTGCATCTTGTGAGGTTCTGCTCTTTGCAGTTTTGTCACTCTTCCTTTGAGAAGCCCCATCTGTGCTCCTTTTCCCATTTCATCTACTACTTTCAGGTATTTCAGGAGATTTTAAGTTTTGCAGTATCATTCGTTACATCCTCCCCTGCCAGTATCACTTGCCTCTTGAAAGGACACTAGATTACTAAGTTTAAAATCACATATCACTACAGTATCTTCAACTTTTAGCAGAACTTCACTCTTGATTGTCTTTATTTCCCAGAATTAACATTTCAAAGCCAGAATGACTTATCTGAATCCTTCTCTAGCCTTCTACATAATACTGGCCTTCAAATTTCACTCTTTTTCTGTTTACGTTCCATATCTTTCAGTAGGTCTCCTGCATGTGACTTTAAAGCCATACACAGCGAGATTCAGATGACATGTTCACCTGTGGGTTAGTCCTGAAAAATTATTTATAAAAATGTAAAAAAAAAAGGAAATAATATATTGTTGGGGAGGATGAAACAGGAAAGCCTTGTGAATATGGTTGTTTAAGTTTGGAGAATATGAAACTTGTAAGTGAAATAGAATTAAGGGCAGAGTTCGATATCTGAAATGCCAAACCCCAGTTACTGAACAACTGGAAAACAATGGCATGGCCGCTGAAGGTAGCCCCCTTCTTGATTGAACAATACCCTCTGCTTGCAGACAGGTCCAAGGGTCAGAGCATACCCTGCCAACCTGGCAGGGGATCCAGAAAGCAGTTTTTAGAGTCTGAAATACAAGACAGTATGGTAATGTAAGGATTCTCATAGGCTGTATGTAAACGCTATAGGACTCTGTATCTTGTACTAGATTGGTCAAGTAGACTAGACTATTCAGTACAAAGAGAGATAAAAGGGTCAGGAAATTCCGGTCCGGCCTCTTTGTCTTCTCTTCTCTACCGGCGCCTGTTCGCCTGCTCCTCTTCGCCACCTCTTCTTCTTATCAGCTTTCTACCTTGGCCCTGCCCAGAGCTGCGGCTGGCAGCTCTCTGCAGGGCCTCTTCACCCACGCCCTAGCAATAAATCGCTTGCTTCAAGACAACTTTTGACTCCAGAGATCTCTCATCGTTTGTCCCGACTGTCCGACCCACGTGGTCCTACAGTATATTTCTGTCATCTTTCTGTTATCTTTAAATGTTCCCAAAGCAGATTGCATGAAGCAAGTGCTGCTTCCACATATGTATGTTTTCCCATTAAATCCAAAGGAAGTTTAAATGACTTACCCAGCAACAGAGGTCCATGCAGAAGACATCTGAAGTTAAAAAACAGGGCTCACACTCAGTTTTGATTTAAGGCCTTCAAGTGAAGAGAAAACCTCAAATTCCTTTAGTGACTAAATATAGTAGCAGATAAAAATTTGCATGCAATTTCAAATCTGAATCTGCCTAAATTTCTAATCTAAATCTGCCTTAGTAGTGAAATATTTTTCACTATTGGCACTTCTCTCCATACTCAGCTTCATCCTTACTCTGCAAAGCTGTGGATTGATCCAGTCTTTAACTGATGCTGGAACAGTGTTTACTTCTGCATGGGGAAGACTTCTATGCAGTCTCCTGTATGTTCTCAGACTGGAGGAACATTTTTCCTTCCTGAGCCTCTGTGATCAGCCTGGAGGAGTAATCACAGGATGCACAGCACAATTTTATTCCTTCTTTCTGTCCATCCTAGGTATTTCATAAGCAGGTCATATTCATTTATCTCAAGTGATAGTGAGAGTAAATTAATTAAGAAGCATCTTGATACTAATTTCTTTGGTGTAATTTCAGGTTGTTTCTCTCAGTCCCTGTGGCAAGGTTGTGTTAGAGGCACTGGGGACTTACACAGAAGGCAAAACTACTTTCAGGTCAGTACCTATGTCATACCCCAAGGTCATCTGGCAGCATCATTTACATTACCCTAATAATGGGAACACTGGTCCTTGTGGAATGAAAGACCCAGAGATTAGCTTTCACCAAAACCAGCCACTGGAATCAAGTTGTATGTGATATTTTGACTGACTTTTAGAGACACAGTTTAAGTAAATTCTTTGCCAGAAGGCTGCATTATTTGAATAAGATTCTTGAAGTATGAAATAAGGAATGGATAACCATAGAATCACAAAATGTTTTTTCGTTTGAAATGGACTTTAAGTGTCACTTGTTTCCAACCCCCCTGCCACAGGAAGGGGCACCTCCCTCTAAACCAGGTTGCTCAAAGTCCCATCCAACCTGGCCTTGAACACTTCGAGGGATGGGGCATCCACAACTTCTCTGGGCGGCAGACTTCTCTATTTTTTAGTACATATCAGGTGTTACCTCTTATTTATTAGCATTCCACTCTCTCTCAGCTGCATTTTTAATAATGGGTTAGATTTTGAAAAATGTCATGGCACAATTATTTCATTCAAAAAACTTTCATATACTCTTACCAGTGGCCATGCAGACCAGATCACAGACTATATTTCACATACTGAACTTGCTTCAAGGAAAGCAATGGCAAAATAAATTGTAGAAACTATTTATCTATATATATGGTTCACTTGATTTCAGGTCTCCTGAACTTATTTCTCTAAATGATGCTGCTACTTGGTAGTAGATATTTCACTAGCTAAAGCAGGTTAAGTTTTCTCTTGTATAGACACTACATTTATTTTACCTAGAGTGTACACCAGTGGTGTTAAGCTTGTGGGGGCGTTGCAGATGTGAGAGAAAACAACACGTTTCTAGAAATAAGTAACAGAAATTTTATGATAAACATGATAAGGTGAAATGCTCTTAAACACCCAGACAAGTTCCATTTAAAATATTTTTGCTACTGATAGTCCTTCAGTTATGAATACTTATATTAAATATTGTAAACTACCTGAATGAATAATGTGTCATATTGATGCAGTCAGTATTTATACTGCTTGCCCAGTTTTAAGCTTTTTCTGCTTCCAAAAATATTAGATAAACCAGAAAAGAACCATGAGACATAACCTGACTTGCACCATCCTCCACCGAAAAAACTTCCTAGCAGAGGTAGTTTTTAAAATGTTATTTATTCTCAGAGCCTCATATAAAAGTTCTCAGGGGGTTATAAATATCTGAATTCTCTCCTAATGGGCATATAGGAAACCTCAAGTTTATTTTGTCAAAGGTCTTTTTATCATTGGTTGCGTAGGCTGCCAGGGTTCCTGCATGCCACTAGCTTTTTAGATAATATTCAGTATTTTCATTGTAATTCTCTGGTTGTAGTCATTCATTTACAAAGCTTACTTGGTCTGGGCTAATAATCTTACAGATCATGTCCTGCAGGCTGTCTGCTAGAATTTTTGCCAGAAGTTGAAAATTCCAATTAATTATCAACAAGGACGAAGCTTCCTGAAGGCTTTGAGAACCTTACCCAAAATCTTATCTCACCATTCCCACTTTCTTGATTGCTGTGAACTATGTATATTATTCAGATGACCATAAACTGTGTAAATTCAGCCTTCATAACTTATATTCATCCCTAATATCTGCTAATTCAGTTTGCAACAATCAGAACTTGATATCTTGGGTTGCTAATCTTTCGTTTCCCAAAAATTACAACTCTGGCTACAGCTTGTTTACATCCCTTCTGTATCTAAGCATAAATGTATTAATATTGCAGCAAAAACTACCAATGCACTGTGTTAATACCATATTTTGGTATCCACATGGCAAGTTTTTACCAAGTGTCTAATAAGTTCTGAGTCTGGCAACACACACTGAGCAGTCACCACTCTAAGAAATGGTCTGAACAGGCAACCAGTCTGGTTTCTGTAGGTGATTATACAATTCAGTTCCTCTTAGACATACCAGTCCCAACAATAGAGACCCATAACCATGCCACTGCAAACCCAGTCCCTCTCCATCCAGTGCCGTCAAGCATCATCTCAAAGTGCTTTGTCCCACAGTGAGTTTCTGAAGACTGCAGGATCTTTTCTATATGTGAAAACTATTCCTGGAAGCCATCAGTCAATTTGACAAGCCCATTGCCTGTTTTGCTGTTGGTTATTCCTTAACAATTGGTCACGTTTTCTACAGAAAATCTGCATCAGATTTAACAGAGAAAAATAAAATTCTTTATCTATGCCTAGAGTAAGCAAAGAATCCAGTTACAGCTGGAAACTATATCTTAAGATTTGTAACTTCCTTCCTAGAAAATAATTAAAGATTTGTGGCTGGGACAGGAAAAAAGTAGTCTGTGAATGTTGAAAGGTGTCACAATCTAAATGTTATAAAGAAGGAAAATGGAACATGCTGTGATCAAGTTGACCAGGTAGTGTGCAAAGTATTCTTTGTTAAACCCTCCTCTGTTCCTGCACAGACCAAAAATAGGGGATTTTCAGATTAACTTTTAGGGAGATTCACTTGAGTAACTAGAATTCATAATTAACAGACACATCTGTAAGAACCTTGATTTTGGGATGCTTAGCAATCACACAAAGTATGTTTTGGCAGATCCCTTTTGCAAAAGCATCTGTAATTTTTCTACATACATATGCAATAGATAGAAAGATAAGTCCCAGCAGCACTCAGGGTGTATAATAGGAAAGGATATAATTGTGGATATTTTCTGAGCAATCTAATGTAGATCCAACATGCATCCATCAATGTAATTAGATCACCTTTGTGTCTTCTAGTGTGGAGCCTCATATTGTATATTCTGCTCAAGTTCTTTCTTCTGTGTTCCGTTTCTTTCCCAATCTTCACTTTTCATTCCTATACAGTCATTTCTGACTTCACCCTAATTTTTCTATGGATATTAGTAATCTCGCCTACTTCTTAGACAACGTTTCTTCCGCTGCATGCTAACTCATTGAGTTTCAGGTTAGACTCAGAAAGCTACAGTGTCAGAGCAGGTTTGAAATTTAAAAAAAAAAATAGTTTCTTCTTTCTCAACTTTTATTAATAACTAATGGATGCTATATGAATTATTATAATGGTTTTCTCACCACTATATGAATACAAACAAAATCATTTTTAAAGGCAGATATACAATGAAACCCCAGATTTCCCACCTGGAGGGGTAAAGGAGCTTAAAACCGATGCTAATTTTGAAGATTGCAGACCAGGCTAGTATCAGAATGTCTGATTGAGTCACTGACTTCTTGTAACAGTCAAAGTCAAAAGAGGAATGAGCAATTCAGAGCGTTTGGTCTCCAAAGCTCTTTAGTTCATGTCTGCTCATAGTGGAAAGAACTGCAGCAATTAGGCACCTACAGCACGTGATATACCTCACTTAGCACTCCGACTGCTCTCTCCAGTGCCTCAACAGAAGAGGCAGCTCTGGCTTGCGGTGAGCTGCACTTTTCTGACTCTCAGACACCTTGGCAACATTCTAAGCACTTGACACCACTTCAGAGGGTATGGAAGCAGGATGGTTTCAGAAGGGTCTTTTTAAATTTGCCTAAGGAAAGGAGGTTAAAGTCAGTGAGATTTATTAAGTTTTCTCCGTAGTTTCTATCACATTGAATTGTAGACAGGAAATAGGAGAACTGTGCTCACAAACTGGAGCAATAATTGCTTTGTTAAAGGTCACCCAGATGGGACACAGATCTTCAGAACCATTTTAAAGTGTAGTGAGAGCTACAATTATCTTGCTTTTTTTCAAGTGAGCCTGAAGTTGCATAAAAGACATAGGACCCTCTGGAATAAAATTTTAAGTTTCTTTCAATTAAATGTGTGTTCTTGTATTCTGGAAGAGGGTGGTGGTTTTTTCTCCAAGAGTCAGAAACAATCTGGAATTACCAGCAGCTTCACTGCAGAACAGGCCACCTTTTTCCACACTTTCAGGATGAAGAGATCTGTACAGCAGGATGTTTTCATTGCAACCCTGGTTGAACTCCTTTTAGGTAACACACAACTATGCTTTGTTAGACGTCACTGTTTGTGCTTTAACCCAGTTGACCTAAGCAGTCTACACATCACAGTAGTTCTCTCTGTCACACAATTCGTAGCAATTAAAAGATTTTGAAACAGTGTAGCGGTTCCTGATCATGTTTGCTGCGGAGTCATTAATTGCTGTGGTAATTCCAGAGAACCTGAATTTCTACCGTATTTCCTTTTTTCTGTGTTTCTTTTGATGAAATCCCTTCACCTGGTAATTGTGTCGCAGGTGCAGCCAAATGTGCTTTTTTACTTCTAAATGCATGCAGTTTGGACTCATGCTTAATCAGCTGAATCACAGTGCTAGCCTCTAATACTTATCCTGGTTGTCATTACCCTTATTGTCACTATCTGATCAGATATTGTGGGCTATATGTAGTCAGAAATCCTGCTTTTGCTTCCTCATTATACATAACATGGAGAAATTCCTCTCCTCCAGATACCTGCATCCTCAGCTGCAGAGAATTTTGAAATATGAACTTAAAGCTATTAGAAATCTTTGTTTTATTAACAAGATACTTTTTTCCCTGTTTTTTTTTCCTCCTAAAGTGAACAATTATGAATTGTAATAACTGTATTCCAAGAATGTTTTATTCTGTCAAAATGGAGAGCTCTCCCCCAGGGCCACATTAGTATCTTTTTCTGTCTAGGAATGCAGCTGTTCCAGGGCAGGCTCTGAGTAATGTCTCTAATCGGCAGATACGCAGAGTGCTTAAGCTAATTATGTAATAAGGGAATCACTCCTAAAATTTTATAAACGTTAATATAGACATTTAACTTCAATTTCTTTGAAAGTTGAACAGGAAATGAGAATTCTTGTGGTAGTAGTACCAAATGCTCATTTTTATACTGAGGTTTTAAAATGTCGGGTATTGCAGCTCTAATGCTGTATTCAAGCTGCAAATTACTCTCTTTGGCATTGAAATATTGCTGCAATTAAACCTGCAGTAAAGTATTAAAAGAAAAAAAAGCATCTTGCATCTGATTGCCTTCGCACAAAACTATGTGGATCTTCATTGATCTTGAAAGATGGCCCCTGAGATCTAAATTTTAATTTTCATGCAGATATACTCTCTTCCATAGGTCTTGGGGAACAAACACGAGATTTCTGATTTAAGCAGTTCCACGTGAAAGTCAACATTGTGAGACTTATCTGAGGCAGCTTCTTTAAGGCAGTCTGCCATCTCCACATCAGCCCTTATTCATTTATCTAGGTGTATGTCTTTGTTTCTATATTTGTGTAACCCAGTAAACCATTCATATCAATGACAGTCTTTTCTCATGTATTTGGTAAACAAGACAAATATATTTTCAGTCACACTGTTTGAGCATGGGAAGCAAAGAAAGGGGACAAGAACGGTTGCTTTAGACCAAACACACTCCTCTCCTTATTCCATGTTTAACATTTCCCCCATTCAAACTCCCCCTGAAAAGTGAATCAAAATGTCCTCCAACCAGTTGGAGTTGGGCCTGCTGTGTCCACTGACTGAAATATTAAAACACATCAAAAAAACCCCCAAAAAACCAAAACAACAACAACAACAAACACAAAACAAGATACTTCTCATATGGAAGATCAAAAAAGTAACACATTGCCCATGACAGATGCTGATTTTGTTATTTATTGCACTACTATTTGTGATTAAGATAAAAATACATACTTCATTTTGAGAATTAAGCTGGCATTCAAACATGTTTTCTTGCACCCACATTCACTAAACATGATCCCAAATCCAAGTCCAGAGACAAAGTAGTCTGCAACCATGTATAAAACTTCCTTTTTGTCGCCAGCTAAAACAGACCGAAAGATAGATTTCCCTGTAATATGGATGAGCTTGAATGCATCACTTCTGTTTATCTCACGTGTCCTTGCCATGGGATGCTGCTACTCAGTCCTTTCTAGAAAAGTTTCAACACCGCACACCAAAAGGATGAAAGTGATTTGTTGTCAGTCTGACTTAGGTTGGGAGATCAAAGCTTTGAGTGCTCCGTGTCCCACATCTTGCTGTATTGGGCGTGCGTGTCCAGGTTTTGGTGGTGGAAGGGCTACAGGGACGGCTTCTGTGAGCTTCCTCCGTGTCTAGCAGAGCCAATGCCAGCCAGCTCCAGAACAGACCCACTGCTGGCCAAGGCTGCGCCAATCAGAAATGGTTGTAACACCTCTGTGATAACATATTTTAGAAAAAAAAGTTATTGTGCAGATGTGATTGCAGTCAGAGAAGAGCAAAGTGGGAAGGAACAACTACGCAGACCCAGAGGCTGCTGTGCCCTGCAGCCCATGGAGGGCCATGGGGATAAAGAGATCAGCCTGCAGCTCACGGAGGAGACACTCCTTCTAGAGCAGGTGGACACCCAAAAGGAGGTTGTGAACCCATGGGAAACCCTTGCTGGTGCAGGTGAACCTGTGGAGGAGCTCACACTGGAGCCCACGCTAGAGCAGGTTTCCTGGTGGGATTTTTGACCCTGTGGGACCCACACTGGAGCAGGCTGTGCCTAAATGACTGCACCCTGTGGAACAGTGACCCATGTTGCAGCAGTTCATGGAGAACTGTGTCCATAAGACGGAAGTATGTTGGAAAAGTTTGTGAAGTCCTGTCCCCCAGGGGAGGAATCCCATGTTGGAGCAGGGGAAAGGCTCTTCTGTCTGAGCAGCAGCATGAACAACATGGGATGAACTGACCACCACCCCAATTTCCCACCTCCCTGTGCCATGGGGAGGGAGGAGGTAGAGCTTGGGAAGGAGGGAAGGGTGGGGGGAAGGTGGGATTTTACAAGACTTATTTTACTTCTCATCATCTTGCTTTGATTTTTTAGTGATGAATTCAAATAATATCTCCAGTGAGTCTGTGTTGCCCACAATGGTAATCCATGAGTCTTTATGTCAACCCATTAATCCTTCATTACATTTTCTCTCCCTTGTCTGCTTGTGGAGGGGAGCGAGAGAGCAGCTTTGGTGGGTGCCTGGCATCCAGCCAGGGTCAGCCCACTACACTTGCCAAGACAGGAATTGTGTTAGGACTACCTGCTAGATTCCACAATAATGGTATACTACATACAGAGCCTCAAATAATTAAGAGATGAGTGCTTATTAAGTATTAAATATTAATCATACGGTGTTAAAAAAGGGCAGAGAGAAGACTACTGCCAAAACAAGCAAAAGTCCCAGGCTCAGCATTTCCAGTTCTAATCCCTTCCAATTTTTCTTGCCAGTTTTGGAGAACTGTCTGTAAACAGTTCATCTGTGCAGGTCCACGTTCTGGGTTTTCACAAAGCAGAATATTTTCTTAATATTTATAATTTTCATAATAAACAGAACATTTTCACAAAGCAGAATATTTGATTTATGGGTTTCAGAGACTAAGTTTATGTACCTAATCTTGAATACAATTTCGCAAAAAGGACTAAAATGCATAGATCCCTAATGAAAATGCATAGATCCCCTCTTTAAGACTGAAGTTAAAAGTCCATAGCTTTCAAAGGAGCATGAAGACAAAAACTGTGAACTAAGTCCTATTATCTTAAAGCAAAGTAAATATGGTATTTAGTAGCTAGGAAGCTGCAGAAACATCTTATACTGTGGTACATTCTGAATAGGATTTAACAAGTAGATTTTCAGTTGAGCTCTCAGGACTTGCTCCACTGTCCTGTTAGTAGAATTTCTGCTTTTGCTAACAATCTTGGATTAACTATTCAAATAATTGATTGAATTTCTATTAACAGACAGAAAATTTTTCACTGAAAAATTAAATGAAAGCTGTGGGAGGCAACAGGAGGAGCACATGATGGATGCTGGCTTGCTGCATTGTTTTGTTTCCCCTGTTATTCCTTGAGATGGTGCAGCTTGTGTTTTAGCTCTAAAAATTACAAACACAGCTGGGTGTGTATTCTAAACACAGTAGGATGTTACTGTGGTATTACCACTGACCCAGGTTCAGTCAGAAGTCCTAGGAACTACCAGATGGACAGAATGGATGTAAACATATTCATTGTAGTCATGGAGAGAACAGAGGAAGTGAGAGTTTTGGTGTTTGAAGTCACTCATACACCAACATTTTTACTAGAGGAGGAAGGCTTCCCGTTTCCTAAATCTTAGTGTGGAACACTTGATCATACTCAAACATTGAGGTTTGAAGATCCTTTTCAGTGACACATAGCCCTGGAACAGGGACAGCGCTGAGGGCCAGGCAGAGCCAGAGGCTGTTCTCAGGCTGATGGCTGTGCATGGGTGTATCGATATTGCTACGATCAGCCAACACTTAACTCCATTCTGTACCTCCAGAAGGTATTTCTGCTTTTGATATTCTCCATCAGGGAATTCTGGGAGTCTCAATCTCCAGTGAGTCTGGACTCCATGCTGACACTTCCCAGTCTGTAGCTCCCCATTCCAACTTGCGTGAGTTATTTCCAAAATATAGACTCATAAAATAAATGCAGGTGCTCAGTTTCTTGCTTAGTGTCCTGCACAGATGCATTTAACAAATCTTTGATCATCACAGAATACAGCTTTTGGAACAGTGTCATGTGTGCATGTGCTTCTTACCTGTCCAAAGAGCCTTTCTTGCTTTGTCTGAGAGTGGATCTGTCCTTCACGTTGGCATCTTTGCATCTCATTATGGATATGACAAAAGGGACCACTATTGGCCCAAGGTTATGCCCCTCTCTGGGTGAACACTTTGGATCCACCAATAGAATGTAGAGAAGCTGCCCAAATCTATCACTCCAAGATGCTTATGGTGTCCCAGCTTGTTGCATTACTTTGGTGTGTAGATTTTCTCCCAAATTCATTGAATGGGTGCGCACAGATTAACCATCCTTACACCAAAAAATCAATCTTCGCCATAGTAATCTCAGTATCCTTGATATATGAACACTATTTTTCCATTCATAAGCCTTCCCACACCTTTTGCAAACCATAAGCTACCTCTGTAGCTTCTTCCATTTGGATCGGTAAAGTCTCACAGTATTTCTGTAACTAACATGTATTTCAATCCTCATTTGACATATGGTGAGATAATGTGAACTACAGAAAGGTTAAGTGACTCAACCAAAGTCATGTCATAAGTTAGTGGCAGTCTGTCAGAGTCAAGAAAGGGATTTAGATGTTTTAAATGACTTGACTCAATATTGAAGGCAGTTTGGACTAGAATATTCTGAAAAATATTAGACGTGGATCAACACAGTTGTAGGCAAACAGTAGGAATATTTACCTTTCAGCGATGTCTTTTATTATTTGAACAATGAAGCAAATACAGCAGTCTTCTTAAATCATTTCCCAAATACAGCAGTGACAGAAAACTCCAAACTGGAGTTTCATTTGCCAAAATTTCAACTCATCAGAAACTAATCAAAATCAGATTAAATTTCTTGTGTAGGAGACCAAAACAGAAAGAGTATGCACAAAATATGTTAAGGGTTACAACCTTGGACAAGTTCTTTACACAAATCCAGGACTCTGTTCCATTTCTACATTACTAAATTAACATGAAATGCCACAAACTTCAAACGATAATGTCAGTTGTCTTTAGCCATTTCTTTTATCAAAAAATAAGTCTTTATGGTTTTCATATGTTGACTAAGCCAAAGGCATGGTCAGCACAGAAATGTTCACAGATGGCAGAACTCTTGTTTTTTTAAAAAAAGATCAAAGGAAGGTTGAGAATATACAAACCCTGGTGGTTAATACACACTCATAAACAAATAAATAAACTAGCATGATATTTGCCTATGGCCAAACTATCTGTGCAACTGACAGAGGCCATGCTATCAGCCCATCTTGGTTTTGAAACCCTCAGTTTGAGCCCCCCTCACCACCAGGACAGTACTCCTTAGATAAGGTTCTGTCAATATCAGCTCCATTTTTTAGGGATTTATAACTTGGCTGTAAAACTTCATCTGAGGGTTAGGCTTGGCAGACAAGGTCTTAGCCTGACAGCAGTGTTTTTATTACATTATTTTAAAATGAAGTGGCTCTTTTTAACCTTAAGGAAGATGCAAGATGCATGTAAGTTAACCAGTTTCAGGAGGTATTTGGCTGCTGCTATAACTCAAAATTCTCGGGGGGAGGTGGGGGAGGAAGGATATTTCCTTTTTTTTTCCCTTGAAGATTGTGTATGCATCTGTATGGGTTTCAGAAAAGACACTACGTTGACAATTATGGGTAGAGAACTATATGAATATGCACAGAGAGCCTCCATGGAGACTAAAATTACTTATAAAATTCAAAGCAATTAAACTTCACCTACTTAGTTTAGGCAAGCAAAATCAAACTGAATTCACACTGAAAGGATTTACAGTTGATCATCTAAGAAGCACCTACAAAAAAAGCTGTTTGAAGTGTTTGTCAAGAGTGAAAAGCAGTAGGCAGATGGAAAGATATATAATCTGAGCTCTGCTCAGCAGAAAAGTGTTCGGTACCCCACAAAGAGATAATAACATACAATGCAGCAAACAGACAAGGTGTGAGTCCAGCCATCCAAGGTGATGCTTAAAGAGAAGGTCCTAGTAGCTGTAACTATCAGTGTTTAAAAATCAGGAACATGATTGCATATTCAAACTGCCTCTGTCAAAATAATCAAACTTTATAATACATCCTGTGAAAGCATCTGATGGATTATTGGAATAATCTACATCTTTAATTATTTGAAGTCGTGGACTGAACCTTGAGCTCCCTATTCAAGAGGAGTTTTCTGTGGTTTAGTGTTGGGGTTTTTTTAGTTTTGTGACAGTTTCTGATGTCTGGCCTGAGACACTGTCACCTAACTTCATTTTTACCGGGGAGTGGTAGAGTGGCTGGCCAATAAATCAGGTACTTCGGCAGTGTTTTAAATTGAATGCCTGCAAATTGAGATACATTCCTCAATCTCTTCTGAAAACATAGCTCTGAAGGGTCAGTCAGTACGGAGCACTTTGTGGCCACTTGGGCTCAGCCTTAAGAACTTGGAGCCAACATGTGAAAGAAGAACTTCTTTGTCAAAAAAGAAATGTAATACATTTAAATTATACAGCTAAGGAAGAAAGGGAGTGCTTTACATTGTGTTTCCTGGCTCTATGCATAAGACCAAGGACATCACTTATATAAGCCTTTTTTTTGCTCTAAGTTTATACAAACACAATGGTGGGAGCTGCTGTGGGGCTATGTTGAATCAGAGCATCTGGTTGGCCTGGGCTACAGCAGGGAGGAGAGGATTGCCAAGAATTTAGTTTCACAAAATCGGTACAGGTTAGGCAGAGCAGATGGACATTCTGTGCCTGTTAGAGCCTTTTCTTTTGTAAAAATAAAGCTTAGCAAGGCAGACCCAGCAACGTTAGGTGGTGACACAAGGATGGTGAATAGCCACCAACTGTTGATCATCTCTTCCAGCACCTGAACTTTAAACACAGATTTTAACGTAGACATTCCCAAAATGACAGCATGTGTCAACCTATCCACAGGTTTTCAGCATTGTGTTAGCTCCTTCCTGCCCTCTTCTAAATATCTGAGAATGTCACAAGCTTCCCTTTTTCATGGAGGAAAACGTAAGAAAGGAGAAGAAAGAGATAAAATTATATAGATCTTCCTGTGTTCTGATGTCCAGACAAGTGTTTTGGACACTTCCGGAGGGTGTGCCTAGGCATGAGTGAAACACAAACCACATGTACCTTTCCATCCCCAGATTTGCTTAGTTCCCTGTATGGACAGCCACATCTTTTCCGATAGGGTAAGTACAGACACTGACAACCAGGTATCCTGCAAACTGAGCATGAAGCTTCAACCAAACCTAAAACTACCTATAGACCCAACAATTTGGTTTAGCATCTGATAAATATCTTCAAATGTGACAAACATGTGACATCTCAGTAACTCCCCGCCTTTAGCTTAAGAATATCAATATCTTAAATATGTTTCTCACTAGTTGTTGATGCAGGAATATCAATGAGGGGAGAGAAAAAGGAACAAAGCCAGAGTTCTAAGCAAAAAGGAAAGAAATAGGAAAATAATCTGAATGCAGAGGATTTCTGTCTGAGGATAAGAATTTCTGTTGGAGGATGACAGAAGGTCAAGAGAGAACTGAAAGTAAACAGACCGTGCTTGGGCAGTACCCTGTGGTGTGTGCTCTACTGACCCAGCGGTATTTATGAGGAATAATGAGGAACTCCTATGAAACGAGAGTCACAGGGAGGGATGGAGCAAAGACTACATCATGAGACGATAACAGAAAAATAGGAGAAAACATGTGGTTAACATTTTCAGGAACCCTGGAAGACTGAAGGGGCAATCTTGTGGGATGGATGAGGCACTTCATGGCATCCAGAGATGTTCAAGCCCAGGCTGGACAGGACTCTGAGCAACCTGGTCTAGTGGAAGGTGTCCCTGCCCATGGCAGGTGGATTGGAACTAGATGATCTTTGAGGTCCATTTCAACCTGAACCATTCTATGATTCTGTGATTCTGTGATTCTGTAATTCTGTGAAATGTTTGCTCTGATCCTGTCCAGAAATGATACTGTGTATGACAGTGTTTCATTTACTACAATTGCATAAAAAAGAATGTTGAAAAAAAAAAGTCATTACAACTTGTGCATTGTTTGGAGACTTGTTATCTGCTGAGAATGCAGACTAGTTTCCAAGAAGGACAAGGATACAGTGTGATCTTGTGTGACACATGGCAGCCCTCAGTGTCAGCTGAGTGCTTGTAAGAGCAGCTCTAAATGATGGCAGCCCTGCTAGAAAGACTATTGTTTTGTCCTTGAAACAGGACGTGTAAATCTCAGCTACAGTGGCTGCATCATATGTACCCACCCATTGCCTCCTCTGCCACATGCTCTGGGCTTGCCCTTGCTCCCAAGGAAGCTTATTCCAACACTGACAATGATTTCAGAAGGCATGAGATCAGGTTCTCTGATCTCCACGTGGCAGCAGAATAGAACCCAAAAGAAATACATGTACTGCAAGTGGACTGCCCAAGCCAGGCCATCCACAAGGGCTCCATCCAACCAGACCACCCAACTTTTCATGAATAACAGTACAATTTTAAGTCTGCCATGTGCACTAAGGGACTACCTGGCTCACCTTCAGTGCTTTTTATCTCTTCTTTTCCTCCTTTATGGCCAGGGGAAGGATAGACAAGCAGTACTGTAAAAAGTGGAAAACCTCAAATACAGAAATTCCTATCTTCATACTAAATCCAATAAAGATGTTGCAAAATGGTCTGTGATGTGTACATTATTGAGCAGCTGTACTGTAAAGAGTGAAACTAATGTTTAGTTGCCTATATCCAAAAGGAAAGCATGGTCTGTAGGAAAAAATAGTTGGAAACACATCTATATCAACATTTACTTGACTGGTAGGCAGGGTGCTCCTAATATGTCTTGTCTTCTTCCTGTTAAAAAGCTGAGGACAGTAGTTTGGAGGGGTGAGAGACTCAAACGTGGTGCAATGCAGCAAACTGCTGGACAAATCTGTTGTGCTGGTGCTGCTGCTTCCTCCCTTTGTGCCACTCTAAGGGAATAGCTCAACACCGTTTAAGAAGACCAGTGGTTTCAAGAATGCCACTGTCAAAAAGAAGCAGATGTATTTTAGTCTAAAGAACAGATCTTCTCAGTCTCACCTAGAAATAGACACAATTTCTGAGTGAGTCACATTCCCTGAAATGGGACATTGGTAGCACCGTTATGCCCCAACGCCCAAGTTCACTGATCAAGTTCACTTACAGCTAATTTTTCACTGGCCAGCACCTCTTCCTTTTTCTCAGCACCCACCAGGAATCTCAAAACCTCCTTCTGTTATCTCTTCTCTCCCTCCAGTAGTCAAGCACTAGGAGCTGTAGAACTAGGCTAAATCCCAAACAATGGCCTGCAGGTCCAAATAATGCCAGCTTGGCTCTGTCCTTTGGCAAAAGACAAAGCAGTCTCTGAAAATAGGAACTCCATCAGCATTTTTATAAATATTTTAACTAGATTTTAATTCATGTTATGATAAGAAATGTCATTAAATAAACCATGATTCAGATCTGTGATTTACAACAAAAACATAATAGAGTGAAAGGAACAAGAAAACAAAAGTTTCCCCCCAAAAATCACAAGAAAGGACTAATGAAGCTCCAAAGTGGAACAAATACCTTAGGCAAAATAGCTTAGGAAGCTGCTATGAAAATGATGCCCAAGTCTGTGCTTAACGCAGGGATGGTTTAATGCTTCAATACTAATATGCATGTGTCAGCCATGACCTTCTTAAAACAAAACTAAAACAGGCACTACAACCTCTCCTCAACTATCCCGATTTAAAGGAAAACCAAGCTAAGCACCCAAACAGCACAGGAATGACAGAATACTCCAAAATCCTGCCTCATGTGGATCTTGAGAAGGCTAAGACCTCAGGATTTACCACTGTACATAGAGGAGGTGAGCTTAGGCACACTGACAGTAATTGTGATTGCCTCAATAATTTCCAGAATGAGCTTGAGCCCATAGGTGGTACTAGTTACTTTTGATGCACCAGAGCCCCTGTGATCCTCCAGTGTCTTGTGAAAAGTCACATGCAGATGCTATTTTTAAGTATAGATTTTAATATATATAAAAAAATATAGTAGCCAGGCTGTCAGAGCACTACCTGCTAGCCTTTAACTAGACAGTGTCATCTGCAGTTCGATCTGGTCAACAGCACAAAATCCTTTGAAGATTAAAAAAAATGGGTTGGGTCTGTCTGTTAGGAGACCATTTGTGGAACTACTGTTGTTTGTATTGTGCTACGGTGAAAGGACTAACACAGGAATAACCATTACATGAACACTGATTTACTTGCAGAGGGTTAAGGCCAATAACTTTGATTCTCCATTTCAGGACAACTTAAGAGTAACACCAAAGTCAATGAACGTCCATCAGGAAAACAGAAGTTTGACTAAGAAGGGAATTACATTTAATGAGAAACCCCACAGTCTTATTTAAATGTTATTATCTCCACTGTTCCTATTTATCAATAGTATCAGGGATAGATAAAAGCATGGAGCTTGCATAGCTGCAAGAGCTATTCTCTGCTGAACACATAATAAAGGTTTTCAGCAACAAGAAAAAAAAAGTACTGAAAAGTAATTCTCACTCCATCAGTAATGAAAAAAGCAAGATGTCTTTGAAAAACTGCACAGGAGCTACACTGTATAGGTTAATATGTTAAGACACTTTGATTCACTGCCCACCTGTGTTCACTGGAGCTTGTTAACTGCTTTATTTTTATCATGTGTAACTGTCAGTGTGGCATCCATCTATCCTTCATTTCTTATGGCATTTCTTCAAGATGAGAACTAGTCAAAATATGTTACTACAAGTCAAAATTTTTCTTTCCTGGAAATGCACAAAACCAAAATGATACGGGCTCTACAGAGCAAAGAAAAGGGAATGATGTATATTCTACCTCCACTGGAGTCTATTTCTACTCTTCTACCCTGTTCACTACTTAAGTCTATTATCTTCTCTTTTTGTGTGTGTAACTCCTACTGACATTAATGGGAGGCCTGCTCATGTAAGGAGAGAGGACAATCAAACCTTAAACATGTTCTTAGTTTGACAGCTAAATCCTTGGGTCCAGGAAGTTCTACACTTTATGTCAACATGTTCCAACATCCCATTTAAAAAAACAGTATTTATCTATCTTCTTCCCCTATTGTACACACAAATCTCTTACACGCATCTGATATTAGGTAATATACTGCAGAAATATATAAAAACTGGTGCAGAGCACCGTAGAAGCTTTATTGAAAAAGGTTTGTTTATTAATCCAGACCCTCTCCCTGAAATTGATGACTTCAGTGAAGAAAAGGAAAAAAAATATTTTAGTGAGGATATTGGTAGGACTAAAGGTTCCAGAGTTAGTTTCTCTGTTGAAAAATAACTTCTTAGACCAAAATATTCCAAAATAGCCATGCTGCAGTCATCTCCCTGGCAGCAGACATTTGACCTGTGAGCTGTACAGTGCTGGGAGACTTCCAGCAGGACCTCCCCTTACCTAGACTGCTCAGAAAGTGTGGTTTTAGTTGAGACTGTTACATGAACCAAACTTGGGAACTTTCAGGTCTCCTTTTTACTAATCTGGCACCAACATTTTTGGTTCCTTTAACCAAGAGATAGGTGTGCTATATGCTTCCTTACGGAGCTTTGGGGACAGCAGGATTTTCTCACTCAGTTTTGCTAAAGGAAAATGATGGCACTCAACACCCAGGTACTCTTTTGGATGGTTTTGGTGTTTATGCCTATATATGTTGTTACAAAAATAATTGAAATGGCAGAAAGCAAAGATCTTATTCTTTCTTTCAAATTCCAACTTGTTCAAGGTAATCTGGGCAAATCTAGAATGGCCCATTTTCCTAAGGCATCATGAACTCACCCCTAGGAATCAAATTCTCCTATTCTAGACCCCAAACTGAGATAATCAAACAACATTTATATTTTATTTGTCTTGTGTAGTCACAGATCTTGCTTTTCAGTCCTTGTTATTTTATACGTGTATGTAGAATATGAGGGTTACCTTCTGAAATGTCTGAGACACCTGATGGAGAGAAACCCATTTTATCTGCCATTCTTCTTGCTGTTAGTCTTCAGTAAGTCTGCAACAAAACCATGTTACAATCAAATTTCTGAGGATAGACACTAAAACACAGTAATGATTCTCACTAAACACTATATTCTGACACCTGTGAACTACACCTCTCCAGAGTTTAGTATATAGGTCTATATCATCACCCCCAGATTAATACAGATTATTATAATACTCTCTCTTCAGATAACCTGCAAAAATCAGAGTAAAAGAACAACATGACAGTAGGATCAATGCTGCTGCTCCATTGCAAGGCCTCTTGCATGACATCCACATGAAAGTCAGCTAGTAACAGATCATATGTTTTCAAAGATACCATAACAATTGATGAATAGTGTAAAGCAGAATGGAAATTTAGAGACTGATTTCTTCTCACCAAACTAAAAGACTTAGAGCTCCAGATCGAGACCAGTTTGAAGAGGTAAAATATGAGTATTTTAGTTTGGCTCAGGAGTGTACTTTGGTAGCAGTTGCCTATGCTTTGTGAACTTTGGTTGGCATTGTGGTTCCTTTTCCGCGGACAATAAACTGAAATATGCAGTCTGGGAGTGCACTGAATGCACACCAGCAGCAATTGGATATTCAGCCTGTGCACCCTACTCTGAGGTAAAAACAAAATTTATATGCGACGGACATCAGGTCCTCTGCACCAACTGTTTTGCTGTACACTTCTGTTCCTATCTGTGTGCGCTACTTCCCATCCAAAGTCCACACTAATAAACGTATTTTTTTTTATGACTCAAAATTATGTGCATCCTTAAACTTCCTAAATATCTCTCTGTGAGAGAACTCTGAAGATCTTTCACGGATCTGCCTTTCCTTGCCCCATTCAGTGCTTTATGTAATAAGGAGATTCTGTTGAAAAATTGGATATGTGTATATGGGTGTGTATATATATATTTTTATATATATATATATATATGTATATATTTCCAGGATGCATTTTTCCAGCCTCTTTCTGATATTCCTCTTATGCATTCACTCTCCAAAAGCTCGAATCCTACAGTATTCTTTTCCTGAATCTGACATCATTTACCTAAGTCTCCCTGTATCATTAACAGATTTCAACTCTGTCAAGAAGAAAAATATTACCCTCACTTGACAGACTGGAAATTAAAACACCATTGAGTTTATATGATTCACTTGAGATTATCTAGGAGTTGTCTGAAGCAGACATTGCATCTCAGTTTCCCCAAAGTCCATTTGATGTCCTGTCTCCTAAATCAGCTTTCAGATTCATGGTTTCTCTCGCATTTGTAGGAGCTTTGTATTCTAAATAATTCAGATCTTTTGCTTCCAAAACCTGGAATCAATTAGAGTGGACCTTTGGTCCACTGGTAATAATGGAAATCAACATCAGTGCAAATATACGTGCTGAAGAGCCACCATGCTGGATTGGGACCAGGAAAAGCAGGAGTATGTTTGTTTTGCTGTGGAAGAGTTTAGGTTGGCAAAGAGTGCAGTAGATTCGGAAGTCATGAGAACTGGAATACAACCAAAGGGCACCCTTGGACTCTGGACTTCTCCTAAAAGGAGCTGTGCTTTGCAGTGGCAGTGAGGGCAGCCTGTCTCTTGCTGTACATAAAACACCAACAGTAAGTCTCAGAGGGTGCCTCATGCTGCTGTTCCTTCAGTTCTGTAAGGCCAGAAACAACCAAGTGAGATTTTGCCTTTTGTGGCAAAGAACATATCCCTACATCAAAGAGAACAGGGACCACCACATTCATTCCCTGCTGTTCTTCTTGTCGGTTTTCGGCCTGCGTGTCAGGTTTTTCCTTGTATAAAGCCCTGCTAGTGTGACAGTGAACATATGCTGTTAGTGTGCAATAATCGTCCTTTAGCTCCTTGTTGGCTGGATTTATTACCTAAAGCAATCATGCTGCAACTGAGGAAAAAGTAAATAAAATGTTTATGATCATGGCAAATCTTGTTTCTCCTTTAAATATTGAAAGGGCTGAATGATCTCAATGGCCAAAAATTACCTCAAAATGCATATGTGTGTGTGTGTGTGTGTTTACTTTGGCTTGGTCAACTTGATATGATTTTCACCATAAGCTTTTTCTGCAGCCAAAAATCACATCACATGAGCCAAAGCAGATAACACACACATATACTTCTGAGGTCACCATTGCCTGAATTATTGAACAGGTTTCTGCACCTCTTCTGGGCATGCATTGGGAGCTTGCCAATAGCATCTCTTCTTCCAGCATATACCATACACAAAAACAAATACAGGTATTGCATCACTGTAAATGGAGTGAAATAAGGGATGCTGCTTCCCAAGATTTCATCCCCCTTCCTCACCAAGAAAGTATAAAAATGCACCGTTTTCCTCTTTGACAAAGTAACTGCCACATCCACAAGGCAATCCAAACTTTGACTCATCAGACATCACAGAGAAAACAAAGAGATTTGGGGACTTCCTTTGCTTAATATCTGTCAATATGAAGGTCTCAAGCCTGTTTTGAGAAGAAACACCTTATATAGTTAAATATTAACATGATTTTTAAAAACATTAAAACTGTACTTGCAACACAAGGGGTGTAGGAAACAACAGAAAATGAATGGACTCTAGGACTGCTGTGCTCTGTTTCTAAGGAGCAAGAACAGCCTGGTCCAGCAAAATGCTTAATTATGCTCCTACCCAAGGAAGTGATTTTTTTTTTTTTTTTTTAAGTTTGCTGACGGAACCAAAAGTTGTGTGGGGAGGATCTTGTATCAACACAAAACAGCTTTTAGCCTTTTAACAGTTTTTACTATTGACATCTTTTTTTTTTTTTTTTTTCTGTTCTATTTGAAAAGTTTGTACAGCATATAAAATTCACTTTTAATTTTTTCAATCATCTTTAATGAAATTTTTGCAATTCTTTTCAGTGAAACATTAATCTGAAAATGGAAAATCGAACCATTGGACTTTGAAAATATAGTACAAAAACAGATTAGCTTTTTCTGACCCTTTCCTTGGTATAAAACCTCATTCTGAATTTAGGAGAAGTTTAGTCAGTCCACGAGCATTTACTGCATCTCAAAGCAAATAAAACATTGTTCCAAAAAACGTTCTCCCAGTCCCAGTTTTGAGAGTAAATAGCCCTACTGACACCACTAGCATTAATCACATTTTAAAACAGGGTGCGCTCCAGTCTGTTCTACCAAACATGTGAACCATATTTGTTTTACTCATCTGACAGTAGGAGATGAACAGAACTTCTAGGGGTTAGGTGCTGTGCATTAATTAAACATATACTGACCCATAGCCTGGGTTACATTTAAAGACTACTCAGCTCCTTTTGGGAGGAACAGACCTGTATGTCTCTAGCCCAAGACTGTCTGCTGACATCCTACTGTATTTTTCTGTCATTTGGTTGCTTAACAGAAGGACACTGCCCAACCCTCTGGGGAACAGGCTGGGACAAACTTTAACCTCTGTGGTTGCCTTCTGAAACCTGCAACTGACCCTTCTCCCATAAAAAACTATAAAATACTTAGGCAACAGGATTAAAATAAAAGGCTGATGAATATACAGAATGTCACACCTGCCGCACTTGTGAGTTATTGGTCTCTTAAACTTCTATAACCCAGCACCATCAGTGACACCCTTTATTTACCCTTAAGGCACTTGGAAGCTGCTTAAATGGCTGTCTATGGCAGTTTGGTGGAAACAATAATAATACATTATAAATCAATGAAAATGAAGTTTTTGTGGTGATAATCTGATATAGATTTGCTAACATTTATATGAAATTCAATTCTGTTTGATTGCATCAGCATATGTTTCATTTCTTCCAACGCTATTGATTTTGAAGGTTCTTTACCTATGTCTAAATTATTTCTGTTACAATTTCGCATTACTGTTTGGAAATAACTTAAATCAAATGGAACCCTTTATTCAATTTTTAGCTTTGTAAAAAGCTGATTACTCAAGTAGTGTGATCTCACTTTTATTTTTCAGTAGGCAAAGCTATTAGAATTCCCAAATCTTCTATATCGTTTACCTGCTAAGACTCCTCTGTAATTAAGAGTGTTGTTATTTCTGGTAAAACCACTGAAACACAAGGGAAAAAAATAAAATATGGGCATAGTATTGAAGTGCTTAGGTATTCAAACCAGTGAATAAATCTAAGGTTTTTGTGTTGAAATGGATGTTGTTAATGCAGTTAGAACAGTGATTACTTAATATGCACAGGGAAGTAGCTGTGTCTGTATACATATTCAGGTGCTGTGTGTACAATGGTGATAATAACCATGTCACAGCATCCCCTCAAATGAAAGAGGTATTGTTGCTCTTCCATTGATTTACTATAAAAATTGAGGCACAAAATCTTCTGGAATTGAATACTTTAAATGGCTATAAAAGTGTAAATAAATAAATGACCTGATTTTGAGGTCTACAGGATGCTGCATTCTATCTTCAGCTCTTTGCTTGTATTTTATGTTTGAGCTTGCAAAGCAAACCATATGCATTTTGTCTGTACATGGACTTGTGTGTGTGTTTGCACCACCATTACCCAAATTTCACCATGGTTTTTTGCATGGCTGTGACACTTTTGGCACAAGTGTCCCTCAGACATCAGCTGGAATGAGAAACCTTAATATTTTTGCCTGTCTTAAAAATATTGACAGTTTAGCAGAATCTTTTCTTTGGAAAATATCGACTCTGTTGTGAAAAAGACATTCTGCTTCAGTTACGTCAGAATGGATGAGGGAGTATTTTTAAATTATTTGGTTTACTTTCTTTGTCCTCCTAAATATGTCAAAATAAAACTTTAAATAAGAAAGCTTAAAATCCAATTCACCTGAAAATAATAATAATAATAATAAAGTCTTTAATTTTAACGTACTGATACTTCATCCCTGGAACTCTAATAAAATAGCAGAAACTTACAATCCTTCATGAGAAAGAATTTCTGCCTACCATGCAGGTCATAAAGCATTCCAGCCTGTGACTTATTGACAAAGCAGAAGTAGTTGCTGTATGTAACATTTTGGCATTCTGAATGTCTTTTACTATTTTCTAATGCTTCAGGTATTTTCCGCTCTTGGGTACCTCTGCTGTCCCTCCAGCAGTGTACAGACACCTACCCAATCCAGTGTCTCTTTCCAGTAGAAGGCACAGGCACAAGAGCTGGTCTTCTTGACCAAAAAAGTACACACGCACACACACCTGATTTAAAGCACAGAAATTAAGTCCTCTTGCTGTAATGCTGCAGTCATGGTTGCAGGCACACCGTTCCCAAGCGAAAGGAATGACTGGCTCCCTGAATCAGAAGCAGAACAGCCCAGTGCAGTTTCCATCAGCAAAACCTGCCCATGCCTGTGCGTGCTTCTGCTCCGTGCACAGAAACATGTTGGATACTCAGCAGAGAAAGGAGCTTGCCTGGTGAAACTTTGGACAGTCGAAGTCTAGGGTACTCACTTGACACTTTGATATCACAGGGGACTTAGAAGCTGCTTACCTGAGAATTGACAGAACAAATACAAATATAATTCCTAGTTTGTGTTAGGTCCTCCTCTTTGACAACAATATAAAACCAGCGGATTTTCTGGGATATTAGGTTTATGCAGTTTCTGCCACTGGCAGAAATATTTTTTCATGCTTCTTTCTTTGGACTGAGGTATTCTTTAGTGGCTACACAAATAAACCATATTAATGAGCTTCAAATTCATCAAAAAGAAGAGAAAGTCAAAACTGCTGTCACATACCACCAATATGAAAAACTACTCTTCTTCCCTTCACTCCAGATTCCAGCATTGTCAAGAGAAAAAGAAAAAAAGTGCTAAATTAAAATCAACTGTTTAGTGCTGAAGTTCATGGTTGTTCAGGCTATGCCGTTCACATCACAAGGGTGAGAGAAGATTAAATTATTAACTGTGTCTACATTATCCCACTGATTCAGTCAGGGTCTTTTTCTCGACCACTTATTTGACTGAATTTCACTACTTTAAGAATATTCTTTGCAAATTTGGATTGGGAAACCCTCTTCAGTGAGGAAGAGATTTTACTGTTTGCCATTGTGGGATCAGTCACAAATGTCATACAGTATTTTTATGATTCCCTGATTGACTGAAGTTTGCATATGAAACAAGAGCAGGCAAATGGAGCTAGCAAGCAGCGGGCTGTGAATTCTCCCTCACAGTCAATTTCTTAGTTATAAACAAATTACATTATTACTGTCAGAGGATATATCCTGCAAGCAGCTGAGCTTGCCTGCTGCATGCTGAGGGTCCTCTGCACACCACAAAGTGCTCAGATCTGCGAGTATTCAGCTTCCTCTAGCACAGAGAACCATCAGAGCAGCCATTCCCATGCCTTTGCACAGTCGGTAACCATAAAGTCATCCAAAACAGCAAAAGCTTGCAATGACAAACATGCTGAACCAAGGAGACATTCAGAATTTGAAAAGAAATTCGTTAATCTAATACGTCTGAATGTTAGATGAAAAAGAAAATAAAACGACAGTTTTTACCTTTAAAATGTTACATCATAGGTAATTGGAGAAAATACTAAAACAGGGATATTTATTGAATTTTATGACTACAGTTTGCTTTGCTGTATTTTCTAACTTCTGAGATGTTATCAGTTTGGAAAATGAAAATATGGAAAGAAAATTTCCTACTGTCAATTTGATTTCCTGCATCACACTGTTAGGATATTCACAATGTTAAACTGTAAACAACTTCTCACTACATTGGAAATTGTTCCCATAGGAAAGAATAAATTTTTGTGGGTTCTTTTACCAAGTCTAAATTCAGTCTACATTTGAGCTACCTCACACTTCAATTTTGGTAGCTTTGGTCAAAGTATAGTTCTTGCAATAGTGCATTTCTGGGACATAATCTGCCCACAAAAAAAAAAAAAAATCAGTTCTGTTCCTTACTGGTGTTCTCTTTTCCCTGATGTTTATGCCAGAGTCCCTGGACGTGCTCCAAAGTTAAATCCCAGTAAAGACCATAACTTGTGTATTTACAACTAGGATGTGACTGAAGCAAATGACTTTGACTGAAGTAATGACATAAATTTGTGCTTCTGAGCAGAAAGAATTATGCAAAACCTGTTAATAGTCTATTTCTCCTAAAAAATCTGGCATTTCGTATCCAGTTTCTCATCAGGAATGGACAAAAGAGGCTTCAGAATCCTGCTGGGATCACCACGTCGTGCTCCAGCCTGAGCAAGGGCTGTGTAGGAGTAAGATCTTCTCCTAATGAAGAAATGAGTAAGAGAGGCTGTGGAGACCTTCCATTCCTGGGGTGGTTTGATATCTCCTCCCCACTCCCTAAAGCAAATACAGATCAGGCTGCCCACCTCTTCTCTTCTTTGTACTTCCTCTGGAAAAGGAAACTTTTCCACTGATTCTGGATGATTTTAAGGCCATTGGCCCCATATAAATGGATAAACAGTATAAGGTAGATTATCAGACAAGATTTTAATCAGTAATACCCATAACACACAAAAACCAAAAGCTTTTTATGTGACTTGAGGGAATCTGTTTCTGTGAGTCAGGATTACTCAAGTCCACAAGTCTGCAGGGTTACTCGTATTTCTGTATTGCCATTTTCCCTATGAGCCATGAGTAACTGCCCTGCTTTAAAAAACAGGCTTTGGGTGTGCAGGATAACACAGAAACTACCCTTTGCAGCAACTGTGCCTCCAAGCTCTAGGATTATAGCTGAGAGAAAACAATTTTCTGGGAGAGAATCCTGCCTCCCTTCAGAAGTCACTATCCATCTGAAGTCAAGGGAAAGCATAATTAATATTTCATGTAAGATTTTCCTTCTAAACACAAAAATGCACCCTCAAACAGTGAAGAAAGTCTGCCTCTCAGATCAGCACTTCTAGATCACGAAATCTGCCCAGCCCAGATTGCAGCTTTGAAGTGCTCCCCACAGCGAGAGCCTGCACCCCACAGCAACATGTGCCCAGCCACGCTCACACAGCAAATGGGGCCACCTGGGTCAGCAAAGGCGATGCTGCCTGGGGCAGCTTTTATCTACAAGCCCAAATCATCTCCCTTTACCTGCTGTGCTAGAGGTTACAGTGCCACAGTGAGGGTGCTTAAGAGAATAAGCAAAAGATTTCAGTCCTCTCTTAGAAAAGCAATAGTTTGAGGTAGAAGGAAGGTCGAGGTAAGATTCAAACTCTGTATGGTATTACTTCTTCTTAGGACCACACTTTAAACTAGATGCAAAAGGTAGATTTATCCTTTCACTGTAATTTGGGAATCATTCAGGAAAGAAATATGTAATTCATATCTTCCCTCAACATTTCTCTGTTTTTCTGGCTTTTTCTTGTAGCAAAAAAAGTAACACCCAGAAGTCACTGCTTCTAGTCCTTCACAATTCTATAGGTTTTATGCGTAGTTCTTGGTCGAGAAACTGCCATGGCTGGTTACAGTTACTTTAAAGGAATGCACTTATCAAGCTCTCCACACCTAGGACACTTTTTCTCAACCTCTGCTTTTTTTTTCCCCCTTTTTCCTATTTCTCACATTCACTTTCTTACTTTCTTTGCTGCCTCTTTCTCCTTTTTCAATCTTTCTCATCTAGCCTTTCCATTGTTATTCACCCTGTTTATTGCTTCAAGCAACCCTGACATACTGGACATCATCTGAAACTACAAACGACAGGATGCAATAAGCTAGAGAATAGCAGTAATCTGAGGAAAGTTCTTCATTCACTCCTGCTCCTAACTCTCTGTCTTCTTATCCTACATAGAAAATAAAAAAATCAATACCACCTCACAAGGCTTGATAAAAGTGCTGGACGAGTACAGCAGGCATGCTGGATATAGTAAATTAAAGTGATCAAAATTTTCCAGTCGACTCTGCCTATAGCCTACATAAACTAACAACCCTGTCTGCAGAATGTCTGTCACTCTAGAAGCTTTATTTTATCTGTGTCTCTGATTACCCAGAGAATGAGTACCTATACAGTATGTGTGCACATTTATCTGTATGCATATGTGTGAGAAATAGATAGGAGTAGGAATCAGCCTGTGTTTATAACAAATATTTCCTTTTAGATGGGTAGATTTGGTATTTGCTAACATATTTTTATGCACAAAACATTGTGGAAATAAATGTTCTATCATCATGAGATGATATCACCAAGATTAAAATTACTGCATTGTATTTAATTTTCAATATGTCATTCCCTGTCAGGCTAGATTTTAGCCAGTGTAAATCAGCACTTAAAATACCATTTGAAAATCAGGCTTGTTACCTTTTCATGTTGTTTTTCTGGTCTAGACATAGCTTAACAATTTCCAATCAATGTCTAAAAATGTATTAGAGAGCTGAGAGACAAAGCAGGCAGCAGGATGATCTGGCAGTAGCAGGATTCATAGTCCAAATACATGAGAAGCTAAATTTTCCCTCATAGGAAGATGTCTGTGGATGCCCCCCCACTCAGGGGGACATGTGTGAAGGGTGAAGTGAGGCTTCATTATTTCACAATCAAAATGCCATAATGTAAAATTTCATAGTGTGTCTACAAGAAGGTTGATCTTGTACTAACCCAGGAGGAATTTTATCTTCAAGAAATGGCAGAGCAGCAAATGCCTTCACTTGGATTTTTCCTGTGTTCATCTTTATGGGCATTTCCATTTGGTAAATTATGCCAGTTTCTGTCTTGTGTTTAAAACAACCTGCATCCGATGAGCTACATAAGGTTAGTAATTCATGCAGCAGGCCTGACCCTGCCTGCTGCATGCCACAGGGGCTGAGTGCCAGACTGTGCTGTGAAAAACACCTACTTGTACGGATTTTTATTCCTAAACCCATAGTACTGATCCAGTCCTTGGAAGGCACTAAACAAAACAGTTTGAAGGAAACTTGCCAGTGTGTCCAAAAAGCAAAGAAATCTTTGTCAATATGAACGTAGAAAGAAAGAGGGAAAGAAAGAGGGAAAGAAAGAGGGAAAGAAAGAGGGAAAGAAAGAAAGAAAGAGGGAAAGAAAGAGGGAAAGAGGGAAAGAAAGAGGGAAAGAGGGAAAGAGAAAGAAAGAAAGAAAGAAAGAGGGAAAGAAAGAAAGAAAGAAAGAAAGAAAGAAAGAAAGAAAGAAAGAAAGAAAGAAAGAAAGAAAGAAAGAAAGAAAGAAAGAAA
>VZRV01007733.1:279964-329964 GCA_013398115.1 Falcunculus frontatus
GAAGAGGAAAAGAAAGAAAGAAAGAGAGAAAGAGAGAAAGAGAGAAAGAGAGAAAGAGAGAAAGAGAGAAAGAGAGAAAGAGAGAAAGAGAGAAAGAGAGAAAGAGAGAAAGAGAGAAAGAGAGAAAGAGAGAAAGAGAGAAAGAGAGAAAGAGAGAAAGAGAGAAAGAGAGAAAGAGAGAAAGAGAGAAAGAGAGAAAGAGAGAAAGAGAGAAAGAGAGAAAGAGAGAAAGAGAGAAAGAGAGAAAGAGAGAAAGAGAGAAAGAGAGAAAGAGAGAAAGAGAGAAAGAGAGAAAGAGAGAAAGAGAGAAAGAGAGAAAGAGAGAAAGAGAGAAAGAGAGAAAGAGAGAAAGAGAGAAAGAGAGAAAGAGAGAAAGAGAGAAAGAGAGAAAGAGAGAAAGAGAGAAAGAGAGAAAGAGAGAAAGAGAGAAAGAGAGAAAGAGAGAAAGAGAGAAAGAGAGAAAGAGAGAAAGAGAGAAAGAGAGAAAGAGAGAAAGAGAGAAAGAGAGAAAGAGAGAAAGAGAGAAAGAGAGAAAGAGAGAAAGAGAGAAAGAGAGAAAGAGAGAAAGAGAGAAAGAGAGAAAGAGAGAAAGAGAGAAAGAGAGAAAGAGAGAAAGAGAGAAAGAGAGAAAGAGAGAAAGAGAGAAAGAGAGAAAGAGAGAAAGAGAGAAAGAGAGAAAGAGAGAAAGAGAGAAAGAGAGAAAGAGAGAAAGAGAGAAAGAGAGAAAGAGAGAAAGAGAGAAAGAGAGAAAGAGAGAAAGAAAGAAAGAGAAGGAAGGAAGGAAGGAGTACAGACTGAGATCGCATGGGTCACATGGAAGAAAAACCTGGAGAGGACAAGCCAGTGTCCAGAAATTTTTTCATCCACCAGCTAAGATTGCCCTTCTCTACAAGGAAGCTCTTTCTTTTCCCTCCTCTTTCTCCCTTCTCTGTCCACTGCTGCCATTACACGTCTCCTTTTCTCTTTCTAGGCTTGTACAGAATTCCAGCCTCTTTGACCCCTCCTGCTTTGCCCCATGCCTGCCCTGGGCTAATGCGGCTAATGAGCACACCCACCACACATCTGAGCAGGGTCATGGAGCAGCATCAAGGTCTTGTTTCTGACACTTTTGACTCCTTTCTCCTTTCTGGTCTTGCACCCTTCCTGCAATGCATGATGGTGCTGAGCTCATGAGCCTTCTTGAGATACTTTTGCCTGAGGTCTACACACTGAACAAGGAGTTCTGCACTAAAATGACAGAGCCCAGCCCACTTAAGCTATATACTGCAAAAACACAAGCAATGTATGGCTTGAAATTCTTAGACTTTATTCTCAAGTTTTCACAATGTCTCTGCCTACATTTGTGCCTCTGATTTTTTTCAGTGTTCAATTTTAATCATGCAATATCTTGGATCTGTATATATGGTTCTGTTTGTACCTATAATTTCATTAATATTTAGTAGGTTAAGTGCACGTATATGTAGGCTCCAATCCTCAAAGCATGTGCCAGGAAAAAACATAAAATAATTCCAGCTGTTCAGCGTATTTTGGGCAGTGTTTTTAAGCGAGTGTACTGGACCACACTTGATGTTTGTCTGGGATACTACAGCCTGTATACGACCACAGCAAGCATAGGAGCCAGCGGCAAAACTTGGGGAAAGAGTGTAGGAGTGCAAAAAATACATGGTGAAACCTCTTAAGCCTTACCCCAGTCTGGAGTTTTTGGGACTTTTTCCATTGGAGTTTGCATCCACCTCACAGAGTTGCACAGCGAGGTGCTCAGCTCTGTGCTGCACAGCTGTGATGTCCACAGTGAAATACATTTTTGCCTGAGCAACATATATCTCTGTTTAGTTTTAAGCCTATTGATGTAATTTAAGGGATTGTAGTCTAAGCCCCTTTCTGTCTGGAACAGTGGATAATTATCCCTTATTAACTTTTTCTCTGTGTTTTATCACTCCATATGGAGCTATCACATCCTGTTTCTTTGCCCCCAGACACCTTTTTTTCCAGGGGAAGTTCTAATCTTTTTATTCTTTCCTCGGGATTGTCTTTTCGTTTTATTCTGACTTATTTTCTTCACAAAGGATACGTTCTCTGTTTGCCTTGCTACTCATGCATTTCACCAGTTATCAATAGGACTTCCAGATAAGCAGGGAAAGCCTGATGTGAGCAGAGGATCATTGAGACTCGAACTGGTGCTTCATGGGTGCTCTTTCTGTTTGGTCTAAATCCCTTCAAAGCTTTGCCAGAGCATGAGCTGCAGAGGTCAACCTGAAGAAACTCAGCACTCTTCTTCCCGAGAGCATGGAGTTCCACTAATTTTCTTCTCTTAATTTTGTTTTACTTTTCAGATTAATTTTTCTCCACAGCTCCTCTTTGCATTTCACCTCCCATTTGGTTCACTTCTCCAGAACCCCTTTTGCCCTCACACCCAATGCCCAGCTCCTCTTCAGCCACCCACAGCCAGCTGGAAACCAGCTCTTTGCTCTAACTAGAAACCAAAAGCATCTTCACCATGATGCTTCCTCAAACATGGAAATACTGTACCTGATTTTGGTGAACAAGAGCATTAATTGCGGGAGCCTGTGACCCACAGCAAAGAAATATCTCCAAATGTAATTCCTTCCCTGTCAGCTCTCCACCAACTAGCTTTCTAGCTGGCAGAAAATTGATGGGAGTTATTGCACACTGCCTCTTATCCACATAGAGCTGTATCTTTAGGAGATCCCATCCATTTTCAGCACTTTTCTCCATGATGTGAGGCATTGTCTACTGAAGGCAACTGATGGTGCATATAATCATATTTTTATCAACAACTGTGGAGAAAATGCTTTGTTAGGATATCCTGTTTCTATCCTACAATATCTTAGCAATTTTTGCTTTCATCTGTTGTGTTGTTTCTTCTGAATAAGTAATTTCATAGTGCCACAAACTTATTTCATTTTTTTTAATTCAAAGCCATTTTAAGTTATTCAAGTAGAACAACTATATTTTTATGCCACTATAACTTAAGAGTCAAATGGATGGGTAAAAAAATTGCTCCTGGGCTGAGACCCATTTGACAAGTTTCATTCCAGAGCAATGTTTAGACTGATGTTGTAAATCCCTATGAAGAGTGGATTTGTAATGGAAATGCTGGCACAGACTTCTAACTGTGGCAGCACAAATGATATTGCTAGAATAAAAAGCCCCCATGTATTAAATTAGTTCATAAGCATGTATTGCAGCATATATGTTCCCCTTCTTTGTGCATGTAATCCCAGATCTGTCTATTGGCATAAGAGCTTCTTTCCTGTTATTACCATAACCTTATTTTCCTGCATCAAATACCAGATAACGACAAAGATACAGCAGGAAAATAGACTTAAAATTGTGGAATATTTATTTATTTCATTTGCTTTGAAGAAAAAGCTGACACCAATGGTATCTCCAAAGTAATTATGCCAAAATAATCAAGCAAAGCAGTGAGCATGAACAAATATAATTTTTGAGAAGTGTATAATTTGGCCAAATGCATGTGGACTTTCCCAATATGGCAAGATGTACCTCTTCATCCACAAGTTATGTTCCTGCACAATACCAAATCCCTCTTCCACAAATGGAAGCACCAAGATTTTTCAATATGATAGTTGCAAAAACTCATGCAGGGTTAATAGAAGCTTGTAAAAATAAATGAAAAATTTCAGTGTTTATTCTAAATTCAGACCGTGGTAGTTCACAAAAACTTTCAGTCACAAGCTTTTCATAATAAATATCACAAGAATATCTACTGATTATCTGTAGTCAGAGCAGCTCTCCACGCACAGCAGAAGCTACAGGGGTTCTGTCAAGACAGACTCAGCATTTGGGCTTTGTCATGTAACATGTCAATTTTACAAAGCCCAACACTAAGGAAATCACTCATCTTTGTTTATAATCAAATATTTTGCTTGTGTGCCTGACAAGTTGTCATGATGATATGTTGCTGCATGATTACTGGCTAGTGAGATTGACTGAAAAAGGCAGTGTCCCCACTGCTTGTGAAGATCCTTGTGTTTCTCTCACTCTCTTCACTGTCACAGCTGAAATTTCCCTTCTCACCTATTTTCCCTGCTCTCCCTTTTCTGATGCCTGCCCTCATCAGCACCACTTCTCTTGTCTTTGTCTACAGCATATTTCCCTGGCCACCTGTACAGGTGTCAGAAATGGAGGGAAACTTAGTCCAATGAAAAAGCAGTTGATCCCACCTTTTTAAGATGAATCCTAAGGAAGGATGAGCTGAAATTGAGCCAAAAGGAAGGCAAAGAACAGTATTTGCAATGGCACCTAAAGAAAAGATGAAGTGATGTATATTATCTGAAAAAAAAAATGCAAGAAAGTGACGAACCTTGGACTCTCCAATGGTCACAAGCAGTCAGGCAGACCCCTGTTTTATGTCTAACCAAGAAGTGGCAAATGTAACACAGTCAGTCTGTCCTTACATAGGAGGGAAAGCAATGCCTGCGTCATAGATAACAGCAGTTTCAGCACTATCCTGTTCCCTTACACTGACAATCTCCTCTTAGAGGTCTGGCCAGCCTCACTCAGCCCATGCCCCACCAGACTGAATGACCTCACAACTTTACACACCATCACTGTACCGAAGAATTTCACCTCCCCTTTAGGCTAAAGCCATTCTATGCAACAGGCCAAAATCAGTGCCAACATGAGAATATGGTGCTCTATTGGGATAAATGGACACCTGTCCACTTGTTTGGGAGGATCAATATGTTTTTTACAAAATAACTTCAAATTACTTTGAAAAATCATCAATATCCCAGGAAAGAGAAATGGTATGTTTTCTTGCAAAAAGAAGAATGCAGGCAATTTTAAACACTTTTTATAAACCCTTAGATTAGATTAAACCAAGTGAGTTTTAGTTTTTTAAAAATTCAACAGTTTTAAACTTCTTGTGAAAAAAAAATCTGAAGATATGATTTTTTCATTGCAAAATTTCCGAAGTGGATTTAAGAAAATGGAATTGTTCCAATTATTATAACTTCTGTCAGAGGTTCTCTACTGCCAACAAAAAAGGATTATGAGTAGGGCAGTGCTGCTGATGGATTTGCAAATGATGTTTCATTAGCTGGGCTTGGCCCACATGCAGCAAGTTAGAAAGGTCTGGTCTAGAGAGCTGTAGGTATATGACTGACAGGCACTCTGGTGTCACCGGGATGGTCAAATTAGAAAGGCTTTTGTAGGCTAGAATTGGCAGATTTGTCTGCAAGATAAGGGTTGAGGAATCTCAGTTCAGAAAGAGATGTCACTGATAATTAACCTTGAGGTGCTATGTAAGATTCTTTTTTTGAGAATGGAGTGCAGCTGTTGGTATTTAAATATCACCTTGTGTTGTAGAATACCAGGATAAACGAAATATTCTAGCTTTTAAAGGTAAGAAAATACGTCCTCCATAGTTTTGCATTTGTAGTTCCTATTATTTTGTCATTCAGTTGCAGCTTTAATTTGACTTGGTACTTGCACCCATCAACAGTACTTATTAGAACCTGCGAAAAATGACCACTCATCCAAAATCTCCTTTTACACAAGTCTGCAGTGTCTGCATTCATGTCCTCTCTATGTTTGGCCTAGCAAAGGAGTTTACTGAAACCTTTCAAAAAGAGCACTTTTTGGGAATGGCCAGTTCCTTTACAGCACATTTAGCAAAAAAATACCTGTATTTTTGCCTAGGATTTAATTAGCTGAACTAAGTAGGGAATGAAAACCATGTTAACATGACCCACTGTGTCCAGTCAAAGCAGATATCAGATACTGGGTGTACAAAGTGAACAGCTTGTGAATGAGCTGCGAACTAAAGTAGGGAAGGAGTTAATCCTCCCGCTGGCTTAGAGGAAAGATCACAGTTGCCAGCTTGTATATAGGAATTTGCAGGTTGGTGGGGCTGGGCCAGCTCTGGGGAATTAACTAATTCCTTCATCTTCTTCCAGTGTATTATAAGATGTCTGGGCTAGAGGAAGTGAAGCCTGAGACTGGTGGGGAAGAGTCAGTCAGTAAATAATGAGGATAATGCTAGAAGGAAAAGAACAAGAGAGAAGTTCTCTTAATCCTGGAGTTTTAGAGAGGTGGTCCCTGTGTGGCCTTGCAGCAACTTCTGGGAATCATAGTTTCATTTTGAACTTCATGGAAGGGGAGCTCCTCTTGCTTGAAAGGGCAGGACGTAATTTATTAACTTTTATTTAAGAGAGGGTTGCAACATGACACAATACAGATTTTTTTCTCACCTTATAGCAATGCCGGTACAGAAGCTGGCTTGGTACTGATGGCAGAAAATAAGCAAGGTGCTTTTCTTATATGCATGGAAAAGAAAGCATTAGAAGATGGGATGTGCAAAAATTGTTTTCCTTTCCCATTTTTCTAACAGATAGGTCACAGACAAACTTCTTATTCTTGTTGCTTTGATGGTCAGATTAAAAGAGTGAGGTCCAGCCCTCCTGAGAAAGTGCAGCATGTGGCTTGTGTTCTTACTGAGTATGGCATAAACACAATATAGAAATATATTCATTTAAAATACTAGGAGTAACAACTTTTATGTGGGTAGCTTTTGCCCCTTCTGTCCTACTTTCATTTAAACTTTATCATTTTTACATACCCAAATATTTAGTCCTGGTTATACCAATTTTTAATTCAGATATTTGAGTATTTTATTAGATTTATGATCCTTATCACCTTCCAGATACTTCCACACCCTTTCTAAGAGACAGCTCATACTGAGGTCATCAACATTACTGTATTTTTTTCCCCACATATTTCTGAAGCTGTGGGGTTACAGGAGGTAGCAGAAGCTCATTCAATGGCAGATTACAGGAATAAACAAGATAGGAGAACAAAGACCTGATTATGGTGAGAAGCTATGGAAACCCAAATATCCAAATTAAAGGATGAATGCACTCTCATCCAAGAGGACAGAGAAGGTCGAGACATATGGTCTTTTTAAGAGCTTTAATGCTTGAATACAGCAGGAATAAAACCCAGAATAGCAGACACCAACATAAAGACAATTGCAATGCTTGCCACAAAATATACAGCCTCCATATTGCCAGAGGGGAGGGTCAAGTGCTTGTGATGACATTGCTCCCTCACATGCTTTTATTACATCTCCCCTACCAGGCACGAGCTTGCATAACTTGCACCAGATACTAAGTACACAGAACAAGCAGAATTTATTTGCCAGCAGCCAAGGGGAGGAAACTGTCCACATGACATTTGCTTTTCCAGCTATGCTCCATGTCCCACCATCTGAATAAGTTATATTCATTTTACGCTCACTGAAGGCTTTGTTGATACAGGTTGCACTGCCTTGACACAGCTGGATGTAGCTACGCTCTGACTGATGGTCAATTTGCACCCAAAGAATAACCTTCCTTTAATATACTGCTGAATCAAGAAATCGCTCTACCTGCACCGTGTATGAATTTGACCTATGTCCTATCATTGCATAATTTATACAAATTCTGTGGCTTAACTGGAGAAAGTATTATACATTTTTCTGTTATATTTCTGAACTTATTCACATACACAGACTGACAAGTTCATAGATAAAAAACAAGAAATATTTTTTCTTTGCTTTTCTTTGAGGAATTCAGTTTGGAAATTCAATGAAGTTCATGTCTCTAAAAGCTGTGAGGTAAACTGAGCTGTAGGATCAAATGGCTTATTCAGTATTCTTTATATCCTCATTCTGAGATTTTCATTTTTTTTAAAGTCATGGTTCTTTCCTAGTGACTCAGTTGTTCATAAATTATATACAAAAAATAAAAGTAAACTCATGCCAAATGCAGGCTCTTGTTTGAAAAATGTCAGCTGATGTTAAAGCCTCCCATTATTAACATTTCAATTACACTGCCTTGGAATCTGTCCTCATGAAAATTAAATAAATATATAAATATTGGATCATCAGCTTGGTGCTTCAGCCACCGAAGTCTGGAGGCGTTTGCAGGTGGCTTCAATAGGACCTGAATCATGTTCAGAAAAAACATCAATCTTTTCTCTTTCTCCTTTCCTTTCCTTTCCTTTCCTTTCCTTTCCTTTCCTTTCCTTTCCTTTCCTTTCCTTTCCTTTCCTTTCCTTTCCTTTCCTTTCCTTTCCTTTCCTTTCTCCTCTCCTCTCTCCTCTCCTCTCCTCTCCTCTCCTCTCCTCTCCTCTTCTTTCTTTCCCTCCTTCTCTTCCTCCCCAGTTGTTTTCCCTGCCCTTCTTTCCCCCCTCTCCTTTCTTTCCCTACTTTTATTCCCCCCCTGTCTGTTTTCCCTGCCCCTCTTTCCCCCTCCATGGGCACAGGAGTGGCCGCTGTCCCTGGTGAGCACCTGCAGATCCCAGTGCTTGGNCCCTCCCCTCTCCTTTTTTTCATTTTTCTTTTCTCTTTTTTACCTTTTTTACTTGCTTTGCTTTCTTTTCTATTTTTCTTTTCTGAAGAACTCCAAAAAGGAGATAATCCTCATTGAAATCAAATGTGGGGACCCAGCCCACAGTGTTTTCAAGAAATTATCAAGAAGAGATGTGGAGTGTGAAAATGTTTCTTGCTTTATGTTTCCTACTCCAGTTCATCTGTCTTCAGTGTAATCAGACAGTGAACAGGCTAGAATAAATCCCTGGACATCATCTCTAGTCAAAAAAAAAAAAAAAAAAGAAAAATTAGGAGCCAATGTTAAAATAGTTTGTGATCATGTAACTTCTTTAAATCTCATAAGCAGCTGTGACCTGGAGTGAGCCCGGGGTGGGGACAGCAGGCCTCACTATCAGGAGGTGCAATTTCTGTCCTCAGCCCAGTAACATGTAATTCTTTTTGTGTAGCTGGAGCACAGTAAGTGTCACACATTTCTCAGAGTCCTGCTCAGCAGTGCTGGAGGGATGCATTTTGTGCTTAGCTGACACCGTGCGAGGCTGTGCCTTGGGTTCTCCCAGCACTCCGTGCTAGCGGTCCTGCACCATGAGGTACCTAAGACATCCTCTTTTTGGCTGTCTGGTTTATGCTCTTGTCTGATATTTTCAAGGGATTTTAATCACAACTCTAGCAGATTGATCAACGACAGATATGAGCAACAACTTTTGCATGCTAACAGTGCAGGATTTTTTTTATCTGAGATAATATTTCTCTCTTAAAAGGCCTCTGCTTTGCTATGTATTAATTAAAATCTAAATACTAAATATTGATTGATGCGTTATCAGGGCATAGCAGTTGGGCCCTGCCATATTGATTTTTAGCTGTGATTTATTATCATATTTAAGAAAAATCATTTTGTGTGATTATACGAGGAAATAGACTTTAGTGAGGGTGTAATTCTTTTGTATCACTTTTGTTGTGTAGAGGATGGGCCAATTCCTCAATTGTGGCTAAGATTGCTGATATCCTTCATTGCTTCTTCTCTTTGGCCTCCGACAGCTAATGCTTTAAGCCTGCTTGGTCTTGTCATTAGGAATAATGGGCATTAGGATTACCTCTTTAATCACAACTAAGATTAACAGATGGTATGAACCCAACATCTTAAAATTATCTAGTTATTAACAAGTATTTCCTTTTAACACATCAATAACATTTGCTTTTCCTAACTGCTCAGGCAGAAATGCAAACTCCAGCATTAATAACAAGGGAATTTATCACTTTTGTCTATTACTATCCCTTTCTACATAAAGACATCCTAAATATAATTATAAAGAAAATTTATATGTAGCTCTAGATACTGTGGACTCTGTATCTGCTGCTACTAGGAAAATGCTTATTTTCTGTATGTGTGGATACAAATGCATGGGGGTTGTATAGATAGATATATATACTGGTTTATGTATCTATTTTTATAATTTTCGGTTAAGGAATTAAAAACTGTACTACTTTTAGATTATTTTTTTCTGTTACCATAGTAAGAGAAAGACCACAATCTTTTAATTAACGTCTTGTCTTCCGTTTGCATCAGCAACAGAAAGAATACCTCCATTTTCTTTCATTCTCCATTAATCAGGTTATTAAAACTACTGCTTATTAGGTCCAAATTTTATTCTTTCTCTTTTCACCTTATTTTCTCCAGGTTCACATGCCTAGTGAGAATTTATTAAGCCATCAGGTAGGTATTGTAAAGTGTATTTTGTTTTGCTTTTCATTTGGCATTGGTAAATGAGTTCCTGAGAACATTGTATTATGAATCAAAGGCAAAATTATCAACTAAAATGGTCAGTTAAAGGAAGACCATGTTTTTCAAAGAGGGCATAAAAACTATCCCTTCCTGACAATTGTTCTGCAAACTGATACTTTTCATTAAGAAAACTGAAAAACAGGTAAGTAATAGATACAAATATCAAAACTCTGAAATGGTCAGCAGCTGTCTTGGATTAACTGTTATTTATTAAGTGCTTTCATTGCACTGAACTCAGCAAAAACCAGAGAACCAAGCCTGTGCACTACGGACTTACCCTCTCAACAGATTTCTTTGTGTTACAGTCTATAAATACAGATATCTCCAAGTACAGAGTGGTTGCATCATTATGACTAAAAAAACCTAATACAGATGGGTATCCGTTCAGTAATAAGTGACATAATCATGCCTGTCTTCTACAATCACAGCTCTCTGCTAATAAAAGATTTCTCTTTAAAATATAAGGGAAAAGACCCATCTGATACTACTGATAATCAACCAAAACAAAAATTTTATTTTTGGCTTATCGGAAATTAATCTTTTCCTAACATAGATTAATCCTTCCACTTGAGAGACTGATAGAATATAATAATTGCTTGTGCTGTTCACTAGTGTAATAATTTTTAAATGTGCTTACCAATTTACCTTAAAACATTTAAACACAAGATCTAAAGTGTTACAGGAAAATACTTAACCATGGTGTTCGTTTTTATATGCACCTTGTTTCCTGTCAATTGTGGTGACGAACTTTATAAAGAAAAACTAATACTGGAGGTTGGTAACAAACATGCAGTGTTGTAAGAACCAGGAAGCACAAAGAACCATGTAGACAGCCGCCAAAATATTGTGCAAGCAGTGCAAAGTGGAGGGCTTAAATGTTCCATGCCATGAATTTCAAAATACAGTTATACAGTTAAAATTTAAGATTTTATGTCTCAACAAGAATGTCCTGACAAAAATTTTGCAATCACCTTTTCCCCATTCCTAAGGAATTAATTTTCCCCACTCCAGTGTTGTTTAGTGGTTAATCCTGGGCTCCCAACAAAAGAAACTGTTTACCACAATAGTCAGAGGATATAGTGCTACTAATCATGCAGAAAGTGCCATCAGAAGTGCAAATTAAATTTTAAAAAATGATAGATTCTCCTCTACTGCACTCAGATTTATTTTCATTAGTTCAGTGTCAAGTTTTGCATTTAACTGTGGTAGGTATGTAGACATAAAGATGATTTTTTAAATATTATCTTTTGAAAAATTACCTCTTGTAAGACTGAGTATCTATTAACAAAGTGTTTTTCTAAATTGGACTTGCTCTTGCCTAGGAATTCAGAGCTCAGAGCAAGAGGTAACATCTCTTCTTGCACTAACCAAGTTTTCAAGCAAACAGGATAGACTGCATATGTGAAATTGAAGTCTGGTAAATCTGGTGGGGAACGGTTGTGTTGGTTTGTTTGACTATTTGCATCCACTTGGACATCAGGTAAACCACCAAATATGTGATAAAACACTGACACCACAAAAGTTAGCTGTTGTTTACATTTATTCCCTCCCATCCCCCCAGATAATAAGTGATTAGTTAGTCCATATTGCATGTGGACTATGCACTAGTGCACTACAGACTAATTTCGGGCCAAATAGCTTCTGAAGGGAAGACAGATGCATTGCTGCACTAAAAAGGACTGCAGCTTTTCACCCTAAGTCCAAAGGGTGATCTGGGGATCTCGTCCAACAAGCAGCTCCACATGGGAGTAACTTCATCCACTGGGGCAATTACTCCAAATTTTATGCATGAGTATGAAAAGGTTATCATGTGATCATACAATTATTAGAAAAAAAGAAAAACCCTTTTCAGTTTATGTCAGTTTTGACTAATGCAAGAACAAAAGTATGGCAATCTTCCACATCCCAAGTCTGCAATAGAGGTTTTAAAATACGGAGATGAGTAGCTGAGTAAAAAATCCTCCAGGCAGGAGTTTGCAGTTATTGTTTACATTTACACAGTCCTAGGGTTTTCCATGTAGTTTAACAGGCCTCTGAGATAGCTACGTTTATCACCCAAAAATGTTCCCCTCTGTGGCACACAAATGTCATGTGAAAGAATGGGGGGGGGCGGGGGGGAGGGGGACGACAAATGGGATGTAGAATTAATTCAGAAGAGCTTGCATTTGTATTAGATGTTGTATCATATAAGTAGTATATAATTGGTTTTTTTCTTCACAATATCATGCAGAAACCTCAAGACATAGCCAGTCCTGTATAGGAGAAAAAATGCAGTAACTTTAGTGAAAAAAAATAGGGAAGTAAATCTTTGCAGTGTTTCTCTTTTATTCTGAGTGCTCTCTGCAGTATGTCTGGGGGAGAGTCAGACATTGAAGGATCCCACAACATTTACACTTGTAGAGGGGAAAGCATCTGGGGTTAAGAATCAGCATGACAAGGATAAGTGACTCTTTTACAGCTTGCTAGGGTCCATATGTTTTTAGGATCATGCATTATTCTACTCACTTCCAGCAAGAAGCTGTAGAAAGTAGAGCCTGTATCAATTATGTGACTACAAGTCTTCTGGGAAGTAAATGTCCTCCAGAGCAAGGGGTTTCAGGCCAAAAGTACCTCTCTAACCTGTGCCTCTTGGTGAAATACTTCAGTTATCACCACGAGCTCTCCATACTGACCTTCCCCCCTTTTCCACACCACACAGTGCCAGTGAGTCTTCTGTCAGTATAAGAAAGATATTAAACTATTAGAGCAAGTCCAAAGGAGGGCCATGAGGATGGTGAAGGGCTTTGAGGGGAAGCTGTGTGAGGAGGGGCTGAAGTCACTTGGTATGTTCAGCCTGGAGGAGACCGAGGGGAGACCTCATTGCAGTCTGCAACTAGCTTATAAGGGGAAGAGGAGGGACAGGCACTGCTCTCTTGTCTGTGGTGACCAATGACAGGACCCAAGGGCCTGAACTTGTGTAAGTGGAAGTTTAGGTAGATATTAGAGAAAGGTTCTTCACCCACAGGGTGACTGGGCACTGGAACAGGCTCCCCCGAGAAGTGGTCACAGCACCAAGCCTGACAGAGTTCAAGGAGCATTTGAACAATGCTCTCACACACAGGGAGTGACTCTTGGGGATGGCCTTGTGCAGGGCCGGGAGCTGGACTCGATGATCCTTGTAGGTTCCTTCCAACTCAGCTTATTCTGTGATTCTATTACAGGCTCAAACTTACTCTACTCTCCCATCTCCCTCTAGGAAGATTGTCTCCCCAAATAGTGTTGAAGCCTCATCTCTTCTGACTCTTCCTTCTTTCAAGTACTGTTCTCTAGCATCATATAAGGAATAGATTTCTGCTTTTCTTCGTCAAAAGGAAATGCTTTCCTTGGCCACTGCAACATTAAGATGTAAAGGCTTTCCGATTACGGAGTGGTAGACTGGGGAAGACAAAGTGGTTGTTTTCTTTTTCTAAGTCTGCATTTTCAAAACTCCATTCTGCACTTATTCATGGAGCTCACCAGGCTTAAGTGTCATAAGAACCCTTTCCCACCACAAGCCCAGGGACCACTGTCTTATCTTGAGTATTAGCCAGAGCTCTGCTTCTGACTCTCTGGCTTTGTGTGCAGAACCCTTAATACTTCAGGAGTCTGCTAGCACAATCTTTCCTTGTTTACACAACCTGATAAGGGAAATTAAAATCTTAGTCCTCAGCGAATGCTGAATTTCAAAAGAAAAAAAAGTAAAAAAAAAAAATTGTTATTGCAGTAGACATTATTCTGCTTAGTTTAATTACTATGTTGACACTTATGTTAAAGCACTGTGTGCTTAACCTTTGTTGTTTTTCATGTTTAACAAATATTGGGTTTATCTTTCATCGTGTCACATCTTTCCTGACAGGAGAATGGTGGCTGAACATCCACCAGTCTGAATTGGCAAATTTACCTACACGGTTCTAAAGACAAAGAACTGTTATCTGACCTTGATTCTGAAATGATGTTTTTTATCAACATGTTCATTGCACTCCCTTCTGATGAAGACAACCTTCTGATGAGAAACCTCACTGGATTCTGTGTAAATTCGGTGTGAAAAGTTATCCCAAGACTGATGGAAAAACTTCAATGTGGGGACACAAGTTGCAAGGTTATGAAAAGTGAGCCACAAAACATGTTTGTGTTTGCAGAAGACTTCCATGCATCTCCCAGCTGTCAAGAGCATCAAGACATGGAGTCATCTTCAAGCAGGCTTTGGCTGATGGCACAGGATGACTGATAAATGCTCTATCACATTTGAATATCGTGGGTCTTCCATGGCTAATATAAACTTTCTAATATTCTTGATGTCGCTTCTCACTTGGGTCCTCTGACACCCTAATCCCCAAGCGAGCGTCACTCATGGCAGTCAGTCTGTAGTGTTACAAGATCAGCTGAGACATGGATCTCTAATAGGATTAAGACTCATCAGTATGGTTTTAGCCCTTTCCTTTTCTAAGGCAGAAGAACAGAATCATTCAAGACTCACAGCAGCAATATCAAGCATTTGCTAAATATTACCTTTCCCCTCTCTTCTCTTCTAATTTGCATAAACACTTTAATGAAAAGAGAAAGCAAAAACAGCAAAAAGCATTTGATGTTTTGTTTGAAAATATCTTTTCGCAGAATCACAGAACACTCCGAGTTGGAAGTGACCCACGGGGATCATCGAGTCCAACTCTTGAGTAAATGGCCCATATGAGGATCAAACCCACAATCCTGGCATTATTAGCACCATGCTCTAACCAGCTGAGCTAATTTGACATCATATAGGTTTGCACTTTTTTATGAAGTCACACATTTGTCAGCATGTCCTTTGATACTTCAGTAGCTAGGTTTTCAGAGATCAAGAGAAGAGAATGGATACACATGTCCTTTCCAGGAGAACCCTTCATTCCATTCTCTTCTATCTTGGTGGAACAGGGCAAACTACATAGCTGTGTCATTTGGGATATGCTACTGTTTTTTGAAACTTTGGAGCAGTTAGAAAACCCAAGCTCACTATTGTTTTACAAATGCTTGTGTTAGCATCTTGTAGGATGCTAAGGAAATTTCTAGGAAGTTGCCACAGAAATCTAGGAAAGGCATTTCACCCACTTTCCATAGGGAAATCAACCCCTTCCCTCAACTACCCTGACACCCAAATCCCAGACACTGTAGCTTTGAGTGACAGCTGGATTTTGAATCCCATGGGGAGACTCTATGCCTCCTGATGGATTCATTGTGACACTGCCCAGACTGCCTGCAAACTGGCAGACAGCTCTGTTTGCCAAATGTCGACATTATCTAATTGGCATTTCAGCCCACTTCTTGTTTTTAATGGACATGAGGAAGACCCAGCCAGCAGAGTGCTGAAGCAGCGGCAGCTTGCTCAGGCTGCTCTGGCTGCAGCCTCCCTCAGGCAGCTGCAGGATGGCACCAGCACCCGGGGTGTGGAGGCAGCTACTCAAAAGCTGCTGGACCACTTGATGCAAAATACAGGAACTGAGGAGGAGAAACGAGACAGCAGAGGAATGGCAAATTCAGGAGTAGATGCTAGCAATCAAAGCAATGTGATGTTATTGTGGCTGCTAAATAGCTTAGACCTCTTAATATAATTTACAGCAAAAGCAGCTGTCTTCTGTGAAAGAACAGGCTTGCCACAATCAAGAAGACAGGTTTTTATATATATATATATATATATATGCTGATCTGTAAAAAGTCTCCTGATACATTACACTCAGAAACATCAAACCTTCAAATGGGTAACTTGGAGCAGAGTTCACACAGTAGGCCATCTGCTGAAGCAGCTGAGAGATGGCAACTCGTATATTAGGGTAGCTGTCTATTCATTCATAATTGTTGCCTACATCTCAAGAAATAGATCTGTTTCTCTTTTTCATATCTATCTGCCTGGCCTGTCAGAGCCATGGTAGATTACTTTTTCTCACTGTACTAAACTGTGGTTTTCCAAATAAATTATTACACCTCTCTTGGCTTGCAGCAATAGTGTGGCAGAATGGATAAACAATTCACGTGCTTCAGCCATCACTCTAAATCTTCATCAGACACTGTTTCAGTGGCTGCACCCTTTTATCTCAAACGTGTCATTCCTAATTTCCTGTCAGAGGGTCTTTACACATTATTTCATATTGCTTTAAATGGCAGGATATACATCCATGGAAAAAACACTGCACAAAATACTGCCTAGATGAGAAAAGGTCTGCTGCCAGAGAGAAACGCATGAGTGCTTGAAGTTTTCTTGAAACAGAAATTGATACCAAATAAGATTTTTAAATCATACCATTCTAAATAAAATGTGTGGGGAAAACAATTAAAACTACCAGATAAATGTGTGATTTGAGAGTTGCAATTAAGCTACTTTAGCAATAAACCAGAGAATAAATACTAAGAGATATGATTGTGTATAAGCAGCGCTTTTAAAGAAAAGGGGGGGAAAGCCCCATAAGAAAAGTCCAAAGTTTTGGAGTTCAATATACAATTTTCAATGATATGCTTTTTTTCAATTTATATTTCTTTAATGTTACCTTCATGTCACTTGGTGGGGCTGGAATATTTTACATTGCACTCCTGTTTGGTAAGCACGAATAAGGACTGCACTAATAATGGAGGGCACTTTTAGAGCTTAACATCAAGATGGCTTTTAACAAGCTACTGTAAAAGGATTTTCCAGTTTTATGGAGAGTTATGACAGTATTCACCATTCTAACAATATGTTAAATTTAAAGAAAAGCTTTCCTACTGTCTCAATAACATTTTCCATAATACCCCCTTCTAGCTGCACGTAGGTACATGTTTTCAACCACTCTTCTCAGTTCCTTAACAATCATTACAAATCCCACTTATCTAAACTAGTGATTAAAAACCTTTAAGGGAAGCTGTTTAATTAAAAGTAAAGTAGACATTTATTGTGCGTTTAGTGTGCCAATTTTGCTATGACCTAAGAACCATTCCCTAATTAAATTTTGTAATTCTTTCATATATTACAACTGCAATATGATAACATAGAAGAAACCTAACAGCTAATTCAAAGCTCCTATGTGCTTTTCTGGAATAATAGGTTGGCTGTTTTAAAACCTGAGGCTGGATTTTGCCCTGTAAAAGTCTGTGGGAATATATTTATAGTTTTGCCATCAATTTTAACAAAACTAGAATGAGACATGTAAAACTCATGGTCATGATTCATTTATGTGCATTGATCTTAATCTGTCATAATTTCTTTGGATTCAGTGGAATCAACCTGGACAGATAAAATTATTTCACAGGTAGTATTTCCTACAGCTTAGAAACATAATTGTTGTCACCATTTTCTTTATCATAAGCATATGCATAGGTGTTCATCCGAACCCAGCAAGGTTTGCGATCTCCCAGTAATGCCATGATGGCTTAAGACACCACTCTAAAGCAGAGGCATGGCTGCAGTGCCTTGTGAGACACAGGGCCACTGACAGTGACGTGAGAACACACCTCTCTTGTTCAGTTTTTTATCGTTATTACTTCACTGCTGACATCTGACCTCTTTAGCTGCCTGTGTGTGCTGAAGTGTTCCTGGCTCACACCTGGCGTCAGTAATAAAGCACAGCATGCATAAATAATGAAGATATGTTTGTGAAACTTCACTAAGTGGCAACTGCCTGTGACAGAGATCCTGCTACCAGCACTTACTGCTGTAAAGGTTTGTTAATGGAGGCTGCTCAGTGGATGACAAAATGACCCAATTAAAGTTTCTTCCAAATGACATCTGGGTCATAAAAGGGAACAAAACAGGACGAAATGGCTCTGGTGGTTTGAAAATGTATTGCAATGTATATTATTACATCTGCACTTTTTGCTGTCACAGGAGGACTTCATGTTCACATAAAACAATACCTAGAGAAAGTCAAGTAAAAAAGGCAGCTGTTGGCTAGACGGAAAAATGATGGCTTGTGACACTCTGCTGGACATGCTTTCCAGGAAAAGATCTAGTAAGAAAGTCTTTTGAGACTGGGATAGAAGAGATTTCTCCTGTCAGATACTAGATCAGAGACTTTCCAGGTGAGCAAAGGATTTCAAATTCAAGTAGTCAGTCCATTTGTAGGGAAAAGCTCTTACATAAACAGTAAAGTATGTCTGGTGCAGGGTTTGTCGTATTCTGATTTATTCTGAAATTTCTAGATGAGGGCTGAAACCGTGGGGCCCTGGAGGACTAGATATATGGCCCAATTTACAGAAAAGTTATTTGTTCCTAAGTGCCCCTTCCATTGAAAAGGAGGAAACGTGTGTAAATGAAAGGAGACTGAGGTGCCCCAATGAGAAATCAGCAGGCAATAAAGTGTCAGTGATTTTGAGCCACCTGCAGTTAATTTTCCATTGGTTCCAGTCATCATTCTACATAGGGAAGGAGGAAAGACCATTTAATTGGATTTCTTTTACATTGGGACTCCACCAACACATTGTGATGTACCTAATGCACCAGTGGGGTGAGAGAAGCTGTGTGATGCTTTTTTAAGGCAAACAGGAGCAGCAAGGAGAATGTGGGATGAGACTGCAAGTGTCACTTTTGTGTATTCAACCAGGCAAAATGAAAATAGATCAGCTCAATTTATTCTGAGAGACTGTGAGGCCAGTCTGGAAATCCTAGAAACACTCCTTACACAGTGCAAAATTAGAATATTTAAGGGCATTTTTAATTGAGGGAGTTAATTTAGGGTCATTTTTAATCCTAGGAAGCCAAGGAAACCGAGGCCGCAGAGAAGCATCACTTTGAGTACACCAGTTTCAGTTGATTGAATGAAATGCAGAGTCCTGCTACTCAGAGAAAGGCTGCCAGAAATCAGCTCTGATTAATTCAGCTTCACTATGATACTTTTCCCATGTTATAGCTGAGGAGAGTGATGAGTTGTTTTCAGTCCTGTTAGCCTATCTTACTAATTCACTGCTGCCCCAGCTCAGACAGTCTACTCCCCTGCCCTACTCAGGTTTGATTTGTAAGCAATTTAATTTTTAAAAAATCCATTTTCAAGAACTTGGAGGTTGGTTTTCTGGTTTTGGGTTTGGTGTTGGGTTTTTCTTTCCTTTGCACTGCTACATACTTGTGGCAAATATTCAGTCAACCTCCATTCTGCAGGCAAGGAGCAGAGCAACAACCTGTTGCATTCATGAGCACCTCATCAGCATAAAAACACATTGCTAAAGATATAGCAACAGGTTGGTGGCTGCCTAAGGTGGAAATATTCAGATTTCCAAGAACTGCCTCTTGTGGCCACACTAAAACATATTTTGCCTATTAAGTTGCAGCTTTAACTTTGTCATTTCTGTCTTCGCCAGAAAGGATGCTTAGGGAAGAAAGCTGGGTAAACATTTGGTTACGCTTTCTTGACATAGTAACATATCTTTCAACAGCCTGTGGCTCAAAGCATCCTGGGCCACAGTTTCATGTTTAATAGCCCTTGGTGAATATTTTTTCTGTACTAACTGTGCCTGAGTTTTGAACCTACATAAATTTTTGGCACCTATTTTATGCCAGCACTAAATCAAAATGAAGACCAAGCCTCCACAGACAGCTAGTTTAATAGAGAAACACAATTTTCTCAGAATGATTGGATCCTTTCCTTGCAAAGTGTGATACTAATTGGAATACAGTAATCTTCAGCCTGAAGATTTTGTTTTGATGGGAATAATGATAAAACAAGTAGAGTCATACTTGCCTTAATAAAAAGTCATCCTACCCTTACAATATGAAAATGGGATATGACCCTCATTAGCTAAATGAGTTTGAGTGAGAAATTGAGCAATAACATTTTTGGAAAATTAGTCTCCACTATGCTGCTTCTCCTAGTAAAGGAAATTATTTGCCTTCTACCCCAGCTCTTCTGATGCTTCTTGGCAAGTGTTACTTTATTGTGAAGGAAGATCCTTCTTACCTTCCAGGAATATATGCCCTTGTAAAATCAACAAGATTAAGAAGTTTGCCTTAAAGCAGTGATTCCTGCCTTAGCAAAATATGATGCAGACCTGCGTATCAATGCTTCCTTTCACCTATTAAAAAGTGGATGAAAATCCTGAATAATATCCTGGAGGTAAATATTTTTTCATTTATATTTGTGCAGTATTTCTAGGAGATATGTTTTGCATTTTGGCTTTTGTTTGTCAGCAGAAAAAGAAAGCCTGTTGCTGCATAAATCCATACTTTGTCATCCCACCAGCCTCAATGGTATCTTATGAGATCACATCTTGAGAAGGAGATGTCTGAGAGGGCAGACCATGGGCAGTTCAGCAGTGCTGCTGCTGTCTCTCAGCTCCTGCTGCAAGAGACATCCCAGAGACTTCAGTGTAACTGGTAACACACCAAAAGCAAGCATATGCTCAAATTTTCTTCCAAAAAGAGGTCCTCAGCAAGCAGTTGTTTTTTCTCATCCCCACTGTGTCGGTGTAGAACCAGTGTGATTAGGCAGGGAGGACAATGATATAGCACAGCAGCAGCAACCTTTTGGAAGGGAAGCAAAACACAACCCTAGTTGCTTGTCCTCTTTTCAAGTGTGCGGTGGTATTTATTCGGTGAGTGAGAGCTCTTAGCCTCAGCCTTCTGACAAAATTTCTATTGTAGCTAATTATATTCTCCTTATCTACAAACCTCCCATGCTTCATCCAGCTTGAGTGGAACTTTTCCAACTGAATGTTTTTTCAGTGGAAAACTGCTGTTTGATTGAAAACAAAGCTCTTCTGAGAAAGTGTCAACTTCAACAAAATCTGGAAAACAATTACAACTCCTTTGGTAAGGTTAAAATACCCCACATTAACCTTTTCAGAACAGTGACTCCATTTTTCATTTTGAAATTACTCCTTCAGATTGTGTTATATTTTAAATTGAGATTAAAGACTGAGGCCTAAAATGAAACTGTTTTGAAAATGTCACTTAAAGTGATATGATTTTATTCTGCTTCAGAAGCAAAATAAATCTTGAAATCCTGAAATTTCCTATGAAAGGCAAATTTTGTATCCTTTGCAACTTTGCTCATTTGCTTTTGGTTCCGTGCTGTGGTGCATCACTACTATCCTCATTGAGGAAATCAATGCATATTCTCCACATGGAATTTGTATTTCAGTTGTGGAGACTGTAGCTGCGTTTCGTAAAGAACCAAATTTTTCTTTTTCCCATTGCCATGAAGTCTTATGCTGACCATCTGTATTAGCCTGTGTAAGAGATCTGACCTCTTGCTCTTAGAAGTGAACTGCTGATAACTTTTTTAAAAGTTCATATATCACAGCCTGAGCAGTGTGTAACCGAAAACCAGTTGCATATTTCTACTTTACCTATACTGATGAAAAAGAGAAAGAAATCAACACATTCTGATGAAAACAACCTCTGAAATGTTCACAGCTGGAGGTCCTCTGCAGAAAATGTCTCATTTCTCCATTTGGATAACACTTCCCATATAACTTCAACTGCTGGAGTGAGTACCACATACCAAAGAGAGCAAGAAAAAGGGAGGCTCCAAAACACCAGGATTTATAAGTTGTTGAGATTTGTAAATTATAAGTTATTCTGGAACTGCATGTGAAAGTAACAGAGGGCACAAAGTTACTTAATCTGCTATTTTAAAAGTGTCATTAGTAGATGGTGCTGAATATCCTTATATGGCTTTTGCTTCTGGATGGTCCTTTTGGGTAGAGACAAATGGAGCAGGTTAGTGTCAATAGAGTGGTCTTTTGGCAACAATTCAGGCTGAACTTCAGGTGACACAATTCCTAATGTTGTCTGCCTTACAGAACAAGGAACAGGTCTATGTCCTTGGTACCTCTGGAAACATGTCCCATGGATTGTGCTCACCAATTGTCACTGGAAAAGAGTGATCTTATCATCTGGCCTCAGTCTCATCTAAAATGCAAAGGGAAGAACAATGCTGAAGTATTTCATAAGGTTGTCATGAACTTAAGTTCGGTAAGTAATGTTTGCAAACACGTATGATTCATAGATTGTCACCAGCCAAGGAGCTGTCTTTGAATCCTGATTCAGAATTACATATACTGCTTTAAACAAATCAGGTCCGTCTGCCTCTAATTGGTTCTTGCTTGAATTTTAGTTTGTGAGATTTAGGAGCATCACAATGTCAGTAGGAGTGTTATGATCCATTGAAGAAAGTATCCGTAAAGTTGTAGTACATAAACATAGGTGCAAGCATTAGAGACTATTTGCAGGAGACAGATAGAAAACCCAAGTCCTAACTCAGACTTCATTACTGTCTTATCTGTATAATTTCATGTCAGTTACTGCATTTTGGAACTCTTATGCATCTGGCTGGTGCATAAACTTCATCAGACAGAAATGCTGTGTCTATATTTGTTATCCAACATGGGCAAGCAGCTTTCTAGATGCTTGGAGTTGATGAAAGCTGTAGTATCTGAATACAGCTTATCACAGCTCTTTATAACAGGGGTACAAGAACTGAGGTCACCACCACTGGTAAAGAATGCTCTGACAGAAACAAGCCTTATCAGAAAACACCCAATTTATCACAGCAAAATCACTTTTGTGAAAATCCTTCTGATTTGATACATCCTAATGAAATCACAGGTGTGGCTCTGATGGAGAGATGCATGTGAGGAAAGATCCCATTAGAAATACAGGTGACCTAGGCTCCCAAGAGCAGGGACAGGATTTCTGAAGTCCTTCCCTATCTTTGCCTTACTAGCCTCCTGCCAGAAATGGAGGTCTCTGTAACTGATATTTTGCAGGGGAATTCTGAAACTTGCTGCTTTTTCAGTTGGGTGGTTTGATGCCGCCAGCTTCCCTAAACAAGCAGGAAATACATAATGCTGGGCTAAGCTTGGATTTTTGTAGAACATGAAAGAATATAAACCCATACCCCACTCAAGGCAATTGGTTTTGCGAGTGAGTCTAATGGATTTCTGAATCTTTTCTTGAAAAGAATCTGATTAAACCTTCTTATGTTATCTTCTAATACAATTTTGTCAAGTGGTCCACCTGGAAACTCTGGTACCAGCCCTTCAGCCTGAACTCAGACAATACTCTAGGAGGCTTTGCTAAATTGCTTCAGATAAGATGCTCTGCAATGCACAGCGCAAAATTAGGTCGTCTATGAAATTAATTCATACTAAACAGTTGTTTGAATACCCAATGAAAAAATAATTCTTCCTCTTCATTCCCCCCTCAGAATCTCTCATACACTATTGAAATTTCACTTAGGCCAAACCGTCTTGGTGATATTGTGAGGGGAGAGGGATAGTTCTTTCATCTGATTTGCTGTTCATGTGGAAATGTGTAATTATTAATTAAAAATGCACTTGATTAGTAGTAAAGTAGGAAAGATTTCTTCAATTCAAGCAGAATTATAAAGTAGCAAATTTCCAGAGGAACTAAAAAATATGCAAGTCATGCCAAAGTATTGATTGCATAATAATGTGATGTCAACAGCACAGAATAATCATGGTTGCAGGTGGGAGCTTTACATACATTATACAGCAAAGGTTTTACTGTTGAAATGGAAATATAAATCGAGCAGTATGTATTCCTAGAAAATAAATTATTTTTCACATACTAATACCCATCTTGTACACCATGATAAAGCATTATCATCTCTCTCCTGGACTGACTAATGAAAAAGGAAAAATTCAGTGTTTGAAATTAAATCTGATGTGGATGACATTTAAGGTCATGGAAAGCAATCTTAGTTGTACTGAAATCTTTTAATCTTATTTGCAGATTATTCCATCAGTGGCTCCCTGGAGCTGCAAAAGCATTTTATTCTCATATCTTTATTATTTAATTGAATGTTGAAAGTATAACATATTGTAAATTGCTCTTAATTTTAAAAAGTACTTTCTTGTCTCAACATCATCACATTTGCAGAGCTACAGGAGTACTGACTCAGAAATATACCTGGGCAAATTCAATAGTGGCATGCAAAGTGGTTGGATGTAATTAGGTAAGGAAATTACTATAGGGGGTGAAGTACATAATCATACTTAATTGTGATTCAACAGATGTTCAAAATTACTGTAACTTACACCAATTTGATGTAACAGCCAAATTTGATTCTATATTATATCAGGATGCAATTCCCGTTCAAATCAGCAGGTCCACATAATTCAGGGTGTCAGGCTACCGACTTCTGTAAGCAGGAATATATTTGGCCCTGTGCAAATGCAGATTACAGGAGCATTGGTATGTTTTACCTTATCACGGTCATCGCTTTCTCTACAACCTGCCAGTCCTTTACTGATGTTTAAGATGTTGCTGTTCTTCACACATCTGAAATGCCTGGACTTCCTAACCTCCAACACCTCTCTAAGGACTAAATTTTACTTTCAGCAACTGAATTCAAGACAGTTTTCCCAACAGCCTGAGTAGCCAACCCAAGAACAGTTTCCTGGCTGGAATAACGTACCAGCGCTGAAGGTCCGGTTTGTTTATGTAGGAGCCCCTCAGAGCTTGTCTTAACTATCCAACAAGCCTAAGGCTGAGGTCCTGTGTTCGCATGGCCTGGACTGAAAGTTCATTCAGCAAAGTTGTATCAACAAAGTTAAAACCTTTTCCTCACTGGTTTTTTTCTTACCTCGGTTCACCTGGAGGTATGATCCATGGTTCCTGAGTTAAGTTGAAGAATGTATCTCTCTCTCAAATTACAGAAAGAACCAACAATGTGAGTGGTTTTACCTCGCATGCTTGATGCAAAAAGGGAAAATCCTACCACAAAGACAATTTGAACCTGCACTGTAATCACTCCCTAACTCAGGCTACTCAGTCTGTGTGTAAAGGCTTTACATGTGGATTTGAAGATATTTTTGAAAGACACTAGAAGGTATGGCACAAACTGTCAAACAGTGACAGCAGAATGAGTGATGAGGCTAAGGATGGGCAAAGTCCACACTTCAGTGATCAGCCATGGCAGAAGTCCCTTGAGTAGTTACTTCAGCCATGAGACCAAGCTTTCCAGAAGAATGTCTTTCCTGGTCTGGTCCCCTCCAGTAGGAAAAGCCAGTGGACAAAACACACTGCGAATGTCCATTGATGCCACACCACCTGGAAGCCAGGCAAAGCTGCAAGAGTCTTTGACACTAGGAGCAGCACCTGCAGGATCCCTTGGTGAGGCCGCCTGCCCCCGAAACCACCTTCATTAACTCTGCAAAGGAGCTTAGAACAGTTTTATCTCGCTACCTACTTCTACGTGTTTCTTGTAGGACAATCCGATTCATTTCCTGGCCAGTGCAGGCCTACCTCTGGTAGGTACTTACACAGCAACAACCACAAACCACTTGTGCATAGGTATTTATAGAGCACCAATCACAGGCAGTTGTACCTAATGACTGATATTAGCATGATGTGTCAAATACGAAATCTTTCTCTGAAAACAGCAGGGTCCAAACAACTCAGCTGATGAAACAGGCAGTAAAGAACACGCATGTGGCACCACCTCACCTATCTTATTTTTGACCGTTAAAATAAATTATATGGATTTCAAGTACATGAAAATAACACAACAAGACTACCTGACTCGCCTGCTTGTTGGTGTCTTGCAGAAAGGCTTAAAAGAGGGGTTTTCTTCCTCAAAAACAAACCCTTGGCATAAATCAGCTCTTTTGCGACAAACTGAGATGACTGCTGCTAGAGCTACATGCAGGGGAGAAAAGCAGCCAAGCTATTCCTTTCCTGACAGGAGTGCCTGGCTTCACAGCATGGCACTGTCCATACTCATGCAATGCTCACCTTGGAGCGTGAGTTAAAGTCCAGTACCTGTAACATAAGAGAGCGTTACCCCATTCCATGATCTGGAACTCGGTGAAGCTTGGCAACCAGACTTGTGTTGCAGTCAAGTGATGAGACTTGACTGCACGCAGGATTTGACACACAGAAAGATGGACCTGCAGGACGGACAGCGTCGTCATCACAGCAGTCCCTCCTGCCCCCGTGCACCTTCCCTCTCCCTTTTGGAGTCTCCTCCACAACTAAATAAAATGAAGGTTATTTCAAAGAGAGCAACTTGCACTGGGTTATACAGAGCTGATATTACTCTCTCATGGAAGCAGAGACAGAGAAGCAGATGAGAGGAAGCACTAGAGATGTACAGATGTAATGCACCCTTGCCAGAGAACAGAAAGACATACAAATTGTTGTGCTGGCACAGGACAGTTGTCTGGCTTGTTATCAGTCTATGGCATTGACCTGTACCAGGTGCTTTAGAGGAATGTCAGAAACCATACAGATGTTGACTCTAAAATTACCTGTCCATCATGGAAATTTTTTTCTAACCATAAGATATCAGTGATTGGTCTCAACTTCTGGTCCACCTCCCCTCTGTTTATGTATGTCTCAGTTCCTTTCCAGTTTAAATGTAAAGCTAATATATTAAGTATTTGTAAAATTATGAGAAACTTACCTAACGGATTGAATTAATTGTTCTCATGAATTTAATACAGTGTCTCTGACAGTCAGATTCTACATTTGGAAAATGTGCTTGTAACACACAACATAGATGCATCATTTTGCTTTGAGAGCACACAAAAAATAAATATATACTTGAGCAAGAAATCTCCCACTATGGGGAAAGGTGGATCTTTCAACCAGAAATACTTCTCTGCACCTGACAGGGAAAACACAGAACAATTACTGTCATGGATAGATACTGCAATCAGCTGCACAGATTGTTAAAATAATCATTTTTGAAAAGATGAATGCATGGCTGGATGTTAATTTAAAATCAAGCCCTGTGTTCAGGGAGAGAATAGAGGTGTGCAAACACAGTTTTCAGATCTACATGGATATATCTGCACAGTTTTGTATGTGACTATGAAATGTACATACCTGGCTCAATGACCTTAAAGCTCTTTTAAAAACTAAATGATTCTGTTTCTATACACACTCATAGGAGCACATGCACACACACAAAAGCTGGTGCATTCATTCAGGAAACAGATTCCAAACTGGGAAGCAAAACTCTTCCTTTATTCTCACAAAGAGGGGCAAGAATAGATTCTGCAGTATCATTCCTGTTAGCAGGAAGAGGCAGGCAGGGTGATTGACTGATCAATTGATTTTGATCACAGCAGTGGTAGAGATTTTGCTATAATGGTATAAAATCATGAGCTGGGAGCATTATTGCACTGCTTAGGTAAATCTTTGGAACCCAAAGGTGATGCTTTATAAATTTTATCTGAGTCACTCCACCTGTCACCATCCCACCACTTTATACCTTTTGGTGGTGAAAAAAACCATAAACCAAAACAACAAAACCAGCAAGGCAATACTACTGCTGCCATTTTGGTTTACCTTAACTGAAAGGGCTGTCAGGTGACATTAGTAAAGGAGTCAAACACATATACTTGAAAATGTATGCTATTTTATGGCCACATTATGAGCACTTTAAACTAAAAGGTGTGCCTTTTATGTCTAAAATGTATATGTAACATATACAATAATGGGACATTATCGACTATTGGAGTTCTTAGAAAGCAAAGCAGGGAAGAATTATATTTTTTTCTTTCATTTTATTAATGGCACATCCAAAGAGAGCAACACTGCCATATCAGAAATTAGCCTTTGTGCTTTTTTATGCCTAGAAACTTCTCAAACAAACTTACGTTTCATTCTATATTCAAAGAAGAACAGTTTTAGACAGGATCCACAGGTCTGATTTACCAAAATCCTCAGAATCTTGTCCTTTTACTCAGAGTCTCGAGCTTTTTTTAAGAATCCTACCTTGCATAACCCTTTATGTAAAATAGAGGCTGTAATTTTTCATTTGCTGATTTCTGTGAACTCATTTCCAAAACACTTTTTTTCTCCACAGTCACACACTGGCCTCTTCTCTCTCCGTCCATGTAATCTCCCTTCCCATCATCTCTGTTTCACCTTTTTGCCCTCATCACCATTCTCTTACTACTCAAGTGGCTCAGTCTCCTATCTGTTTTATCAAACTCCTCTTTTTCTTCCTTTCTAATAGCGCTTCTTTACCAAGTATTCATTATAGACTGCACTTTTTGTTCCTCCTCCTGATCTCTACACGTCTCTGAATTATTCCAACCCAGGCTACACGATATGAACTAACATATATGGTCTGAAAGGAAACCATATTCCAGCATGTTGTTTACTTAATTTGTGAAAAGTTATTCAGAAGTTATGGAAAAAGTAAAATGCCAGCAAGTTTTTCACAGATCTGTCTGGCCAATAGAGTATTACAAGATGATTCAAACCCAGCAGAAAAGCCAACCCTTAAAAAGCCTTCGCACAGACTCAGAGCTTTCTCCTATTTCTGCAGTGTGACATAATGGTTTGCATTGAAAAGCCAACATACTTATCTCGAGATTTGATGATCTTCCTCAGAGTGGACTTCAGAATTTAAATGTTTCCATGCTCCCTTATCTAACACTTTATTCTTTCTCACATTCCTGTTATTCATATGGGTGTGCAGTCTGAGTGGGCTAGCCAAAATCATTTATGGAAATGTATGCTGCCTAGTTTTCAAAAAGATTGTATTTCAGCTATCCTTATTTCAGATCACAGCACATGGGCTATCATTTAAAACTTGCAAATACTCAGGCAAACAGGGACAACTCAGCCAGCTTTGGTAGTAAAGGTGGTATCTCTAGCACAAAGTGCATAAATGTTCCATGCGAACATGAAAACATACAGGATTTTGTGAAATATAAAAGCATTTTTAAAAGCCCTTGCATTTGAAAATATCAGACGTTCTTTCTAAAGGGAAGCTAGAGTGACACAGAGAGAAGCTGCTTCCTAATCAGGTGCTGCCTGTACCCAAGCAGGGTAATCTAATTTACAAGTAGGTGACCTATATGTCTGGACATAGCTGATTATTTATTCAACTAATCAAATTATATTGTGTCATTTGACGCTAGGATGTACACAGTGCTGACACAATGTTATTTTTTGTCACCAGATAAGGGGAATTGATTCTAATCTGTATTACTTTTGTTAGTCATCAACTCTTACACCTACACCTGCCAAGGGAAGCATGAATGCATTTTGTGAAGTTCAATAGCACACATATCATTAGGTCATAGCAAAGATATGCACTGTTGAACAAAGAAAACCAAACAAACAAACAAACAAACTAGTTTGTTCCATCATCATTTGATCAACTTTTTCTATGTACCAGTAATGTAAGGCTGAAAGTACCCTTCTGCCCCTCTCCCACCAGCTACTGTAATGATGCATTTGCCCATTTCCACTTTTTCATTATTGTCCTTCTGTCATCATCTGGTTTTAGGAAGACACCACCGTGGATTAGATTGCATCTTCTGAGAAACCTTGCCTCTTGCTATCCCAAAAAGCACTGAAATCTTAAGAACACCCTCCATTCATTCACCTGTGCATACTTGTGATGCCCATTTTATAATTAATCTCAAGCTACGTGTCATAACCTGGACAAAAGACTGTCTTTTTTTCATTTTGATTGATTTCACTGTCTAACAATATCTACTGCAAAGGTCAATGAACAATTCTGAGATATCTGCCAGGGCTGGGGAACTCGTCAGGAGGGCTCTGTGCCTGTGTGCCCCAATGAGGAGCAGCAATTGAGGCCTCAGCGGATCTCGGTATTTCTCCCAACCCTCCCCCACCCTGCGTTGTTGGTTTGGTTTTTTTCAATGACCCCGCAGATTATTTCAGTGGGAAGGAGGAGCAGAGAGAGGGGATGCTGAGGACTTAGTGGGAAGGAGGAAAGTTTTTTAAAATCCGTAATTATGAGCCGCTCTTGGAGCAAACGGAGCCTCCTGTGTGGAGTGTTTGGGAGAACGACGGCAGTAGTTGCTGCCGCTGTTGCTCCCACGGGTGGGGGACTCTGTCCCCGATTCGCGGGGGAGGGGGGAGCTGGGAACGGCAGGAGCCTGGCCGCGACTCCCAGTGTTGAAGCCCCCGGCTGACACGGCTGCCACCTCCTCGAACCTCCCTGGGCCACAGTCGTGAGTGGAAACTCCCTGTGGGAACCTTCCCCCGGGGAAAAGCCCGGGGGGGAGCGGTGGCCCCGCGGCTGCCGGGGCCGAGGCTGCTGGAGAGGGCACGGGAAGACAGGGAGCACTCTGCTCGCTCTGGAGAAGTTGGCAGCGGCGCAGCGAGGGTGTCACCGAGCCGGCAGCCCCGGCGGAGCCTGTGGCCGGGCGGGGGCCTCTCCGCCGCTCCGTGTGTGCGCCGGGCGGGCGGCTCCAGCCGCTCCGCTTCGGGAGCGTCCGAGCCTCTGCGGCGGCGGGTCGGGGACGGCCCGAGCGGGCACGGCCCAGCCCAGCTCGCTTCGGCCCCCCGGGCCCGGCCCGGCGCAGCTCCCCGGGCTCGGCCCGGGTATCCCCGGCAGGGCAGGTCCGGCCCCGCTCATCCCTCGGCGCTGCCGCCTCTTGCTGGGGTGTGGCCGGCTCTGCCCGCCCCCCACCCCGTTCCCCACAAAGGGTGTCCGTGGTAGGGAGCGCCTTCTCCCCGGAGCTGTGCTCCCTTGGGGAGCTGAACGGAGTGAATGCAACTTCAGCTGCCGTGGCCGCTTCCATCGCCGTCCTTCCTTCCTTCCCTCCCCCCGCCTCCCCTTCTCGCCTGAAAAGAGCAAACTTGCCCTGAAATGGCACCTCGGCTCGTGCGCCAGCCTAACCAGCCCATTAAATATGATCAACGTACCGTTTGCATGGATTGAAACCTTTCCCAGTCCTGATTGCTCCAAAGGGGAATCACGTCCTACCTCCCACCTTCCCAATCTTCATTCTCCCAGTGTACACACGCTTGTAATTACTGGTGATTGTGCTAATGCAACCCTGAGCAAAAGCATGCTGGTACTATGGAGAGGGAAGGCGAAGAAAATACCGTTAATTTGGGGCAATGTACGTGTGGATTATGTTTTTTTTCTTTTCTACAGCATCCTATAGATGCTCGTTAAGCATCAACCCAAACATGAGTGGCTCGTTTTCTAAGCTCCTTTTTTTCTTCCCCCGTGGTGCTTTTTTTTGTTTGTTTGTTTACCGGATCACAAGGTGATCTGAAAAGAAATGATGGATCGCTTCGTGGACAAGCGAAAGGAGAGAAAGTGAGAAGACGACTTGTTAGTCCTGTCTCTAGCCAAGGAGAATGCTGCCTGATCCCACTTCTGCCGTGATTGCTCCTTACATAACTCTCTGTATTCACCGCAGACCGCTTCGCTCGGGGGCGGAGGGGGGGCACCCCAGTATAATACTACGTCAGGCCTTCTCCACACTTGAATCTACTCCTTCAGCAGAGCGGGCTTCGAAGCGTGATCATTAACTTCGGTGATCATCACCTGGTTTCTTTTGAAGGCGGCTGAACGGTCTTTTTCTTAAGCTAAGAGGGGGGCTTTTTAATTATTATTTGTTCAGATGACATTCCCTGTTCCGCTCACCCCCGCCCCCGTGGCGTGCGCGCACACACACACACACACACACACACACACAGAGACACTCGAACCCCTTTTCTTTTCATCATCAGCAAATAAAGATTAGGAGGGCAGATTATAGAAAGCGTTTTCAGTCCTGTGCTGATCTTTATTCCAGAGCCTTTGTGATGATATTGATGATGATGATGGTCAAGTGGACAGTTTGATTTTTGTGTTTGGAGCTAGTTATAAAGAATCAATATTATATCAAGGGGTAACTTTCGTGATAAAGGACTTTAACCACTCTGGCTATTCATCATAAGTCTGTAGCAAGCAGATAGGTCAAAAGAAATTATATTGCACTAAAGAGTGTGTCTTCTTATCTCTCCTATACCAGGGGAATAAGGGACAAGCCGATCGATACAGTAGCTGCTGTATACTTCTTGCAATTATCAATAGCTGATTTCGTCTTTTGAGGCCTGCATCTATTAATACAAACTAATAATAATCTTCTGAGCATATCTGTAGCCAAGACAATGAAAGTTTTTATGCTTGCCGACACTATTTATATAGCTGGAGTTAGTGGAAAATGTAACATCGTTTATTTGTGTGTGTGTGTGTGCCTGCGGTGTATATATATACATATAAATATTCATCTCGTCTTTTTCAGAAGCATACAGATTTTTGCTAAGGGGCTAAGCCCGCTGATTTTACATGCACGCTGCATTCCTACATGCACTTCCTGGAGTATGTACTGACAGACGTGTTGCAATACATATACAGAGGTTTAGTATATACAACACCTATGCATCCATATGTGTGAATGACATGTCTGTATGAGCTTTAATGTGTGTTGTCTTGATAATGTCCCCACAACGATGTGTATTACAAATATTCCACAAAGTATTTAAAATTCGTGGTTAAATTAGAGTATCGGCTGTTAGGTTAAGGAAAGGAAGTAGATGGTAATTGGAGTTTGCCAACGTGTGAACATAAGCTTTTGCGTATATTAATCAACGTTTATTTAGACCCAAGCGTGGCATGGTATTAAATAAAAGGAAAATGTTTAAGGCAAAACGTTTAGGGCATAGTTGTGCTGGAGACTGGTTCTATAAATCTCGTGGTGGAGCTAGTTGCTTTCCACAAAAAAAAAAAAATTGTAATAGAAAAGAAACATCTTTATAATTGACATTTGACATGCTGTTTGGGTTAAGCTGTGGTAGACCAAGCGCAGATTTCCCTCTGATGGAAACATTTATCATCGTGATTGCCGCAGAGTGGCAGGTGGTGTTATCAATTACCTCTTCTTACCAATAATAATATTAGTATGGTAATATCTTTGCTCACGTGAGAACGAATTTGTGGTCAGTTGTTGCAGCTTTAAACAGAAAAAAATCGTGCTGGATTTAACCTCAGGGTCCTCAAACAAAAGTTGTGGTGCAGAAAGGAGGTGGGAAGACGATACTTCAGCCTGCCAGGAAGAGTAGGAGATGACAGAAAATAAAGCCCAAACAATTGCATGCCCCTTCGAATAAAGTTGCTGAGCAAAATAATAACTTTAAAAGACGGTAGATGGATTGCACAAAACGTCAGATCCATCTTATCCGCAAGTTGGTAACTTTGATGGGTTTAAGAACAACAACCTTGTATAAAGCATAAGTGCAGACAGAACTACTTATATGCTCTTTGTAGAGTCAGTCTTGTAGCTAAGCTTTCTGATGGTTTTTATGAACTCCGAATAAGGATAAAAATTCAAGCAAACGCATAACTAGGTGTCGCATTAATGTAAAAAATAATGTACTGGTTGGTAAACAACATTATTAAGCAGGCAGAATAATAACGTGTCGCTTCTGACAATGAAAGCAACATCGCAAAAGAAGAAGAAGACGATTAATAAATTAGATTTAATTACGGAGAAAAAAAATCACTTTTGCTTCCCATCACTAATAAAGTATTTTGGTGGACCCCCCAGTCACGGCGAGGGGGAAGCGAGCGGGCGCGGTTTGAGCCGGAACACGCGTGACTGCCAGCCCCACAACCGCGCTCCCCCTCGCCTGCGCGCCCCTACCTGTGTGGGTGCGCAGGGGTTTACGCTGCTAAGCGATTCCATCCCCCTCCCCCCCCCTCCTTCACTGCAGTGGCCGTGTTTTTTCGCAGCCCAACTTCAGCGAACGCACCATTATAATTTTTTTTCGCCCTCGACTCAAGAAGATTAATTTAAGGGTCCGTGGAAAACTTTGCGGTGTAATGGGGAGCGAGGGAGGAGGAAGGGGCCGGAGGAGACTCATATCACTTCATAACTTTCCACTCGCCTCCCGAGCCCGCTACACTGACAGGGTTTTCCACGCAGGTCGGGTAGAAACTTGCCCCCGGCGATATGCGCCGCCGCCGGCGGTGCGTCCCGGCTGTGTCTGACGGAGCCGGGGCTCCGCAGCTCTTCTCCGGCGGGGGCAGCGGCCGCCCCGCTCCGCGCCGCCCGGCAGCCGGCTCCGCGACCCCCGCGCAGCGCGGCCGGCTTTTTCTCCCAAAAAAAAGTGGGAAGGCGAGCGGCGTGAGGGAGAGGAAAACCATAAAATGTACCACTTGTAACCCTAGAATATGTTAATGTCAAGAGATACAAATCTGGTAATTATGCCTTTCTTGCCTGTTGTGTTCTCCATTGTTCATTAAACATTAAAGACGGGATTATTTAATTTTCCACTTCAAGATTCTCTCATGTTCCGCAAAATCATATTAATTTTCAATCATTTGAATTTTACGAAGGACAAAGTTTTGGGTTTATAACGCTGCCAATGAGCTGCTTTTTTTTTTTTTTTGGTTTTTTCCCCTCACATCGCACTTTTAAAATGTTCTTCTAGATATTGCCTGCTGCTGAGGAAACTACCAGACACCGAGCAATAGAAAACGCCGAAGTTTGCTGATGGGGGGTTGCGGGGGTGTGGGGGGAGGAATGTTGCCTCAGCAACAACAACAGATCTTTTCAAAAGATGACTGGATGAAAATTGACACGTTTCAGGTACTACAGCAACTGTGGGAAAAAATGCCTGGGCGAGGTGAAAGTGCGTCCTCATTCATTCCGGGCAAATATCTCAGCCACAGAGAGTAGTAGCTAAGCCTCTTCACCTAAAAAATGTCGGAAGAAATGTCCCTCTCTGTTTTTGAAGAGGAAGCCCAAACTCCAACTCCCCACTCACGGCTGTGGTGCTGAGGGTTACTTGAACGCCCGCAGACGCTCGCTTTCACCTGCACTCTGCCTACCATCTAACGCAGCACGTACACACTCACAGTGTGTTATTCGTGTGAGCCGGGTGCAATAAATCCCTACTTCTGGCGGAAAAAAACCATGTTCGATTAATGAGTTCGTCCCCTCCCACTTCATATTAGAAAATTGTATCATATTTCAACCATCGCCATAGTCTCCAGGTATTTTAAACGAAACACTCTTAGTGCGACCAAACTTTCAGCAAGGACGGATGCACGGGAACTAGAATTTATAGACAGTAAAAAAGTTTTTTAATTGTGAAGCGGGCAATCATTGCGGGGAGTGTCGTGTACACATGTCGCCAAACGATGGACGGAGAAGTACGTTCGTCTAATACCAAAAAGCATTGATCTGGCGTTTCAGTGTCCTTTCCCTTAAGGGTCGTGCCGGTTTCTAACGAATACCTGCCCCAGAGAAGTCGCTGATGTTATGCATGTCAGCGAACTATCCGAAGTGGCCTAAACTGTCGCCTCTAACTTTATTTGGTTTGCCTACCAACATAAAAGCGAGGAATAAACCGAAAGCCCAGAGACACGGTATCAGAGCTCACGAGATAAAGGGAGATATCACCAGGGAAAGTTCACACAGAGAAGGCTCCCAAAGAAGCCGGGGTTAGTGTGTTTTAAGGACTAGGGCTGGATTACACGGGCTGGGGTGGGGGTATTAGGAGGAAATCCCTTTCACTGATCCCCGGCCCCATGAGCGGAGCTGCCCGCCTCCCTCCCACGGCCCGCAAGGTGGGCTGCGCCTCCGCGCCCCTGCGAGGGCCGGCGCCGGGGCCGCTCCGCCGAGCGCTGTATGGGGCGGGGGGTCGGCGTGGCCGGGCTGAGACTAACAGATTAAAAAAAAAAAAAAAGAAGAAAGAAAAAAAAAAAGGAAAAACAAAACGAAACGGCGGAGGGCATCGCAGGAGCCGCTGAAGGAGCCCTCCGCCCCGAAGGCACACATGCACAGCACGGCGCAGAGCTGCGCGACAGGACAGTGCGCGCACTGCGGGCCCCTGCGCTGTGCGGCGCCGCGGCGATCGGCGACAGTGGGGTACATCCTAGCGGCAGCTGGCTGCCATGGGAGCGGGCTGGCCGCACGCCCCATCCGCCCTGGCCGAGGGGGAGGCGGGCAGGGACGGCCACGGGAAGCGGCAACTTGTGGCGGCGGCCGGGGAGACAGAGCTGCTGCGCTGCGNCACGGGAGGCGGAGGAGGAGGAGGAGGAGGAAAGTAGGAGGAGCTGCCGTGTGACCCGCTCCGCTCCCAAACTTTTAAGTTTATCTGCCCGAAATCAAGAGCGGCCGCGGTACGCGTAGCGCTCCTCGGCTCGGAGCGGAGGCAGCGACCGGCGGAGCCGCCGCGCAGGGAGCAGCTGGCGGCGCCGCTGAGAACGAGGCAAGGCAGGAGAGGGGGGATCACCCGGCGACAACAACAACAGCCACCCCCACCCCCCAAAACTGGGAGACGATCTATACTATTTGCTGGAGACCAAGGACTTGCTCATCGGCGCACACGCGAGCCCGCTGTCATTAGCCAACAGGACACACGGCTGAGCCGGGGGGGTGGGTGGGCGGAAGGGTGAGGAGTGTCACAAAAAGTCATTACAACCTGAGAGAGAGAGGGAGAAAGAAAAAAAACTTCCTACCAATGGACAACAGGAAGTGACCACCACCACCAACGGGGAGTCTCTGCTTGGAGAAAGAAGCTGCAAGACAAAGAAGGAAGGAGAGGTGAAAGACAAAACTGCCCAAGGTCTTCTGCGTGTGCGTGTGTGCGCTTTCGAGAGCAGAGAGAACAAAAGTCAGCCGGGAAGGGGAGACAGAAAGAGCGACGGGAGAGGAGACAGGATGGAGGAAGAGCTGAAGAGAAGCCTGTGAAGATCAAGGGGAAAGAGCAGTACAACGCCGAAAAAGAAATCACACCGAAAAGAAAAGGAAAAAGAAAAGCCAAACACAAAAGTTTCTTTTCCTCCTGGGAAGAAATTACTCACACACACACAGAAATCAGATGCTTTGCAGCTCAACTTCTGGGGAAAGAGAGACCGAGAGAGCAGAGGACGCAGAGTGATGTGAAGAAAGAAAAGGGAAAAGGAAAAAAAATAAAGCAAAGATAGCAGAAAGCAGAGCAAAAGAAACTGAGAGACGGGGGGGAAGAAAACACGACAGACAGAAAAGCGAAGATCATGACCTTTTCCAACAAGTGAACCTTGCACATATGTTGTGTAAAGTGTGTGCAAAACAGATTCCCTCCTGCGTGGTGCGTGTGTGCTTCGCTGTTGCCGCCGCTGCTGCCGCTGCTGCTGCTGCCGCTGCCGCCACCACCGACACGGTCGGTGCCTCTCGCAGGCGGCGCTGCCGGTGCCGGGGAGACGCATCATTTGGCGGAGCGAAGCGGCTAATTGCGGAGCCCCGTCCTTCATTTACATATGCAGCCTGAGTCCGCTGGAGCCGCGCCAATCCGCGCTCGCCCCCAGCACCATTAATCGCCATGCATTATTCACAATCATAATTACTGAGCCCCATGCGCGCTGCGCGCAGCCGCCCCAGCCCGCCGCCCCGCGCACACCCCGCCGCCCCGCGCACACCCCGCCCGGCTCATCCCCCGCTCGCTCACTCGCTCACCCGCGCACTCACTCACTCACTCCCAGTTTGGCTGGCTGGTTAGACTTGCCTTTTTTTTTTTTTCCCCGGGGTGTTGGTTGCCTTTTCTGTTGTTTGTTTGGTTTGTTTTGCAACTCGACTTTTATTTGTGAACAGTTATTTCCAGCCCCCAACCCCCCTTCCTTCGTTCCCAATTCCTTCCCCCCTCCTTTCCACCTCCACGTCGCTGATGCCTCTGCAAAAAGCCGAGTCAAGACGGCTCAGTTAGCAGCATGTCTCGTCGAAAGCAAGCGAAACCCCAGCATCTCAAATCGGACGAAGAGCTGCAAGCAGAGGTAGTTTCTGAGCACGGTAAGGGCTCCCGGCTCCTCTTTCTCCTTCTCTCTCTCTCTTTTTGTGAGTGTGTTTCGGATGGAGATAGGTGAATTTATGGTGATGGTGAACATGGGAGCGCAATTACTCTGCAGCGGGAGAATGGGAATTAGAGCAGCCGGGGGAAGAGGCAGCGGAACTGAGAAGTTCGCAGTTTAGCCAAGTTTCTGCAGCCCACCCCCTGCCTAACCAGCCCTCCCAGCAGCAACCTCCCGGCCTCCCAAGCGCTTTGATCGCGGCTGGGCTCGGCGGCGGGGCTCGGCCCTCCCTCCCTACTCACCCGGGCTCGAGCAGCTGCAGGAACGGGCGCCCCGGAGCAGCGCCTGCCTCCTCCTCCTCCTCCTCCTCTCCGCTGCGCTCCTTCCCTCTGTGTTATTGGGTACCCCCTTTCTCTCCCTTTTGCTCCCTCCCGGCGAAGGCTCGGAGCGGATAGAAGCCATATTCCCCTCGCNAGAGAGAAGCCAGTTTCCCCCGGCCCCACCGGCAGGAAGGTTGGGGCGGCCGGGGCCGGGGTGCCCTGCCCGGGTCTGCGGGAGGTCCCGCGGGCCGTGGGCTGCCGGGCCCCGGGGCAGCCCCACGGCAGCCGCTGCCTGGGGATGCCCCCGTCGCCCCGGGTTGCCCGCGCGGGCTGCGAGGGCTGCCCCGGCCGCTCCCCGCATTGCCCCGGGGGACCGAGGGGGACCCTGGTAGGAGCGGGCAGGGCCGCTCGGGTGCGCGGGGCCAGAGGAGTTGGTTTCATTATTTTCGAGAGGACTGAACAGCAGCTTTTCGTCTTCCCCCCTGGGCTGCCTTCCCCCCTTCGCCTCCTGGCTCTGCTGCGACTGTAATTATTATCAGTGGTAGGTAACACGGAGTGCCACCACCGCCACCAGCCCCTGTCGCGCCGGCTGTAGGCAGTGAGGAAGGGTTATTTGCTCGCCCATCCGCCATTCCTCGCTTCCTCCCCACACGCAGGCACACGCACACTTGCTTTTATGCATCTGGGCTGCCAGGCTGCTAGTGAACAAGTGTCCAAAGCTGGAGAGATTTGGACTGTAATCCCACTTTATTTCCACTTTGCTGTAATTTTTCTTTTCGCAAATAGGGCTGCAGGGTTTTCGTCTTCCTTTTTCCTTTTTTTAAAATTATTTTTTTAATTAGTTTTAATTTCCTTAGTATTCCTGGCACTGCAGTTTGCAAAGGCACACCACGACCCATTCTCTCTTCTCCTGGACTAAGTTGAGAGCTTCCACTTGAAAGTTTTCTTTTCCTCTTTGCATAGAGGCCACTGCTTTCTTGGTTTCTCGCATAACCAAGTGAGATCCCCAATGTTTTTGGCTTTCTGTGTAGGCCCCTTGCTCCACTGTATTATCTCCTCTCTCTGTCTTCGAAAAGGAAAACAAAAAAGTCCTTCTCCTGCTTTAAAACTCTAATTACTCTTAAGTTGCATCTGTGAGGAGAGAAAGGCGGCAAAGTTGAAGCCTGAGGAGGATTTTGACTATTGTATCTGAACTTTACAGCCCTGAAGCTTAAGGCAGCGTGAATCCACTTCATCAGGTTAAAACATCTGTCAGACTGGCAAATTGTTAAGNCCCCCCCTACCCACCCGGGCTCGAGCAGCTGCAGGAACGGGCGCCCCGGAGCAGCGCCTGCCTCCTCCTCCTCCTCCTCCTCTCCGCTGCGCTCCTTCCCTCTGTGTTATTGGGTACCCCCTTTCTCTCCCTTTTGCTCCCTCCCGGCGAAGGCTCGGAGCGGATAGAAGCCATATTCCCCTCGCCCCACCGGCAGGAAAGTTGGGGCGGCCGGGGCCGGGGTGCCCTGCCCGGGTCTGCGGGAGGTCCCGCGGGCCGTGGGCTGCCGGGCCCCGGGGCAGCCCCACGGCAGCCGCTGCCTGGGGATGCCCCCGTCGCCCCGGGTTGCCCGCGCGGGCTGCGAGGGCTGCCCCGGCCGCTCCCCGCATTGCCCCGGGGGACCGAGGGGGACCCTGGTAGGAGCGGGCAGGGCCGCTCGGGTGCGCGGGGCCAGAGGAGTTGGTTTCATTATTTTCGAGAGGACTGAACAGCAGCTTTTCGTCTTCCCCCCTGGGCTGCCTTCCCCCCTTCGCCTCCTGGCTCTGCTGCGACTGTAATTATTATCAGTGGTAGGTAACACGGAGTGCCACCACCGCCACCAGCCCCTGTCGCGCCGGCTGTAGGCAGTGAGGAAGGGTTATTTGCTCGCCCATCCGCCATTCCTCGCTTCCTCCCCACACGCAGGCACACGCACACTTGCTTTTATGCATCTGGGCTGCCAGGCTGCTAGTGAACAAGTGTCCAAAGCTGGAGAGATTTGGACTGTAATCCCACTTTATTTCCACTTTGCTGTAATTTTTCTTTTCGCAAATAGGGCTGCAGGGTTTTCGTCTTCCTTTTTCCTTTTTTTAAAATTATTTTTTTAATTAGTTTTAATTTCCTTAGTATTCCTGGCACTGCAGTTTGCAAAGGCACACCACGACCCATTCTCTCTTCTCCTGGACTAAGTTGAGAGCTTCCACTTGAAAGTTTTCTTTTCCTCTTTGCATAGAGGCCACTGCTTTCTTGGTTTCTCGCATAACCAAGTGAGATCCCCAATGTTTTTGGCTTTCTGTGTAGGCCCCTTGCTCCACTGTATTATCTCCTCTCTCTGTCTTCGAAAAGGAAAACAAAAAAGTCCTTCTCCTGCTTTAAAACTCTAATTACTCTTAAGTTGCATCTGTGAGGAGAGAAAGGCGGCAAAGTTGAAGCCTGAGGAGGATTTTGACTATTGTATCTGAACTTTACAGCCCTGAAGCTTAAGGCAGCGTGAATCCACTTCATCAGGTTAAAACATCTGTCAGACTGGCAAATTGTTAAGCCTCCTGCTCCTTCCCAGGGTATTTGGGGAGGCAGGGAGCAAGTCCCATACTGTCCAGAGCTGCTAAGGGGGCTCCTGCCACTGCTCCAGGAAAACCCACTTGGGTGTTGACAATAACAGGCACACAGAGAAATGCTTCCTTCTGTCACAGTGGAGGAGCAAAGCAGTGCATTTTCAAATTTTTTTTCCTTAGGAAACTGTGGTCGTGTAAAATAAATTAATACAGACAAGCAGAGGAGAATTAGTATTTTATTATGAAAGCAAGATTTGTTGAGCCCATCTCTGTTGGGTTGGGCTCTAGGTCTAAGAATTTATCATTAGCATTATGAACTTTTACATGTTCTGAATCCATTTCAATACAGAAAAATAAAACCCCACTACTTCATTATGACACTCCTGGTGAGTTAATAAATTGAAAAATATTGTTAAACTAGGTTTTTGTTTTGTTTTGTGAATCTTATCTATGTAGCCATGTCACCCGAGATTAGAAGAAGAGATATGCTAAAAAGAAACGCTTGCATATGGTGGGTAGATTAAGGACAAAGAATCTTTTTGTCATGGAAATGGAGTTTTTTTTCCCCTTTTTGGGGGGGTTTTGTTTTGTTTACTTCATCACATAGAATTTCTCACACTTGGTTTGTTTTGTATTGCCCTCAATGACTACATGATCAAATGAATGGATTTATTTCTGCCGAATGAGAAAGACAGTCTTTCCATCAAAAGGACTACATTGCATCCCAGTGAGGAATTTTAAAGCGTTATTATTGTGGTCCCTGAATAGCACAAAATCGGCTTTCACAGCAGCCCTAAAATGCAACAATGTAAATACTTTTCAGCCTTAGAAGGCTGTTATCAAAATGTGCTATGTTTCCTTTTATTAAAACATATTTTAATTAATAGAGTGAAACCCTTGATAGTTAACAATTAACAAGCTAAAGTTGGGTTTGCACTTTCATTTGAGAAATGTGAACAAGGTGGAGACAGGCTACAGGAGCAGAGGGCTATCTAGTGCACATTAGTGTAATGTAAATCATTTCCACGTTATATTAGGAAGCCTAACGATTGCCATACTTGAAAGGAATTTTATAGGCCAGAAATAATGAGAGCTCCAAATCTCATGAATTAAAACACTTCTTGTCAAGTCAGTGTTCTTCATTTCTGTTCACAGCTGTGATCAAGATATTGCTACAGTTCCTGAGTATATTTTGCAACAGGCCGAAAATAGTTCGCACAGTGCAAGAGCATTTGTCATTTTAAGAAAGTAAACTGTTAAAGCAGTATTGTATCATATGTGTAGCCTTTTCACTCGTTTTGCTGTTCGTCTCCAAAGGAGTTAATGCAAGACTAAACAAATGAAGCTTATTATTTATTTAATGAAATCATGTTAAATATCACCTCAAAATAGCTTTTATAAAATGAAGCACTTAAAAATTGATGTCCCATAAATGTAATCTGTACAGTGAAGGGACATTCACAGCAACAGAGAAAAGCCTGACAGTTTAGGGTGCAGGATGGAAGACAAACATTAGGCCAGGTTTTAAGTTGACTGGTCACAGCAGAACTTTCACGCTATCGTTATCACAAAAGTTTTAGAATCTAAACAAATAATTTTATAGCCAGCTTGTGCTACAGCATAACACAACTGCATTCAAACAGGACATTGTCATGACGGCAAGAAATTGTCGGAAACCTGAAGAAAATTAACATGTCGTCAACTACACATATACCCTCAAAATCGTTTGAAATGGTCAAAAGTGAAATGTTTAAAAATATATTTTAAAATAGTTTTGAAAAGAAATGTTAAAAAACAGCTGATGGTATATTTCTTGAATAATTGCAGTGTAGAAGAGTGAACAAAAAATACGTATTTTTAAAAATCCCACAATTTGAGGTTGCTAAATGAGAAGATCTGCTGGAAATCATTTAACAACAGCAGCAGAAGGACTCAGATGACTGCCTGTAGAATACAATAATCTCAGTTTCTCAGTAAATGTAACGCATTGTAATAGCTGGAATTACATTTCTAATACACTTGCCTGATTCAACAGATTACAAATGAATCAGAATTGTAGATACAATGCACATGCTTCAACTACAACTAATTTTAAAATTAACCATGGACATGGCATTTGTATTTTAAAGGTAGGGATAATAAAAAGCTTTTTGGTTTTTTGGGGGGGAGTTTCATTTTGGTTGGGTTGGTTTTTTGGTTTGTTTGTTTTTTTTTTTTTTTTGTAGTCATGAAAAGTGATTCTTAGAGTGTGCAAGTGAGGTTCTGGTAAGAGTGATGACAAATGGTGCTTTAGACTTCTCCATGTGAAGTTCCTGGCAAAGATGTATCATTGTTTAGCCTGAGGTGGAAGGGATACCTTGTAGTGAACTGCGTAAAGAGAGTTTTCTAATGTGCCTTTTGCAGTCATTTCTTAAAATATTGGACTTCTTTTTTCTTCCACTCTTCAGTACATACAACATAGTCTAAACCAATTGATCTGTTTCATCTTGGTAAAGTGGGATTGGGCTGCGCAGTTTTGGGCAGTTTGGTGACTGCACACAGTATTTTTCTGGAGCATGTACACAGACAGACAGGCTCAGCTACAGCAAAGACACAGTTCAGTAAGTAGCAGCCAGCCTCATGTGAGTGTGGTCACTCATCTGCATATAGGAAGGGTTAAAATGCATTTTGTGGGGGACATTCCTCCGTATGAAATTGAGGTTATTCTCTATTGCTTAGACACTGTTGCATTTAAAACTTGAGAAATCACAAGCAGCTGCCAGTAAACATAAAACTTAGGTGATTTTTGTGAATGTTTGTTCTGAGGCAAGTGTAAGAGAAGGCTTTTTGTTTTGAAAAATAAAGGCCAAATAAGTATTGCTATAAATTGTCCCTTTGATTAGAAATGGTAATTGAAACTGTATATAAATACTTTTGCCATTACAGTAGAGACTTCACATTCAAACTACATAACATATGTGTTTGTATAATTTTAAAAATAGTCTGCACTGAATTGTGTTAGCCATAGAAAAATATTTGGAATAATAAGGAAACTACAGCAATCGGCCAATTTGCTGATGTATGTATAACAATGGAAGTAGACAAATCTGGGTCAGATTTTATCTGACGATGCTGGTCCTGAAGTCTTACCATCTCCTGAGGTAGACATTAAGGCACGTTTTTCAGACTGAGAGGGAGGAAATTTTGAAAGGGGTTTGTTTAAATTTTGTGTAATTAAGCTACTAATATTAACCTTTAGCTGTTCAAAATTACTTTTCCTTGCCTAAGATAGAGGAAAGATTACAATTCAAAAAACATGTGGCTTTAGAAAAAGAGTAAAAATAAACTAATTAGTAAAGAGTATTAATGCCATCTGAAAAATAGTCTGCCATCTGAAAAATAGTCTGAGTCCTGGGAAGATTTTCCTGATATCTCTTCTTCATTTGATTTGTTGTCTGCCAAACATAGACAAGCATATCTGTTGACTATCCAGCAGTCAGGACATGAGTCAATCACTTTTGCTGATAATAAACCTGGTCTGGCATGATATTAAAATATTTAAGTACTGACACAATTTCTGCAATAACTCATATAAAAATAATTTCTTTCATTATATTGTATTCATAAAATGAGAGTAATTGTCCATATTTTTTTCCAGAGGAAGCACTAGTAAATCTAGTTCTAGCAGTACATTCATATTGAATTTTATATATCAATGTAAATCCTGTTTCCTTTGCGCTCTTAAAATTTCCCACTAAATGTAGTGAAGGTTCTCCATTAATACAAAAAACGGAATTTAGGCCAAAATGTACTTTTAGGAGCTGGTTGAGTTATAGTGTTGTTAGACCTAATGAACATTTCTTCTTATCAAGGAAATACCCTTCAAAACCATGAAAACCAGAAAGACAATTGTTTGCAAGGGTGATGGAAAACCATAACACAACAGATTAAAAAAAATCTGTTTCTTTTAAGTTGACAAGTGAAAAGACAATTAAAGAGAGGGGGCTACTATTTCCTTGCTATAGTTAGGGTGCAAAAAGTGAGCACACTTGAACAATATTTATTATTACAGTGTAAGCTAAATCTTCACAAAAGCCCTTCTGAAATTCTTATTGCCACTTTCTGATACTGGGGTGCGTGGTGTGTTCCCGCCCCCACACCCCCAGTTTCACCACTCCCCCTCCCAATATCTGAAACCTATCACTGGTTGCAAAAGAAACACCGAAAATATTTCCAAACTTCGGAGCCGGAGAGGGAGGCACACCGAAGTGCTCGGGCAGGCTGCTGACCCCCTGCAGCAGCCGCGGGACCGCCGGCCGGGGTGGGCGCGGGGGCGCAGGTGGGCGCTGCGCGGATGGGTCGCGCCGTGCCGCGCCGCGGGAGCTCCGCCGGGGAACGCCGGCCAGAAGGTGGGACCGCGGAGTGCCAGGAAGCTTCCCCAGGCCTCCTTTCCCTGAGGGTGGGTAGTTAGAAGTGCTTTGACAAGGCTCGCTGATTTAACCTTTGCCTGCTTTGCCCTGCCAGGGGTGGCCACTAGATGTCAAGCTCATAATACAATTAGTACATCTGTGCAGTTGACCTTGGCAGCGCGGCTTACCACTGTTCTGTTAAGTGTTAACACTGAATTTGAGTGTTAACTAGAGATCCCTCGGAGTTTGCTACATGCTGTACAGCTTATCAAATGCCCATCTAGTTCAGCACAAGTGTTTACACTCCTTAAAGTAAGAAAAAGGTTTCCTTTTGTGAAGCCCAGCATCTTGAGCTGCTTGATTAACCCTGCAGGTGCTGCCGTATTTTTGTTCCGGATAATCAAAATTGACTCGTCATTCAGCGTTTCAGGAGACCCCTTATCCTGGTGCCATTCAATATTTTTCATTTATGAATTTGTTGATGCACTAACGTCCCCAAAGCTGGAAATTATGAAAGCTAAAGGATTTGTCTAGATCATTATGGCTTTGCTATCCTGGGCAATACTGCAGTATATGGAATGGTGAAAAACCAAAACGACTGAGCTGCACAACTAACATTGAATAGCTCCAGGTTTGCTCTTTCAAGCACTCCTGGCTGTGAGTAATTTTACTGAAAGGAGTAGTGTCATTGAGCCCAGAACTCATAAATTCGCTTTTGAGATACTTAGGACATGCAGGATTGGGTCCTCACATCGGCTCCTCATCTTGCAAGCTCCCATAACCAAATTTGTCCACTTTTCTGTGCTTGTTCAGAGAGTGACTGGCTTCAGTAATTCATGCAGGATGTTAAGAGTTGAGTAAAGATGTAGTTAATTTTACACTTTTCAAGGAAAGTGATGCAGAATTTCTGTGGTTCTCCTTTCTTCTAGCTTATTTGGTTTGGTTTGGTTTTTCAATTTATCAGCTGTGTTAGAAGCATTGACCTCGATTTTATGGGGTTTTTTTAGGATTCCCAATAAAACTCTATGCATTCCAAATAAGCTTAGTTCCTACAGACACTCACGTTACTTGTAAACGAATTCTGCCCAACCTGAAATTAGTGTACACGTGCCATAACAGCCAACTGAATAGCTGTTTATATGACTTTGAGAAATATAGCACAGGTCTTATTTAATATGATATCTTGCACGGATATTACAAACAATTTGTGAAGCTTGCATCTGTTCCACATCTGCATCCACAGAGAAAGGAGCCAGTGTTTGATATTTTGAAGTGCTTCACTGCACAGATTAGAAACTGCAAATGTTTTAACCAGAGTACAGTTAGTGCCTGTGCCACAGGTGGCTGTTACTTAACAAATTCTGAGATTCAGGCTACTGAATAGATCAAACCTAGTGTGCCAGGTCAGCATCGGGTTTTGCATAGCAAGAGTGCCCTCCACTGTTCAAATCCATACTAACAGCTTTTGTGGGCTGAGAAAAAGGACAGAAAATTTTTGAGTCTGGAATTTCTTCTACATTGTTAAACACAGTAGGGGTCTCTATTTGTCTCCTCCTGTTTCACAGCTTGGGCTCAGTATGTGATAATTCATCTTTCTTTATGGGATTCAAAGCTATCATAAAGAGTTAAAAAGAATTAATTTGCAAGAAAATAAACGTGTTCTAACAATTTAAGAAAACTTTCTTTAACAGCTCCGTCAATTGTAAGAGATGCTAGAACTAAGGAAAAAGTAGTACTGTTCTTCTCCAGGATCAATATGTTGCTACAAGGCTACTGTTTCCAAATTAATATAATTTTAAAACGAATTTATGAGTTTTCTTAGTATAAATTCTTACTTTATTTAATCTGTGTTTGGGGAAAAATAAGTATTCTGGTGATAAATGATTGTCCTGTATCAGTGCACTAGGCTCAGAGTTTTGTTTACAATAATGCTTGTTTAAATATACAAAATGCTGTGAGCTGCACTTTGAAATGATTATTGGATTTGCGTGTGAGAGCATTTTATACATCTGTCTTCATAGTTAGCAGACATTTTATCTTCAGCTGATGCTAACATATGCATTTTTTTCTGAAACTTCTTCAGTTTCTACGCTGCTTCTCAATGTTTTTATCTTCCTGAAATAAATTACCACGTTTAGAAAATATTAATTAACTCTCAATTATAGAGTTCTGAATGTAGAAATAACAGTAATTCATACAACATTCTTTCATGCTTTAATTTGTATTATTATGTATAGTCTAAAAAGAAGCTTCAGAAAATATTTTAATCCAATATTTGTTGGATTCCTTTACAAGGCAGTTTTGTTTGATTGTTTCAGGAAGGTATCAGTAATTTAAAATACATGCAAGCCTAAGGAAACGTTGATTCTCTTTCTTGATTTTACCCAAGTGTCCTATGAATCACACATAATTTGAAGATTCCATGACACAGAGTAACAGAAAAACAAAATACTGAAAAATCAGAGATAATTTTATTGTAACAATCCTTATTTAATATAATTGAAAAGGCCCTTTTCAGGTAATTTACCTGTGCAGAACTAGAACTGATTTAAGATGGGACAAAATGAAAATATTCTGGAGCAAAAATGAAACACGGTGTTTGGTTGGGGCTTTTTCCAGACTGGAAGCAGTTAGTCTTAAGAAAGGGGGCATTTAATAAACAGCATACATTTTAAGAATTAACCTGACTAGCATGTGATGCTTAATTTCAGTCTGTTTCACAAAAGTAGATGGCAACATTTTTGAAGCATCCATTTGTTATATTTTCCCCTCACAACATGCAAAAAGCTCTCCTCTCGAACAGAGGAGAAGGATCTATGCCAGCAATAAAAATTCAGAACTGGTAAAGCCGGGTTTACAAATCCTCTGTGTGTGTAGTCAGAAGTGACAAATTTTTCTGGACTCTGCACATTTCCCAGTGGTTACTAAAGGACCCACAGCACCCTTTGAGCTGTCTCCCTTCCCCTTGGGCACTGAGGCAGTAGACCAACACCATCCTCCTTGCTCCTGCCTGAAAAGTGTTAGGTGGGTACACTTAGCTGGGGACACAGAGCAAAACCTCCTGGCATCAACCCCTTGTACTGCCCTCGCTGAGTCACGAGAGCACCTGAAAGGCTTCAGGTATCACCACCCCAAAGTGCCTTTCTCAAAACGCCTTCGTTTGAATTTCTATCAGCTAATTTTAGGGCCAGACTTCGGTGGTGCAAAGTGCCAGAGCTGCTGGGGCCACCGTGGCTCCGTGGGCTGGTACCCGCTCAGGATCTCACCCCAGGCACTATCTGACAGAAGCTGCTGGAGATTTTTCACCTGTTTTCATAGGGGAAGCTTGATGTGCTGTAATTCATCTTGCATCCCGTAGCAGCTTCAGATTAGTCTGTTAGCTGTTAGACTGCTAATGAGAAAAAGAAAATAACTGAGAGGTTATTAGTGGCTGAGATCCTGACTGCTTGACAAAACTACCATTCAACACCTTTTGTGTAACTAAGAACTGCAAAATTCAACCCATGTCCGTAAGATTAAGCAAGTGTTCGTTTAATTCTGCCAAAGTCCTTGAAAATTTTTACTGTATCACATCCTCACTGTAATAACAAAAATTATTGTTTCTTTTCAGGAAAATCTAAAGAAAAAAGATTAAATTCTTCACTACCTAATGGATTCAATCACTTTGTAATATACCAGAAAATGAAAACAAGCTTTAACACACAAATAAGTATGGAAAAATTCTATATTTTCCTTAAATAGACATATTCTGTGATTTAAAAAACAAAATTAATTTGTAGCTTAATTTTTTAGCATTTAGTATTTTTAATATTCTGAAGTAATGATCAAATTTTGGTACAGATTTCTGTCATTCATAAAGTGGCTGAGTTTTAACAAAGAAGCAAAAATAGCCTTTCATGTAGAACGCTTTTAAGCTTTACTCCCTGTTGAATTCAGTGAGGACTCGCACTTCAAAAGCAACAATAAATACAGTGCCTTTGTGCTTTCACATCAGTAAAGGGACTACTGAAAGGGATGTTAGAAACTGCACTTGTGAAATATGGAGGCAATGTCCATTTGTCCAGTACAGGGATATATTACAAAATATTTATCGGTTGTTATTTTCAGTCTTTCTTGTTTCACCCTTGGAAGTGCTTGTTTTCATGGCTGGTTTGTACTCTTTCAGTCCTGTTAAGTTCAGATGTGAGTAAAGGCTACTCATTTGAGTAGGATTTGCTGGATTGAGACCACAGGCTGTCATTCTGTGAAGTGTCTTAGTAGCCTCAGCATGCTGTGCAGGAAAGTACCATCACCTGTGGCAAAACAGCATTTACTTTCATGCCATTTGTGTCACCTGCTCGTCTGCCTGTCCAAGCAAGTGAAGCTTTGAAAGAGATTCGTATGATTTTTTTTAAAAAAGCCAGAATAATTTATCCTAAATGGAAAGTACTGTGGTGAGATTCATTGTACGTCTAGTTTGAGGTTGAAGTGGGGGGAAGAAAACCCCTAGCGACTCTCTGGCATTATTTGAAATATTTTTCTAAAGGAGTCCTTGGCTGTTTCAAGGCAGATAGATGATGAGGTGAATGAACTTGGATCGGTCATTTGAAAAGTATTCTCGTTATTTTTAAGGCATGGGAGTTGAGGGAAGGAGAAATGCAAAACAGAGCTGTAGGTCCCCACTTAGTATAGGCAGGAGCCTGGTCCCCCTGAGACAGCACGAAACTAGCCATTTATTTCCTTGAGAGCGGAGCTGAGCACTGATTATCCAAGAAATACCTATACTGCTGCATTCCTCATGTACTTTTTCACAAATTATATTTCAAATGCAAACTACTGTTTCTTTGAGTTTGAGAATAAGTGTAATAGCCTGCTTATTATTTTGAAATGTTGAACGGGTCCGCATTGATTCCTCCTGGCAGTGGGTACCAGTAGTTAAGGTTGCTTCAGAAAGCTTACGCCTTATACATACTAGCTTTGACATATGGAGATCGTGAGACTGTCTTCCAATGCATAAAATAATACCTGTTTTGGTTGTAAATGTTCGCAATTGGGCTTAGTAATTACTGTACAGTGTCTGAAATA
>VZRV01007733.1:334964-354527 GCA_013398115.1 Falcunculus frontatus
TGTTCCAGAATACCTCGATAACGTGCCCACCTGCTCTGGAATCCCGTATGGGATGTCGCTGCCCCCTGAAAAGCCGGTCACAACGTGGTTAGACAGTAAACCTGTTTTACCAACTGTCCCAACTTCCATTGGGCTCCAGCTGCCCCCCACTATACCTGGCGTGAACAGTTACGGAGATTCTCCAAGTATCGCTCCTATGAGCAGGTCACCCCAGAGGCCTTCTCCTGCCTCTAGTGAATGCACTTCTTTATCCCCAAGCCTCAACGCTTCTGAGTCGGGCGGTCCAGCATCTGCTGAATCCCCGCAGCCTGTTCAGAGTGGCTCATCTCTGACCAAGGCAGAACCTGTCACTCTGCCTCCCACAAGCACACGGCTCGGGGACCTTTCTGCAGGTGGGCAAGTTTCTACAGCTTCCACGTCTTCAATTCCTACAGTGGTTACAGACAGCAGCGTTGCAACAAGCCTCCCAAACCCTGTGCTTCCAGCAGTGTCTGACCAGTTTAAGGCAAAGTTTCCATTTGGTGGTCTGCTAGACTCTATGCAAACATCAGAAACCTCAAAACTACAACAGCTAGTGGAGAACATTGATAAGAAGATGACAGATCCAAATCAGTGCGTCATTTGTCACCGTGTGCTTAGTTGTCAGAGCGCTCTCAAGATGCATTACAGAACACATACAGGAGAAAGACCATTTAAATGCAAAATTTGTGGACGTGCCTTTACTACGAAAGGCAATCTAAAGACACATTTTGGAGTTCATCGAGCGAAGCCACCACTTAGAGTACAGCACTCGTGTCCCATTTGTCAGAAGAAATTTACAAACGCGGTTGTTCTTCAGCAGCACATTCGTATGCATATGGGTGGGCAAATTCCAAACACACCACTACCAGAGGGCTTCCAAGATGCCATGGACTCAGAGCTTTCATATGATGAGAAGAATGTCGACACACTGAGCAACTTCGACGATGACATTGATGAAAATTCTATGGAAGAGGACCCAGAACTAAAGGACATGACAAGTGACTCATCCAAACCCCTTATCTCTTACTCTGGGTCATGTCCTTCTTCACCACCTTCTGTGATCTCCAGTATTGCTGCTTTGGAGAATCAAATGAAAATGATTGATTCTGTCATGAACTGTCAGCAGCTGACCAGTTTAAAATCCATAGAAAATGGATCAGGGGAAAGTGACCATTTGAGCAATGACTCCTCATCAGCCGTTGGTGATCTTGAAAGCCAGAGTGCAGGCAGCCCTGCAATGTCAGAGTCTTCTTCCTCCATGCAAGCTTTGTCTCCTGTGAATAGCAATAGTGAGAGTTTCAGATCAAAGTCCCCCGGCCTCAGTAACCAGGAAGAGCCACAAGAAATACAATTAAAGACAGAAAAACCAGACAGTCCGCCACCCACAACTGAAAATGGAGGCGCATTAGATCTGACATCCACCAACCCGGGAAGATTGGTCATCAAAGAGGAGGCTCCTTTTAGTCTGCTGTTCCTGAACAGAGAACGTGGTAAGTTTAAAAGTACTGTTTGTAATATCTGTGGCAAGCCTTTTGCTTGTAAGAGTGCATTGGAAATTCACTACCGCAGCCATACTAAAGAACGTCCATTTGTTTGTACAGTCTGCAGTCGTGGGTGTTCCACTATGGGTAATTTAAAACAGCACTTACTGACGCACAAATTAAAAGAGCTGCCTTCTCAGTTATTTGAACCCAACTTTACTCTAGGTCCCAGCCAAAGTACTCCTAGCCTGGTCACCAGTACAGCACCTACCATGATCAAAATGGAAGTGAATGGTCACAGCAAGCCGATCTCTTTGGGTGAGGTTCCCTCGCTTCCAGCTGGAATCCAGGTTCCTGCTGCACCACAGACAGTGATGAGTCCGGGGATCACCCCTATGCTGGCACCCCCCCCTCGCCGGACTCCCAAGCAGCACAACTGTCAGTCGTGCGGGAAGACCTTCTCCTCAGCAAGTGCACTGCAGATACACGAGCGCACCCATACTGGTGAAAAACCGTTTGGTTGCACAATCTGTGGTAGAGCTTTTACCACAAAGGGGAATCTTAAGGTAAGAGGCCACATAAAACTGTAAAGGCTTGCGGGGGCGGGAGGGTTAAAGAGCACTGCTCTTGAGCTCAGCAGGTTTTAGTGCTAAGCATTTGTCCCAAAGACAGGTGAGAAGGGAGCTTCAAGGAAATGCTTGCTGTACAGTGGCGGTCATTTTGCTTCCACTGTGTGGAAAATAGGGACTGGAAAGTGGCTGTGCAACGATGAGAACTTTGAAACTGGTTTCAGGTGCACATGCAGGCATGTTGTAGTTCTCTCGACAGATGTGATGGCACGCCCAGTCAGCTGATGGACATGTTCTGAGAGTTCCGATGGACCGTCAATGAAAAATAACCCTGCTAGAAACCAGAAACACAGAGCTTGCTAGGCTTCTTGGGTGCCTCCCCAGTTTCTACTTTCTATTCCACTTTGCAGCCATTGCAGAGTAGAGAGCTGTTTCTCCCAGATGTACAGTGGGTTACTACAGGACTGATGGCTCCTATTCCTGCAGTCTGGTTAACCATCAAGGAGAAGCCTGGGGAAGACATTTTAAATGTCCTTTTTAATAATACTAAATTTAGCAAAGTAATTAGTGTTTTTGAAATGAGATAAAATATGAAAACAGGATGAAAAAAGGGAAAGGGCAGAAAAAAATACCCATTTCCTAGTATGAGTAATGCCCTTGGTAATCTACAGCTTGTAAGGACCTCCAGCTTGCATGTGAAATTGTCTAACCCAAGAGACTATGTACCCTTTAATCTTGCAGTGCTGTTTGTTTTCACTGAGAAGACGCAAATGCACATTGAAAAACTGCTATGGAACTGGGTTTTCTTTGTGTGGGCTGACTGGACCTTAGAGCTGTGTCTTAACTGGAACTGATTTTTTTTCAATGCAAATTAAAAGGCGGTTTTTTTTAAAAAGCAAGCATTACTGTAAGTAACAGCATTTCAGGCTAGACACTTCACCAGAATGTGCTAACTTGGGGGTGATTCTTGTCCCTGTTCACTCTGCAGGTTCACATGGGGACTCACATGTGGAATAATGCCCCTGCACGCCGTGGCCGACGCCTCTCTGTGGAAAACCCCATGGCTTTGCTTGGTGGCGATGCACTCAAGTTCTCTGAGATGTTCCAGAAGGATTTGGCAGCTCGGGCCATGAATGTTGACCCCAATTTTTGGAACCAATATGCTGCAGCTATCACTAATGGGCTTGCTATGAAGAACAATGAAATTTCTGTCATACAGAACGGAGGCATTCCTCAGCTCCCAGTAAGTCTAGGCGGAGGTGCCATCCCGCCTCTAAGTAACCTTACCGGTGGCATGGACAAAGCTCGCACGGGCAGCAGCCCTCCCATTGTCAGTCTGGACAAAGCAAGTTCTGAAACGGGAGCCAGTCGTCCATTCACCAGATTTATTGAGGATAATAAAGAGATTGGCATAAATTAAAAGCATTCATTCCGAATAACTGTTGGACCTCTACTCGACACAACACTTGCCCTGTTCCATGTACAGCTTTTGAAGCTAAGCATTAGTTTCCTGACCTAAGCGCATAGGTTCCCTTTAAAGTTTTACCCATAGCAGAAATACATAACTTTGTGGCTGCTGAAAAGTTGTCTTGCAAGATCTGCATGGTACTTCTTTCAACAGTGAGTTTGACTGTTACTGAGAACTTTGAAACCTTTTAATTTAACAGAAAACAAACAAACAAACCAGTCATGGGATAACTTCATTAGAAACAGAAAGAGGCTAGTCTTAATTCACTTGGCTTCTTACAAAACTTACTATCACCTGAGAAAGAGGGGCTTCAGTACGGCATTCTGTCACACTTTTTTGCTGGTTTTGTTCGAATTAGTTAGCAACTTGGACTATGTTTTTAGGAATCTTAATCTTAAATAAGTGATTTAGTACCCCAATGCTGTGTATTATTACAGTATCCTTGTCTGTAGTATTTATAATGTTAAGATTATGCGGGTAACAGACAATATACTAGCCCCAAACTTAAATGAAGCTTTTGTACTGCAAAATACATCTGGCTATGTGATTTTTCTTTTTTCTTTTTCCTTTTTTTTTTTTTTTTTGTTAAGCAAGTTTTGTTTTACTATGAGTAAGTGGTTTCCTTCAATGCAGGCAAAATTGTGAAGTTTTATTGGGAAAGATAGCATGCTTTTCATGTGCAAGTACCTGTCAGTAACAAACCTTTTTTTATTTAAATATTTGTAGCTGCTATGTGGACAGTTGTTCTATTAAATGAAAAAAAAAATGTAGCGTGGATTTGAGCTCAATGATTGGAAAACAAGTTACAGACAAACCTTAGCACCATAAATTATTCACAACGTTATAAAGAGTTGTGAATAAATACTCCGTGTTATCAAAGCTGTACAATAAAAAAGTAATGTTTGTATAATGTGGTTGCAAACTCTTAATTTATACTATTGCACTTTTAGTATTTTGTATTAGGGAGGTTTGTCTATAATTTGAAACTGAACAAAGATGTAAACTATTTTATAAATAGTACTTTGACTTAAGGAATAAGGAGGAGGACCCTGTTGCAGTTTGTTGTTTTGTTTTAAGGTCAAATAATGAGAGATCTCTATCAACTAAGCAGAAAATTGCAGAGAACTGTCAGATCCTTAGGAAATATGGGGACTGCCATTTCTTAAATGCAAATGATTCATTTAACTTTTCTATGAAGCCCACTCAAAAGCGTGACCACCCCCGACAAAATTCTGATACATTTATCTTAGGAGTGTGATATTAATACAAGTCTAGGATAGAGGAAGAAGTACATTGCGTAGATTTAATTTTCCTGTAATCTGTTCTGTCTCCTTCACACATAACCATGAGAAAGATGCTGACTGCCTAATAATAGTGGGGAAAAAAAGAACTTTCAGCAGCGTGAGCAGTAGTAACACACAAATGTTCTGTATTTATTTCCAGCTCTGTCTGATTATCTTTTCAGATTGCTCCAAAGCACAATGTACTCTGATTAATCAAATATAATTTTACGGTGATTGCGTTGTTGGAATTACAGTGAGTAAACAAAGGGAATGGTTCCACCCATGAGTTAGGCTGGGGATGCTGAGGAGACTGGGGCTTAATCAAAACTTGAACAGTAAATGTTCTGTGTACTACCTCATTTTTGTGCATTACAAGCATGGTGGAGTTGACACTCTGAACTTCCATCCAGCAGAATTGCGTGAGAGACATTATGGGTAGCTGGGTAACAGCACAAGGAGTTTTATGCCCCTGAAGAATGAATCAGACAGTGAGGTCTTCTCAGCTGAGACTGAAAAATAGGACAATCTTTCTTATACAACAGAAACCATTACTGTAAGAGGATGGACTATTTCTGCCATCATGTAATGGAGTGAAAAGAGGTTTAAAGACTTATAGGCTGTTTGTTTCTATTGGAAATGAACAATGAACTCTACAGCTCCATTTTCTACAATGATGAGATAGAGATATATAGATATAAATATATATCTATATCTGAGCAAAATTATATATCTGTAACACTTCTACAATATAACATACTTTTTTGCCACAGTGTGTGGATGGTTAGGGGTGTTTCCAAGCATTAAAAAAAAGAAAACTGAGGTGGCTTAATGTTGCTGTATTTCAGCAATTGAATGTTTTTATTTATCTGTGTAATTTTTGGTGTGACCTATTTTTTTGTTAGTATTTGGTACCATGTAGTGTTATCTCTATTCCCTAAAGGATGTGTATAACTTAAAAAAAAAAAAATAGAGAAGAAAAAATGAAAAAGAAAAAAGAGAAAAAATATGTAAACTGTTGTAAATAAGATGGTTGACGATGTTACAGTAAGACTGACCCCGTTTTGTATTCAGGGTTAGGCCATTCCTCTCTGCATGGTGAAGAGAGACACTATTTTTATACTGTGATACCATGTAGGGCTAGGAGCCTCCCTGAAACAGCTGGGAATTGTTACCCAGATCCAATATTTTTTATTATTAAATCTTGTTGGCTTGACACATCTACTGATTGAAATGGATGTCTTAGTCTAGGTTACTATTTTTGTCATATGGAATTGAATAAAATGCAGGATGTAATATTATTTCTGAAGTGCGTTCCTTGATTACTCTAATAACACAATAAGATATGAGACTAAGGTCACTTGTGGTAGATTGGTGTCAATGACTTCTAATCATTGCATCTGAAAATCAGAATAAGGTTGACACCATATAGTCAAATGTTTTTCTAATTTATATTAGCAGTGCAAAGGGATAGAATTATTAAGATCTCTTTTCCAACGAAAATAAATTTTAAGAGCATTTATCCCAAGGCAGTAGAACAAAAAAAGACACCAAAAAAAAATATTTTGGAGGGGGGGAAACAGACTTCGGAATGACTACTGTTTCAAATTGACTGCTTTCTGAACATTTATCATGTACTGTCTACTGAAAAAGCCTCCATTTCAGGTTGTTTAAATTTCTGCCTAATATTCATGATACACTGAATGATAAAATTTGGGAACAAATTTATCAGAAGCAGTTTAAATTCTAAAATACAAAAAAAAAAGGAAAAAAATTGACAACTCGCATCCGTTCATTCCAAATGACATAACCTATATGTTTAAACTCATGCTTTTGTTTTGTCTTTTTTTCCAATACCCTCAATTATTAAAGCATGTCTAACTTTAACCGAAATATTTTTTCACATTGATTTAAATGGAAGTATTTACATTCTTAAGGTTAGGCATGTGGTTAAGTATCTCCTGCAAAAAAGCTATATGTTCGAGTAACCTCCAAGCTGTTATATTCCGATGGTGAATGCCTGCTGCATTTAAAACAGAAAAAAGATAAATAAAAGAGAAAAATCTGTATTAATCATCTTTCAGTGGCCTTGTTATGCAGATACGGTTTTATAAGACGAACCCAAAGAAGGTATGAGTTTCCTCAGGTGACTCAACAACAAAAATAGGTTTGTGCTTTTCTTCCTCCATGCACGTCCCTGAGTCTTGCTGAGAGAAAACACGATATGCAAAAGAGAAGAAAAGCAAAGGAGTACTGATAGCTATGGTTCTGTTCAAAACACAAGAGGAAAATTACCTGCTTTCCCTTCCTCCCCCCCCAAAAAAGGATGAAAGCAGAATGGTATCTAGTTTTGAATATGTGTGGGTTATTTTTTTAATCATATGAAGACATTAAATAATAAAATGTGCTACACAGATGAAAATGGTCAAAGTCTGTTGAATTACAGATGTCTAAAAATAGAGCCATGTAGGAACTCTATATATGATCAGAAAAATTGCCTGTCATGATTTTTTAAGGGGAGGGTTCCAGCAAGGCTTTCAGACTTTTCACTTCCATTTTTCCCATGAGTTACTAGAAAGAGAGCATTTATGACAAATTATTGACATAACTAAATTTTTACCCAATTTTTTTTTTTATTTTGTATATATTAGCCCTCAATATATTATCTGTTCCTTTACCTGTTTTGTCTTTTCTCTCTTGGCAAATACTTTGTTTCTCTAAAGCTGCATTTGTGCTGTATCTATGTTGCCTTTAATTTACTTCTCTGCATGTACTCTGTCATTTGGAAGATACTGTGGTTTATTTTTTTCCTTTTTCTCTAATTCTGCAGAGGTCAAAAGAGCTGCCTGTTTTTTACGTCTATGTGTAACACTAGCATAATGAGTGATGAAGTCTTCAGTGATGTGATCAGGTATGTGCATAGCTCACAGGATTTGCTGACAAACATGCCATTTACACTCCTTCCTCCAGATGAAGGCATGAAGCTCATTAGTGTTGCTGATAGAGGGCAGACGCAGATGGGCAGGAGGATGGAAGTCCTGACCCGAACTTCACTCCACCTGCTTTTGCACCACTGAAGCTCTACAGCCTTTAGTGGAGATACTCCAGGTTTATTCTGGTGCAAGAGGGACTGCTTCCAGGTTCAGATGTCTTGCTTTACTTTACACATTTTCGAAACAATGTCTAGCTATACAGTATTTTAAAGTATGTTTAAGCAAAAGCATTCTGGACTTTATTTTTTAAAAGATGGAAGAGAGAATACATATATTTTAGTACATTCCACAGGATTATCCCAGTTTTAAAGGAGGTCCTGAAAGCTGAATCTAAAATATATATGGCTGTACCCCTTAATATATAATTTGATGTCATCATACGAATATTCGGCATATTCACATAAATGAGCAAAAGAACCTGTAATTTTTATGTATAAAAGTAAAAGAATGGGAGACTCTTGTTACAGCTCTGCTACACAAGGTATGCACTCAGAGGGAAATACCTTCCCTTTGCAGATGTGAAAGGTATCATCAGATTTATGAAAAGAAAAATACATGTTTGTGCATCTCACAGGACCAATACATAGTACTCTATTTTTTCAAGGGGAGAATGTCTCAATCAATTGACAAAGTGACAAATGTGAAAGCCAACAGCTGTGGGCTGTGCCACTGACATTATTTTGAGGATGTGGGCAAGTTCTTTATTAGACTAATATTTTGTTTAAGAATTACATACTTCTGGGGCCTCTGGGAATCCCCCTGCAGTGTCAGCTAGCACCTTCTAGTATTGGGATGAGTTGCCCCATCAGTAAGACGGGGTAACACTTTTGTACCTACCTCACAGGGGTGTTGTGAGGAATAGTTTTATGTTTGTACAGTGTTTCAAAGATGGAAAATGCTTCGTTTTATGACTGATTTTAGAGACTTTACAGTACATGTACTATTATTTATTATTTGTACTCCAGTAGTACCTATGGGCTCCAGTCAAGGCTGAGAGGCCTTATCCTAAATGTTGTACACTCACCTAGTTGAGACTGATACAAAATTTTACTCAGTAACATTTTTCAATGGAGATATTTCATTATCAAATACCTATTTGACTACTATAGGGTTTAATTCAATTATTTAGGTGTTCAAATTAATTGTCAGTTTTAGGGTATGGCAGAGAATTATCTGGTACCACATTTTGTTTTGAGCTTGTATTGATTTTCAGAAAAAGTGCACCAATTTTCTATGGATACTCTACAATCAAATCTTGCTATCAGTGGAATTCTACTGTACTTTTTGCTATTAAAGCTAAACATTAAAATACATGTGTGTGTATACATTATTATACACAAATATGTAATATATATACCTATAAACATGTATGTTTTAAATTCCTTTAGTTGCTTAGATTAATTTCAAACTGTGTGTGACATATTTTGCTCAAGCATTGCCCATTTCAGATGCAACTTAAACATTGTTAAATGGTGTTGGCTCTCAGTAAAGATATAAAAACTGGAATACATGACAACAAAAGACATATTGTCACTATCATATTTATGAAGGTTTGTAAGGAAAGTGTCTAAGTCTCAAATGTATTAAAAACCTTCAGTAAGTCATAGAAGTCTTCACGTAGATTATGTTGAAATAAACTACTATATGAGAATGAGATCACTGTATATAAGTATGTTAAAATGAATAAATAATTCCAAAGGTAATGCTTGCTATCATTTGGATGTGGAACAGAAAGTAATTTGTTTCCCAGATTGGCAAACTATAGTTAATACTTTTTTACAGGTATCTGATTTACAATACTGTGTTAAGCAGCCTCTTTAGCATCTGGCCATGTGCTAAATATATTGATTCAATTAATTCTATTGATACTTCTGCCTTTTTTATTTGATTGTAAGGAAAGTTTTTTGTTTAGTTTTGATCGCGTTGTCACCAGTGATGTTAGTCTCACTGATTTCACTCAGGCACATCATGGAGGAAAGGTATAAGCAACGGTGGGTGAATCTAGTCTAAAGAATGTCTCTTTGTTTTCCTTCTGGGTGTTACTGACATCTCTCCATCACCCCACTCCATGCTGGTTACCAGCCAACATGTTGTAAGTTGTTGTCTTCCTTGTGTGTTGATTAGCACTCATGGCTCAGCCAATTTCTTCAAACACTTGGCACTCATTCAGCTACAATTCACGCATCATATGGGACCTATAGATACACTAACATAAGTATCATATTTGGGACAGGCTTCTGGTGGAAGCTGCAAGTGAACACCTATTCTGGAAGTCATATGTCATTACCTGTTGTGTACAGCGAATAAAATGGGCACATAAAAGGATGTGGTCATCAGGAGGTTTCTATCACTTTATACTCTCAATAATGTGCCTGATATAGGAGGATTGGTTCGGGTTTCACTTTTTTAAACAGTCCTTGTAAGAACAGTTATGAACAGATACCTTAAAAAGGAGAATATACCTTTTCAGGTAGGAATTTTGCAGGCAGAACTTGTGAGACCTACCTTTTTTTCTGCCCATTTTCTATTAAATGACTCTTCCCAATATAGTCTTCTAGATAACTTCACAGTTAAAATTTAGTCCGTCACCTAGGTTTTAGTCTACCATTATCCCGTTCCAAACAGGCTTACTAAAGCCAGCAGGCTTTATATTAAGACATTAGCTAATGCATCTAATGGGTAACAGAACCAATTTCCCTGTGCACTTCGGAAATTTTCTTAAAAGAAAACTCAGTTAAGTCTTCAAACAATTTCTTACGTATCTTGTGTCCTTGAATCTATTCCAATACTTGGCAAGAGTTTGGGCCAGTCTGTAGTACTTTCCCTTACACTGGGCAGTCCAGTTCTCCACAAATTACCCTGGGTAAAGTAATGACACGTGCCAAGCAGTATTATTCATTAAATTGAATTTTTTTAATGTCTTATCGTGCAACTTATCACAATAGCTGCAATTCCAGCCTCACAGAAGGTAAATTAAATGAGCCTGGTAATCTCTGCAGTTTACATATTTCCTCTTCTCCAAGCGTTACTATCTTCATGAAGCAGTTTGCCACTCTGTGATAACGTGTCTTCTGATTCCTTTCTGAAAAGTAGTGCTGCTATGTTCATTTCTTTGGTTTCATTGTCTTTCTGTACATGGCCATGTACTTCACATGTTTTCTTTTAAGGTTGTGTTAGATTTTCCCAGTACACACATCTGTCCTTGTATTAAGTTGAGATTAATTTCTTCTTTAATTTTTGGGCCAGGTCATATTGTCCCTCCTCACATCTCCAATTCCAATTAATTTCTTTCATTGGGACTATGAGTAGAAGATACTGCAAAATGAAGCAAAATTTGGCACCCTGAAACTTTGAAGAATTTTTAAATGTTTGTCCAGCTGGGATTACTGCACACTCACATGTTGAACACTCGAGTTTATTAACCTCAGCTCTTGGGCCTGTTATACATACAACTAGTTCCACTCTTACTTCCTTTATGTCTGGAAACTCTTTCAAGCAGATCTTGGTTTTCCATACATTTAAAAATAGCAATATATTACTTTTCCCAAAAACCTGTATCAAAAAACCATTAATTTAGTGGCTAATGTTTTCTATGTAACAAGCAAATTGTAACAAGGTGCAATCAAATTTTTCATTTGTTTCAATGGAATAACTCACATATAATGCTGAGATGGAAGTAAAGCTCAGATGAGTGCAATAAGTAGCCTATTCTTCACAAGTATCTTTATAAGTAGCTTTGCCTTTACATCTCCAGTGCTAAATGGGAGAAAAATAAAGAGATCATAGACCACATGATAAACAACCAACATAGAGATCATGGAAATAGTAGCGTTAAGCACAAACACAGGCACAGTACTAGAATTAAACACAATAGAAAATACAAGAATTTAAGATACTTGATTTAAAAAATACACATCATAAGGAAACAGAACCATATCTCTATGCAATCAACAATCATGAGCTTTACTTTTTCACAAGGATTCACTTACCTGAAGTCAAGAGCATCTGAGGGAAGCCAAGCAGCATGTCCCTGGGTTCAGCTTCTTGTTAGACTCAGGAAATACTTATTCAAGTTCAGTTGTTAAGGTTGGGGAGCTCCTGAAACCAGAAATATCATCTAGTCAATGTTAGTGTGTATGAATGTCCCAAGCAGATTTTCAGCTTAACCCTACTCCGTGGTCTTAGAAAAACTGGAATATTTTATTACTTCTAAAGTTTACCATAGAGCTCCAAAAGAGGAATGAAAATGACCCTTAGCACATCCTGATAAGTACAGTTGTGAAAGGACTCATTTTTTTTTACTGAGCACAGAACTTCTAATTTCTGCAAACTCACTCCTGATTTACACTGGTATGGGCAAAATCAAAAGGTTGTAGTGACTGTATCACCCCTTTTTCATCAGAGCAAGACACTTGTCTCTTTTCTTAAACCATAAATTTTTCAGTGCACTTTTTGTGGTACGAGCCACAGTACATACTGGAACAAGCATGAGATAATCAAAGTATATCTATACTTCCGTATGTCTCAGACCTGTTCCTGTTCTAGAGGCCACCTGTCCCAGCAGAAGCTGCATCCGTACCATTTCAAACTCTTTTGCTCTCTTGGAAGAGGACAGTTATATCCAAAAGGAATATTGGGATCGGTCCTTGCCCCCAAAATCCTGCCTGGATTTTGAATGGGAATGTGTCTCTCAGCCCGTGTCAAAGCTTCCTGTGAAGATGTTGCAGTCTGAGGGGACAATTCCTGGCTGCCTGCCCTGGTCCTGGTCAGCTTGAGAAGACCATCAAAGCCTACGAGGACAAACATTTCTGTCTTGAGGAGCAAAATGCACTTTTAGATGGAGACATTTCCATCCTGCCTTTATGTAGCTGTACTTTTAAAATATCTGGAATGGGCTCTTTATCAGACCACTCCATTCAGCATCTTTCTCTCTCGCCGTCAGGAATTTGACTCATCTTATGTGATTTCATAGGTCCCATATCATGCTCCTGGGAAGATGGGCTTCTTCCACCAGTTCTCATGTGTGAAAAGAGAATCTCTCCTTATAGATTTTCTGAGGGGGTTCTCTGGACTCAGTGAAGCTGCCAGAACATCTTTTAGCACCTGTTTATTCATTATTTTATCTAGCTATGTTATCTAGCCCACTTTTGTTCCAGCATAAGAATGTTATTCATGGTTATTCAGGAATAATATTTCCTGACTACTTGCGTAGACAGAGTAGTCCCTTAAGTAATGAGTTCAATTAGGCTAAGATACACTATGTAGCAATTCAATAACAAAAGTCCTGGGAGGTAGAGGGAGAAGAGGCTTGCCAATTGCTTACACACAGTATGCTGGATGACAGCTAAAGACTCCGTGCTGTGGCATATTTGGCACATGCTGGCCTTCAGTTATGCCTAGCAACTCCCAAGGTTTGAGCAGTTCCTTACTAAGGTTTTAATCAAGGAAAAAAGTAGCACGGTGTGCAAATTAGTAAGACAACAGGCTCCATTTGAAATCTCTTTGGGGATGTTCAATCTTACAGAATACCAGCATCCAAGAAAATCAATTTATCTTCCATTTTTGCCTAAAAAAATGTCAATAGACAGTTTAATTTAGCAACTCACTGCCCTGAACACAGGGTATTGGATTCAGAACTGCAACTTAAAGAAAACACTCTCAAAACTTGAAATGTGTAAAACTTGGCAGATTTGAATTAGGAATTACAATGGATTCAGCATTTGGTCTGCATTTCTCATTTCCATTGTCAAAATATGTAAATATTCATTCAAAGATGATTAGTTAGCTGCATTTTAAATGGGCTAAACATTCTACCATATTCTTGAAATAACATGTCTCCACTATATTCTCTTTTGAGAGAATAATACATTGTAAAAATGCCTAGAAATCTTCTTTGGCTCTGCCTGTAGTCTAGCAAGATTACTCTTAGTTTCCATTTCAAGTTCATTTTGAGGAACCTGTCCTGTAAAATGTTGCTCATTTTTTAGAGAAAATTCCTTCAAGATTTAAAACCTACTTCAAGTCATTATAATGACTATTCAAATGAAAACAAGACCCAGAACCTAGCAACATTACACTAAAATAATATGGAATTGAAAGATTGTCATGCCAATACCTCTGAGTCATCTGCTTTTCAAGCTCCTGGTTTTGTGATTGCAATGGGATGCTGCCTGGCAGAGCATTAAGCATTCTTCTGCAGTTTCTGAGGAGTTGACTGCCAGTCAAACCTCTTGACTGTTGCTGGGGTTAAGTCTTTAGAGGCTTGAGATATTGATACGGATTTCTTAGCATTGATTTCTATGGAAGACGTTGAAATGTAGAGTTTCACTCAAATGCTTCAAATGAATTACCTTGTAATAGTTGTCTTGAGCCACAGAAGCAAAGCAAAACTTTGGATAATTAAATAAGAGCCGAAACCAGATTTCAGCTGCTGAAATCATGCTACAGCTTTAGAATCTGTGCTGATATGCCATTCGTGGTCTACAAAGGTTAGAACTTGCCCACTGGGTTAGGATCCTTGAGCCATACCATACCTGATTGCTGAACAAAGCAGCCGGTAAAAGCAAGACTCTAACATGGTATCAGAAAACAGAAATAAGCCCCTGTTTCTCCTCTGCAAGACAGAGATTTGAATGTTCTTCTGAGCACTTAAAGTTGATGTACTATAGTTTTCATGATTATAGCATTAGAGTAGAGCTGAAACTCTGCCAGGTATTTCAATACGGATTTTTTGTGCTTTGTTTTTAATTCATCCATATGTCAGTTCATTAACTTGAGGTAAGTTTTTCTCAGCTTGTATTTGACTTCTGCTATCATTACTCTTATAATTGGCTTCTGTCCATGCTATTTTGTACACTGGCAAATTGTAGCGTTCTGTTCACAGGATGTATTACTGAATAACTAGTTGTAATGTAAGTGAAAATATTCAGAGAAATCACAAACACCCATCACATTGCTGGTTTTATTTGTTAAGATGTCAGATACTGTAGACCTTTAAATCCTTACCTTCAGCTGAAAAGGGTATATTTGTCTCCATTTTATTCTTTCCATGTGCACCTATAAGTAGGGCACAGACACTAAAATGACCATGTACTTGGTAGCTGATTCTCTGTTCTAAAACCAAACTCCCACTAGCTTGTGCCCGAATCTGAAGTTTGTATTTCTCCCAGAGTGATATAACCACATTATACATTCCTCCATGAGTTATTTTATGGTTAATATGTAGGAACTGGGACAGCAGGTTTTTTTCCTCTCAGAATGATTTTGAGATTTTACTCACTTATTAAAACATTGTTACCAAAATGACCAGAAAATGTTGGTTTAAGTTGCAGCAAAAGCCGGAGGCAATAACTGGCATAAAGTGATGTAGGCAGCCTTACCATAGCACAGAAGTGAGCAGAAGACAAGAAATTTGCTCAGGGGAAGGAAGGAAGGAAGGAAGGAAGGAAGGAAGGAAGATGTACAGTGACAGAGAGCTAATGGGACTGTTGTGCATTTAGATAAAAATCTCTTTGTATATAACATCTTCAAGGAATACGAGACAGAGATAATACACATTATATTGCATATATATGTGTGCGTATTCGTTTTGTGCAGGCTTCAGGCTTTTCATTAACTGTTTGATTTTGCTTATATGCCTTCAGACAAACCTTACTTACAATTTATTCCTTGTCTTCAGTATTTCAAACTCTGAAACTCACTCATTTTTAATTATCAGCCCTGGTTTTTGCCTCAATGTCAAACTTTAAAGCTATAATTGCTCCACTGACTGCTATAAATGTTGTCCAATTGGAAGTTACAGCAGTACAGTAACAAATTACATGGGCCCATTCTGAATATATAAAGTTCATCTCAGCTAAACAAAGCTCTTATCTAGGATCATCACCAGCACTTCAGGACTCATTGTCTGTGTTCTGATATCATAAAATTGTCCTTTCAGCCCTCCTGGAGGCTCAACTGTTGCTTCAGCTGTAGTAGACTGTGTATTTGATGGATGTGTTGTAATTTGGCTTTATTTTCTTTGAAGAAGCTGGATGGACTTACTGAGGAAAATTCTTGAAATGCTACTGAACAGATTCAGGGAGAGACAGAGGATGGGCAGATCAGTGGAGTCCAGCAGAGCCATTGCAGATCTGCTCAGTTCATATCTTTCAGAGACCAAAAGGCTGAATGAAAGGCTTGGAAGCAGACAGTCATGCCTGGGGGGTGATGGAAAAAATGTCATAGGGGTGTGGGAAACACAGCAGACCTTTCTGCTTCTCAGTTAGTGAACTGTCTGGGAAGATGGTCACACCTAAAAGGCTGCTATAGGTAGAGAATTGAATGTAACACAGTTAATTTTGTTCCCTCTAGCTCCTCTAAGGATATTTTTCTGCCTAAAAGCTTGTTGTACAAATAAAAGCTTTTATTCAAATAAAAATTAGCTTTCCTGAGCTGGGTTGGGGAAGAGACTTAGGAGGAGGCAGGTCTGCCTCAAAGCTGTAGTTGAAACAGAGCCTCATGACCTTCTGCGCATGCTCAGCACAGCAGCTTTCTTAGGCCACCACCAGCTCTAATAAACATTCTCTTCCCCCATTTATTCAGCCAGGGTACAAACAGCCAGAACCTGTTTCTGAACTGTTTAGAGCTTCTGCAGTTCTAAATGTCTGCTCAGGTAGGGTGAGAAAGTGATGAGGAAGGCTTGCATCCGTCCTAGAGAACAGGGAAGTAAAGGAGATCTGAAGTACTGAAGCAAGTGGTAAGGAATATCTTTCCCCATTAGCTGGCATGGCCCGTGCTTGGGCAGGAGGTGAAGGCATTTCTTCCAACACACAGCTCCTTGCTGTTAACAGCCTCCAGGCTAATTTCTGACTTTCTGACAGTGTTTGAAACTAATCAGGAAATGCCACTGATGGAGAGCAAGGCTTTCCACTCCTGCAGATCTTCTTGCCATGCGGAATGAACTGTAACTGAGCCTGTAGTTGCATTTGTATTCATATGGTGCCAAATACACTTTAAAATAGTGATCACATATATGGCTGAGAAGCGGGGAGCAGGAAGTTGGGAGAAACTCATACTTGTCACCTCTAAGTCTCACTGGGTCAGGATTAGTTTGCTTTAGAGGCATAATTCACATTGCTGTTACTCCCTGATGGATGAAGTAGTTGGGAATTAAAAAAAGGTTGAAATTGGATGAAATGAAAATATTCGTTCTGGGCAGATGGAATGGATTTACTTATGAGAATTGGTCAACCCTGTTCTTGCACATGTGCAAGCCTATTTTGTACCCATACTCAAATCGCAATGATAGATTTTAAAACTGTATTTAAAGAAAGAGCAAATAACTGTTTAACTATCCCATTTCTGAAATATCTGTATTTTCTACAATGGTGACTTGTGTTTTCATATGCCAACAACACCTGAATGCAGCTGCCTGGGTTATGCTTTCTTCTGTATCCCTTGCTTATGCCAGTTTTAGGATCGATCTGCCTATATAATGCTACGGAGCTCCTGAATATGTGCACATTTTCAACTCTCCTCCCCCACCCTTTTTTCCCCCTTTAGTTACTACCATGGTTTGTGAACCATTGTAACTCCACTTCTGCTGGTTTAATTAAATTTACCTATGGAAAACAAAGACATGAGATCTGGCAGTCAGGGAGCTCAGGGACACAAGGTGGTCTGTTACTGAATAAAGTGATGCTTGAGAGGTGCTATTCTTTATGCATCATCATGATCATCAGATAAGGAAGAATCATATGACACATTGCAAGAAGGCTTTGAGGAAAGTGAAATTCTAATCCTTTCCCAACATAATCATAATGATGTAAATGTATCCCTTTATGTGGTGTAAAATTGATTTTTCCTTCCTGTTAACAGCTGTACAATTTCTGTTCTGCACACATTTTTCTTCAAAACTGCTTAGTTCCTTCAGAGTACGTTGTTGTTCTTTCCTTTGTCCCTACTTTAAACTCATTCATTTTTTATTTATTTTATTTGCCATCCTGACTCTTGGTAAGGTTAAAATGATTATTCAGCAGTTGTGCACTGTTAGATTACCTATCTTTTGTTCCATGGTCTATTTTGTTGTTAGTGTACTCTGTAGACGCTTTTGACTCAATTATCGCTGATATTGTTAATCTCTGGGCTACTCAAGATGAATTCCCAAACTGTATAAAGATGACATTGGTCTTTTCTATTCTTAAAAGACTAATTCTTTTGACAGAAATCCAGGAAACTTCAATCTGTGAATGAATAAGGTAAAAAGGACAGAGCAATGATGTGATACTTTTTATCACACTGACATTGTAACTTGATTCTATTATAGCTTCTCTTAGGAATCTGATATCCTAGTCCAATAAAAAGTATGGCAGCTTTTATTTTATGTAACAAAAATCGAGCTTGTTCATGTACACTGCTGGACCTTAGTTGTCAGAATGTGGTCAAAGGAGTGCAAAGGGCTGTGCTCTGTTCTCAGAAGTAACTCGTGTGCTTGGAAGCATAAGGAGTCCCAGAGATGTCCTATGATACAAGGAAATTTTACTGATTTATTATCTTGATAGGGGAGTGGGCAAACTATTGTGCTGCTGAGTTCTCACGGGAAGGCAGGTGTGCTGAAATAGAGGTGTCTCACAAACTCACTGGACTTTTACAGCACTTGAACTGAAGTAAAGCCTGCGGTTTGCTTTAGAGGATCAGTGAAAGGCCTCAACATACATTTGGGCATATGTGCTTGGATCAAAAATGCCAAGAGCAGCACCCATCAGCACCTCAAGGGAGGTGACCACCCATAAATACCACCTGCTTTCAGCACCGAATGCACTCTAATAATTCAACTTATAAAGCTAAAGGACATGAAAATTAGGTAAAAGGAGGATTTTTCCATTTAGTCCCTGATCTAGTTGTGGATTTAATACCATAATTTTAATGATAATCTGAATGTTAATTGTTTAAGCCCACCTCTCACTTTTCTTCTGCTTTTCTGGACTTCCACTCCTTGACCTCCCCATAGATCTGATTCCTGCCTATTCTGTGTTTACCTGCCACATCTCTCTCTAATCCTTGCCTGCCACTCACATCCCCCCTGAGCTCTGACACTACATTCAAACCCCACACCTGCCTTTATACTGGAACGTCTCACTCCCTTGGCTCTACTCACACTAGCCCAGGAGAAGTCAGTTCCTTACACCAAGATTCATTCCAGTTGCAGAGCTTCCAACTGGATCTTCTGGGTGAACTAGTTATGGCTTTAGCCTGATTAGGTGGCTCGGATAGGACTTAGATACATAGCATGAAGGAGATTATTCAAAAAAGGAGGATTAGACAGATAATAGCTAAATTGGCAGGGAGGCTAATCCTGTGCATGTGCAGGAGGGAAAACTCAGCTGTGAAGGGACTTCTCCCTCTCTCATCTGTGTGGCTACCAGGATAAGATACGTGGGGAGGCCTGCAAGGTGGCCTGAGGTGGGTGTGTGGAAGCAAGTGGGGTTTAGGTGTAGCTTCAACAGCTCTGAGTCCCACTGTTGGGACTCCTCAAATGGGGGTGGGCCTAATCATTTCGAGAAGGATACAGATCCTGGACTAAGAGCCATCAGACAACTCATAGTATTTAAAAGAATGCATGGATAGATTTGTATGTAATGTAGATATGTATCCATATGACCTTCTAAGATACTTTATGTCTGTATGGCTGCTCCATCTCTCTAAAACAAATTAACTGGGCTACTATAAAGTAGCTATTTCCATTGCAAGTGCAAAGAGAGCCAGGGATGT
>VZRV01007770.1:10428-20826 GCA_013398115.1 Falcunculus frontatus
TAATACTGATAATAATAATACTGATACTACTACTACTAATAATAATAATAATAACATAATAATAAATACATAATAATAAACTATAACAATAAACTATATAATAAACTATAATAATAAAATATACTAACACGTAATAAATAATACATAATAATAAAATATAATTATAGATAATAATAATAATGGTAATAATAATAATAATAATAATAATAATAATGATAATAATACCCCTTTTGGCAGGAGAGGGTCGAGTCCCCCCAAATGTCACCCAGCAGAGGGCTCAGGTGGCTTCAGGGACAGAAAATGACCCTGCCAGGGGCCAGGCCCCAGCAGGATGGGGCTGTGGGGTGGGAGGAAAAGCTGAGACGAGTTTATGTTCGGAGGGAAACGGGAGAATCTGTGAGGTTCTGCCTTGGGTTGGCTCCTGGAGCCCATTTGGGGTGTCCCAAACAGATGCTGTGGGGTCAGTGCCACCTGCCTGGGCACGGAAGCACAGTGCCATGGCATCCCAAGGTCTCCTGGCATTGCTGGGAGCTTGGCTGGCACAGAGAGGAGAGGCTGGTTCAGTGCATCCTCAGCGGGGCCATCCCCAGGGAATCTCCTGGAAAATCTCTGCTCCATCAGCCCCCAGGATGAGGGTTTAGGCAGCAAGGATCTGCTTTGTTTAGAGGTGACTCTGGTCAAAACAGCTGAGCTTTGCTCTGGCCCAGATAAATCTATTTATAGCGAGTGTTATGCTAATTCCACATGGATCTGATCTGCTGGCACTGCTGCAGGAATAATATTTTCTGCTACCTGTCCTTTTAACCACCCTGAGCAGCCAGAAAACATTAAATTCTCGAATCACCAGCACTGTGTGTTCTCCTTCTGCTTCCCTTTCCAGACAGCTCCATTCCCTGCTGATTTCCTCCCTCTGGAAATTGCTGCTTCACCCCAAAATTTACACTGGGCTTTGGAATAAGTGGGAGAAACCCAGGTAAAAACAGGTTGTAAAAATAATTTTAAAGCCACTCGTTTTTAGTCACTAAGAAAAATTAAAATGGAATTGTTTTGATCACATTACCTGAGGTTCATGTCAGGTTTTGTAAAGAATAATTCATTCACTGCCTCTTTTGTGAGCTAAGGAGTGCAGAGGGGATTTAACTCATTAAAATGTCTCTGTCCTTGGGATAAAGGGTTTTTTTTTTCTCTCCCACCAATTGCTTAATGGAGAAATGGTAATAGAAGAGCTGTTTTTAGTGGCTGGAGTCTCCTGGTTTTGCTCCAGGATAATGGAATAAGCTGTATTTCTAATCTTGACTAAAATCTCTCCACAGATGGCTGCAGGCACGATGCAGATGTGGGAGGCTGTGCCAGTGTGATCCTGGGAGCAGGAGAGAGTTTCCTGCAGGGAAAAACCCAGGTGGAACAGCAGAAACTCACACACTGTGACACCAAAATCATCTCTCTCTTCATTGTTTTATCCTCGTCTGGGTTTTTTCTCCAAAGGCCTGCTGAAAACTCTCTTCTTCCTTTCAGTGGTTGCTCAAAAACTTGAATTTGTCATCAAATCCATCAGCTCCAGCTCCTTTCCCACAGAGCTCCAAGTACCACCAGACCCAAATCCTCTCTCTTTATAATGCCCAAATCTGGTTTTCACTTCACAGACATTTCCTGAGGCTTGGTGTTCTCTTTTTCTCCCATTTTTTCCCCAAGTTTAATGCAGGTACACAACCCCTGAACCCACTTTTCTCCAAGGGGAAGAGATTCCATGCCCAAACTCAGCTCTGGCTTTGGCAGCAGCGCTCAGAACGTTTCTGCACAGCTCCACAAAGCCCCGAGTCTGTGTCTGGAACATGTTAAATGTCAGTTTACAGCTCCTACCCTTCCCTGAGAGGCTGGAGGTGGATGTTTAGACAAGGCTTTGAAGCAAGATGAGTAAGACTTCGGAGTTTGGTTGCTTGGTGTGTTCAGTTGACTTTGTGCATTAATATTTAGCAAAAAACCGGCAGTTTTCAGGAGACGTGATATGGGGGTTTTTTATGCACACAAAACTCCCAGGATTTCTTCTCATTCATGTTCAGATGATAAGAATTCGGAACTGGAATTTAATCAAATATTTGAGTTTACCGAGTGTTTTTCTCCATCGCTACTTCCTGATATCCAGCCCAAGTTCCTGCAGCATCAAGGAGCTACTTGGAGAAGGTCACTGGGATTAGATGACCTCCAGAGGTCTCTTCCAACCTCAATTACTCCAGGATTTAATGGCTTAAAGATGAAATCCTTCCTCAGCCCTCCTAATGCACTCCTTATGTCATGGATCTCATGGTAACGGGTTTTTCTTTGGGCAACTCCCAGCCAAACCTTCCAGGAGTAGCTGGATCTCCCCAAGCCCAGCTCTGGGTGTAAATCAGAGGGGAAAAGCTGCACTGAAGGCACTTCAATGTTCACCACCCCTCACTGCAGCCCAGAGGGGAAATCCTGACAGAAGCTGCAGCAAATTATTTCCTAATTGTGCTCCTGGAGCTTCCCAAATCTTGGGAGGAAAGGGAAGCAGAGCAAGTGTCAGAGTTCTGCTGAATTTCCAGGGCTGGTCTGTCAGGGTGAGTGAAAAGGGGACTCACAGCAGAAAAGGGATTTGGAGAGGGCAGGTGGGTCAGGCTTCCTTCTCCCCAGAGCCCTGTGGTGGTTTCAGAATGCAGAATGCAGAAAATTGTGCTAAAAACCAGCAAGGAACAAGACCTTTGTAGGGTTCTGTGCCCTGACTGACAGAAATCAGAGTGGACTTTAAAAATGCTCCATCCTGAGGGCAGAGAGGGTTCTCCTCTAGTCAGAGCAGTCAGAACTCCCCGTTTCTTGTTTCATTAACAAAGTTCTTGTGCCTTTCAGCTGGCTCAGAGTCATTTCTCAGCTCAAGTGCTGAGCTGGGCACCTCCAAGTGATGGATTCTCCCCACGGATCATTTCCTCTGTGTGTTTAACGCTGATGGATGGGCAGAGAACTGACAGGGATCATCTGCTCAGCACCACACAGCAGCTCCCACCTCGAGCTCACTGCAGCATCCCTGCTGAAGGCCAGGAATTTATCCCTGGTTATCGGCCTGGATGGATCCCCACCTTCCTCTCTGCTCTGAATATTCATTTGTTTGCAGGAGAACAGCACAGCTGCAGGGTTGATTCAGCAGGAGATTTTAGCAGGAGATTTTAGCACCACTTTGAGGAAAGTCCAGTGAGAGATGCAGGCCTGGAACAACAGGGAAGCTGCACAGCCAGCGCTGAACACAGGAATATTCTTTTCCTGAGCTGAAGAAAGACTCTTTATGTGCCACGAGCCCCCTTCCATGACATTTGTTTGCTTTCTTTGACAAGCAAAATGGATTTATCAAAAAACAACTCGCCTCAAACAGCTCTGTCTTCTCCCCAAGTGACCTTGGTGGCATCCGTTTACCCACAGGGCTGGAGGAGCTCCAGCAGCTTTTGTTGAGACTTCCCCCAGCACACAGAGGAGCTCAGGCCCCCCTCCCCCAGCAGGGATCTCTTTCAGCACTAAAAGCTCTTTATTTCTTTTTCTTTTTCCCCTCCCTCCCCGGGCCTTGGCTGGGAGCTGGAGCTCCCCAACCTCTGGGCTGGCTTTGTTTGGGGCTGAAAAGGCTTTTCCTGTGTCGTGTCCTGCCAAGCCCAGCCGAGCTCCTGCCCTCCCTGGCTGCAGAAGAGCTGAGGGGCCAAGCAGGGTGGGTCCTTGCCCCTTCCTCTGCCCTGGCAGAGTTGGGTGGCACTTGGGTGACAAGTGACAATTTGTCACCCTCCCAGAAGTGCCGAATGGATTTTGCCGTGCCCCAGTGCCACGAAACAACTGGGATTATTTCCAGTGCCTTTCCTAAAGGGATGAGAGTTTATGGGGCTGCTGGGGGAGTATGAATAAAAGTCCTAGAACTACTCATCCTTTGCTTTTATCTATTCCTCTCAAGGATTGGGATTTGGAGCATTTTTCAAGCTCCAACTTCCCCTGACAGCTCTCCCGAGGGAACAGAACTGTTGTGATGTGGCTGTGGAATTAATCCCCATGTGAGAAATCAGTGTCTTGATGATCCAGCTTTGGGAAAGGACCCTTTGGAGTGCAGCTGATGGGATTTTCACCAGCCACACATGGTTTGTGTGCTCTCTGTGACAGGCCATGTGCTGGGCTGTCACATCCCTGTGACAGGGTGAGCATCCCTTGTCCTGCTGCATTCCCAGACCCTGCTCTGCATTCCCAAGCTCACAGAAAAAGCCAAATTGTTGAGGGGAGAGGGAATCATCAGGCAGGAAACAGGGATCAGGGCTTGGAGTAAAATTAAAGCATCCTCTGTGCCGAGTGGTGCAGCCCAGGCGAGGCAGAACAAAGCTGGCATTGTAGGAACTGGGGCTGAGCAGAGGAAAAGAACTCCAGCACCAAGTCCAGGGGCAGAACAACAGAACTCAGCCCTGCAGGATCCACAGATTTCCATCCTCCACGCTGAGGACTCAGCTAAAAACCTCCACTCCTCGATTTCCTGGCATCCCACACGTTTCTCCACCCCCACGGCTCAGATCTGCAGGTGAAAGCTCAGGGAGCTGAGGGAGATGAAAGCCCACGAGCCTGGATGTGACATCTTCCCATCCCATCCACACAAATCCCAGCCTGGAGTTTTCTGGGGTCTCAGCCCTGTTTACTGTTTTGGCATCATCCCACATTTCCGTGCTTTATCTCCCAATTCAGATGAGTCAGTGGCACGTCAAGAGCTTGCCTCGTTCCCAACTCCCCGGCTCAATCTGGCTTGGATTCCACTCTGGGAATAAAGGCAGGATGTCCCTCCACAAATGTCACTTTGCTGCCTCCCCGGCCCCCAAACTCCAGGTGGGCAGATCCCTGCAGATCTGGGAGCGCCAGCAGGAAATCTGGGAATGGGGAAGGGTGGGGAGTGTGGGGAAGGGGGAAAGGGAAAGGGAAAAGGAGGGAAAGGGAAAGGGGAAAGGGAAAAGGAGGGAAAGGGAAAGGGGAAAGGGAAAAGGAGGGAAAGGGAAAGGGGAAAGGGAAAAGGAGGGAAAGGGAAAGGGGAAAGGGAAAAGGAGGGAAAGGGAAAGGGGAAAGGGAAAAGGAGGGAAAGGGAAAGGGGAAAGGGAAAAGGAGGGAAAGGGAAAGGGGAAAGGGAAAAGGAGGGAAAGGGAAAGGGGAAAGGGAAAAGGAGGGAAAGGGAAAGGGGAAAGGGAAAAGGAGGGAAAGGGAAAGGGGAAAGGGAAAAGGAGGGAAAGGGAAAGGGGAAAGGGAAAAGGAGGGAAAGGGAAAGGGGAAAGGGAAAAGGAGGGAAAGGGAAAGGGGAAAGGGAAAAGGAGGGAAAGGGAAAGGGGAAAGGGAAAAGGAGGGAAAGGGAAAGGGGAAAGGGAAAAGGAGGGAAAGGGAAAGGGGAAAGGGAAAAGGAGGGAAAGGGAAAGGGGAAAGGGAAAAGGAGGGAAAGGGAAAGGGGAAAGGGAAAAGGAGGGAAAGGGAAAGGGGAAAGGGAAAAGGAGGGAAAGGGAAAGGGGAAAGGGAAAAGGAGGGAAAGGGAAAGGGGAAAGGGAAAAGGAGGGAAAGGGAAAGGGGAAAGGGAAAAGGAGGGAAAGGGAGGGAAAAAGAGGAAAAGAGAGGGAAAAAGAGTGAAAGAGAAAATGAGGGAAAGGGAGGGAAAAAGAGGAAAAGGAGAGAGGGGAAGGAGGGAAAAAGAGGAAAAGAGAGGGAAAAAGGAGGGAAAGAGAAAGGGAGGGAAAGGGAGGGAAGGCAGAGGGGCCTCCTGCTCAGTCACTGCCAGCGCAGTGGTGGCTGTTCCCGACATCCTGGGGCGAGGTCACGGCGCGGGGACAAATCCTCATTTCCTGCCAAAAGCTGGGTTTATCAGGGAACAAAGGGGGGATGCTCTGCAGAGAGGCTGAGCTGTGGGAACCAGCGTTGTGTCCCTGAGCTGGAACAGAGCAGGGACAAGGGACAAGGCTTAGGGGGCTGCTCTTCAGGAGATTCCTGCACTCCCCCGACTCTGCCAAGCTGGCAGGACCCTGGGGATACTTCACTAAAGCCTGGCACAACCCCTGGGTGCTGAGAAAGGACCATGGCCTATCTCTGTGCGTGCAGGACATTTTATTCCCATAAAATATCCTTTTACCTTATCCAGATGATTCCAACCCTTGGAAGCACATCTGTGTTTACACACGCATTCACACAGGCCGGTGCTGTGAGTAGCAGCATTTCCCAAAGAGAATGGGAATGATTAAGCCCTGCTGGAGTGTGCTGGAGCAGCCTGGGGATGCAGGGAAGGGATTATCTCACTCTCTGATATGATTTAATCTGTTTAGACGGTGCCACTCGATGCTTATTTAAGGACTGAATGAGCCCTTCGCTCTGGGACGTGCCACCCGTGAGCTGTGACATCAGCCCTCTAATCCTCTGGAATGATGGAATTCCCTGCTCTGCTTCCCAGCCCTTCCCTCAGAACGATCCTCCTGTGGGAGTGTGCACACGTGGGGGTTATCCCACTGTGGGATCACAGAATCCCAGGACAGGAAAGCCCTGAAGGCCATCGAGTCCAAGCTGTGACTGATTCCCACCTTGTCACTGAGTGCCACATCCAGGCCTTCCTTGGACACCTCCAAACCTCCCTGGGCAATTCCAATGCCTGGACACCCTTTCCATGGAGAAATTCCTCCTGATGTCCACCCTGACCCTTCCCTGGTGCAGCTGGGGCCGTTTTCTCCCATCCTGTCCCTTGTTCCATTTTCAGGGAATTGAGGAGAACAAGAAGGTTCCCCCCCAATCCCTGTTTTCTCCAGGCAAGATCAGTGATGCTGAACTCCATCAGAGCAGCAGAATGTTCTCCCTTCCCTCAAGGAGAGGCCTGGCACAGAGGCAAAGTGAACTTTTCCTGCAGAGGAGGTGAAGCAAGGCAAGAACCTGAGGTGTGAGAGGCTGTGTGAACGTCCCACACTGCGTTTGTTTGGTTAACCTCACCTCCAGTGGGTTGAGAACACACCTACAGCCTCTCCAGCCTTTTTTTTTTTTCCCCTGGTCTTTCCTTCCTATAAATCAAAGTCTCTGAGCTGAATTCTATCCTTTATAAAAAGAGAGGCCAGAGGAGACAGCAATGTGCAGAAATAAACAGAATTAAACCCATTTGTGGATGTGCTGCTTCAACACAAACCCTCTCCAGAAAGCCAAAACAAGCACCTACCCGGAGAAAAGCCTGGAATCCTTTCCCAAGAGCTTGTGCAGGGGCAATTATCCTGCTTCATTTGCTTCTTTGGGGAGCAGTGAGGAGTAATCAGCTCCTGCAGCACCATGTGGGGCTGGCTCAGGGCTGCCCTGACCCCTGTGGGGTTTGTGTGCCCAGGCTTGGCAGGACAGACCCTGCACCCACCACGGGCTGGGGCACAGCCAGGTCCTCAGCACCCTGAGAAGGAGCACGGGAGGATTCCTAAATCCTTCCAGAGTGTCCAGCACACCCTGTGCTCTCTCCTAATCTGTTTTATGGAACTGCAACCCCTTTTCCCTCCCTCGCAGCAGCTCCAGCACCAGCAGCAGAACACAGCCCAGGATGTTTTCCCTCGCTGGGGGCTGTGAGTGCTGCCAAGGGCAGCCCGGGCTGGGCCAGGGGCCAGGCTGGCTGCAGCTGGGCATGGATGCAGTGGAGCTGCAGGAAATCAACCTCCACCCTCCTCACAGGCCACAGGAATAATTGTTCATTATGCCAGAGCTCATGGGGATGGTGCTGGGCAGGGCTGGGAGTTGGGACACTGTGATCCTTGTGGGTCCCTTCCAACTTATTCTGTGATTCACCCCAAATTCACCTCCAATTCGCCTCCAGTTCACCTCCAATTTACCCCTATTTCACCTCGAATTCACCCCCAATTCACCTCGAATTCACCCCAAATTCACCCCCAATTGACCCCCAATTCACCCCCAATTCAGCCCCAATTCACCTCCAGTTCACCCCAAATTCAGCCTCAATTCACCCCAAATTCAGCCCCAATTCAGGGCCAATTCATCCCCAGTTCACCTCCAATTCACCTCCAGTTCACCTCCAATTTACCCCCAATTCACCTCGAATTCACCCCCAATTCACCTCGAATTCACCCCAAATTCACCTCGAATTCACCCCCAATTCACCTTCATTTCAAATTCACCCCCAATTCACCTCTAATTCACCCCCAGTTCACCCCAATTCACTTCCAGTTCACCCCAAATTCACCCCCAATTCAGCCCCAATTCACCTCCAGTTCACCCCAAATTCAGCCTCAATTCCCCCCAAATTCAGCCCCAATTCAGCCCCAATTCAGGGCCAATTCATCCCCAGTTCACCTCCAATTCATCCCCAGTTCACTTCAAATTCAGCCACAATTCACCTCCGGTTCACCCCCAATTCACCTCAAATTCATCCCCAGTTCACCCCAAATTCAGCCTCCATTCAGCCTGAATTCAGCCCCCAATTCACCCCAAATTCAGCCTCCATTCAGCCTGAATTCAGCCCCCAATTCACCCCAAATTCAGCCTCCATTCAGCCTGAATTCAGCCCCCAATTCACCCCAAATTCAGCCTCCATTCAGCCTGAATTCAGCCCCCAATTCACCCCAAATTCAGCCTCCATTCAGCCTGAATTCAGCCCCCAATTCACCCCAAATTCAGCCTCAATTCACCCCAAATTCACCCCCAATTCACCTCTAATTCACCCCCAGTTCACCCCAAATTTACCCCTAGTTCACCCCAATTCACCTCCAGTTCACCCCAAATTCACCCCCAATTCACCCCAAATTCAGCCCCAATTCAGCCCCAATTCATCCCCAGTTCACCCCAAATTCAGCCTCCATTCAGCCTGAATTCAGCCCCCAATTCACCCCAAATTCAGCCCCAACTCANCCAAATTCCGCCTCCATTCAGCCTGAATTCAGCCCCCAATTCACCCCAAATTCAGCCCCAACTCACCCCAAATTCACCTCCAAATCAGCCCAAATTCATCCCCAATTCACCTCAAATTCACCCCTGTGCAGCCTGGAAGAGGCCCCCACCTCCCTGGAGCTCCAGCTGAGCCCTGCAGTCCATCCCCACATTCCTGGGATTAAGGAATACAACTCCCAGTGTTCCAACACCCTCCAGAGCAGGGAATTCTTCCCCTCAAATCCTTGCCCATTCCAAGATTTTTAACTCTCCAGCGCCCCAAAGAAGGGAAAGCAGCAATCACAAAGCCGCTGGCAGGTTAAAAAAAAATCTCAGTTTTCCATGTTTCCTCCTTCCCTTCTCCCTCCAAGCCTGGAATTGCTGTGAAAGAGGGAACAAATTCTGCTCCTGCTTCCTTTCCCCACAGCAACACCGAGCAGGGCTCTCTGGTTTTTTATCACTTCCTCTCCTCCACCCTCATTTTTACCTTAGATAGGAACCACCTCAACCCTGAGGAGAGCCAAAAATCCCCGTGTGGAACAAACACTTGGGAACGCCTGGAATCAGAATCCAGCCCTGAGAGAGAGAAAACTGCGAGGAAACAAGCACAAAAACCCTCAGCCCCAGGGGAAACATTTTGTCCTGTCCTTAAAATTCAACCGGGACTGCAGGTCCCTTTCAAGGGTTCTTTCCTTCATCCCAAGATAACCAAGCTCTCACAGCCTGCCTTGATTTTTATTCCTAAGCAAAGCTTAGGAAGCCAGAAAAACTCCTGGTTCTGTGGCAAAAAAAACCCCAAAAATTCATGCTGTGGCCGAAATTTCGCCGTGTTATGAAAGCAGGCTTTAAAGGGGCCAGCGCTGCTTCAGAACGGGCCGGGATTCCAAAGCTGGAGTTTTATTCCTCCCTCCCATCCCTGCTCCTCCACAGCCCCTCCAGAACAGCACTTGAGGATGGTCCCGGCGCATCTTTGCAGTTCCAGGTGGGTTTTGGGTGCAGGAATTGAAGCGATTTCGCAATGACAGGAAAGCGAGGGTGGGAATTGTTGGGTGTGAGCCGGGGCCGGGCCCTCACGAACGCGGGGCCAGCCCAGGGACAGCTGCAGCCAGGCCGAAATCGCTGCCGCAGCTCCGGTTACAGCTCGCAGCCTTCCTGCTCTTCCTCCCCTCGAATAATCCAGGGTACAAACACTTCTCAGCGTTCAGCTGTTCCCTGCTGAGCCCTGACACCAAAACCGGGAGCCTTCAGCCTCCATCTCTCCGCTCTGAGGGGCGCGGCCACCTCAGGACGTGCCCTACAAAGGAGGAAAAAAGGGGCTCACGGGATCCTCCAGAGCGTGTTTAAGGAGCCTTTTCTTGGTCTTAAAATCAAGAGCCATACACGGTTAGAGGGGGGAAAAGGGGATTTTAGCTTGGTATTTATTTTAAGGGTCCTTGGTGCGCTCTGTTCGGGTGGAGCAGGTTGGAATGTACATCCAAATGCACATCCAAATGCACACCAAAATGCACA